>CM059587.1:57560000-58160000 GCA_030407085.1 Trichopria drosophilae
GCTTCCCTGAGAAGTTGCTGTGCTTCTTTGGACAGATACTGAACGCCGTTATCACTGGTAAGAATTTCGGGAGCGCCGTGCTGCAAAAAGAGTTCATAGAGACGACGTGCGATGGCCGGGCCAGTGGCGAAGTTCCACCCACTTGGTGAACCTGTCTTGATACGTCAGCAGCCAAATATAACCGTCGCGGGATCGGGGTAGAGGACCTATCAGATCCGTTGACACGTGCTGCCAAGGACCCGTCGTGTCCGTAGCATGTAGTAGGCCCGCCGGGGCTTGTTGAGACACTTTGAACTCGGCACAGCGCCGACATCCATGAACGTATCGTGCGGTATCCCGTGTTACTCCTGGCCAATAATAATTTAAATAGACACGGTGCAATGTTTTGGTATACCCTAGGTGACCAGCCGTAGGGGTGTCGTGGCACTGTTTTAGGATTGCATTGCGTTTCGTGGGAGGAATACATCGTTTCCAAGCTCTTTCGTCATCATGTGGGTTGGTGTCTGGGATTCGCCGGTATAAACGGTCGTGTATTATACGATAATCGGGATGAGCCTCAGGGGATTGTTGGGTTTCCTGAAATTTCCGTTGATACCAATCGGCTGGTGGTACTATTGTTTTAATTTCATTGATCGGGCTTCGAGATAATGCATCAGCTACATGATTAGAGGCGCCCTTGCGGTATCCGACCTCACAGTCGTATTGTTGTAATTCCAAAGCCCAGCGGGCCAGTCGACCGGATGGGTTGTCCAGATTACCGAGCCATCGAAGGGCTTGATGGTCAGTGAGAACCTTAAAACGGTACCCTTCTAAGTAAGCGCGCATCTTCCGGATTCCCCAGACTACGACGAGGCACTCTTTTTCGGTTACTGAATAATGGAGTTCTGCCCCTTGTAGGGTCCGGGAGGCGTAGGCGATCACCTTTTCGTTTCCTTCACCTGACTGCGTTAAGACACATCCGAGCCCGTATTCGGAAGCATCAGTTTGGATCGTGAATTCTTGGGAGAAATCAGGACTCGAGAGTACAGGAGCGTTGGTTAATTTCTCTTTCAACCTTATGACGGCCTGTTCTTCTTCGGTACTCCATTCCCAGGGGGCATCCTTTCGAAGAAGTTTCGTTAGCGGTCGGGTTATGGTCGAAAATCGAGGGATGAAGCGGCAGTACCAAGAAACCATCCCTATGAACCAGCGGATCTCTTTTCGACAGGTTGGTGGTTTCATTTCGGTGATAGCTCGGACTTTCTCTGGGTCGGTTTGTACGGTACCGTTGGAGATAATATGTCCGAGATAGATCAGGGAGTTTTTACCAAACTGGCATTTTTCAGGGTTAATGACCAGTCGTGCTCGTCTTAGACGGCGGAGTACCTCGTGCAGGTGTTTTAAGTGATCTTCTAATGATCGACTGAAGACCACAATGTCGTCCAAATAACACATCGCGTACTCTTCGAGTTCTGGGCTAATAATGCCGTCCAGAGTTCTCTGGAAGGTAGCTGGAGCGGAGTGGAGGCCGAAGGGCATCACCCGGAACTGCATGAGCCCGCGTCCAGGTACCGTGAAGGCAGTGATCGGTTTGCTCTCGGGAGACAGGGGGATCTGCCAATATCCATTCTTTAAATCGAGTTTAGATATCCAGTGAGCCCCGCGGATTTTATCCACAGTAGCTTGTATAAAAGGGAGGGGGTAAGCATCTTTTTCAGTCACCATATTTATTTTCCGGAAGTCGATGCAAAAGCGGGGTTGGCCGGTTTTCTTTTTAACAATTACTATAGGAGAACTCCACGGGCTATGGGAAGGTTCGATAATGCCGTCAGCTTCCATCTTAGAGATTTCTTCGTCGATTACCTGCTGCATGGCCGGGTTGCGAGGGCGGTATCTCTGCCGGATGGGCTGAGAGCCGGATTTCACGCGAATTACGTGAGGGGCTACATGCGCAGGTCCGGAAATAGTGCTAAATTTTTGGAGTTCCTGATCCAGAAAGCGTTCCAGAGATACGGCATCAGTCACGTTGGTATTTGCGCAGTTTATTGGTGTTATCGTCGGTTGCATAGTCAAGAGCGGAGGAATGTGCAATTCAATCTGCAATGTTTGAAGAGCATCGGTACCGAGTATAACATCATGTTGAAGCCCGGGCAGAATGGAGAATTTTTGTTTAAGTTCTTGATGGCCAATCTGTATGGGTAACTGTAGTGTCCCCGGAATGCGTACACTTTGGCTGTTTGCTAGTAGAACGGTCCTCGGATTGTGCTACAAGCATATGACTTTATTCGGGAATTTCTGGGAGACCTTCTCACTGATAAATGATTCGCATGCGCCAGTGTCAATCAGTGCAGTGTATTCCCGGTCCTCAATTATTACCGAAATCATTGGCCGCGGGTCGGAGGGTTGCGTCGGGTCGGAGTCTGCGGCTTCTGGCCGACCCGGCGATCGTTTCCCGAAGGGCAGGTGCATTCTCGTGAAAGCACGCCCATACGCCCACAGCGAGAGCAAAATTTCTTAGGCGGATTCGTACAGGTATGACGATCATGACCCGCTTCTCTACATCGCCAGCACATCGTAACCCGATTCCATTTTGGTTCGGTACCCACAACAAAAGTCCGACTGGGGGGTTTTCGCGGAGGGGTAGGAGGAGGTATGTCTGTTGATACGACGGGAAGAATTTCCTCGTATTCCGACGCAGACCGACACAATTCTTGTACTGATTGTATCCTGGGGTTGCGGATATAGAATTTATAAGCAGGGCGCATGTTTTCGTATATGCGTCGAGCTTGTTCTTCTGGAGTGAATGTACCAGCACGTCTCATGAGAGTCTGCAGATCATTGCAATATGGGAGAAAAAGCTCGTTTGTCTTTTGGACCCGGTCGCGGACTGCGCTTTCCCATCGTCCTCTGACTCGAGGATCCTCGTACCATTGTATAAGATCAGCTGAAAATTCGGTCCAGGTATTCCATCGGTCGCGATTGTTGCGGTACCACAGAAGTGGGTCTCCGCGGATCAGTTCAGGCAGTCCGGCTAATAATTGAGCGTCGGTGACTGTATATGCCCTACGGAGATCCTCTACGCGTTCCAAAAATGATGTAGGGTCCTTCCCGGAAAATTGGCAGCCCCATCGTCGAATTTGGTCCATGGCTCCACCGTTAGAGATTATTGGCGGCCTTATTTCTATTTGTGGAAATCGGAGAGGGTTATTGTTAGATGCGGGCGGATCACTGCCGGGCGTTGATGAATTTTCTTGGGACGTCGACGGCTGATTTTTGTCCTGTTTAATCTGGTCGTCGTCCATACTGCTTAAGAGAGTTTCTACCTCCGCCGTGTTTATTCGGGTGTATGTTCGAAGTCGATTACGCAGGTTGTTGAGTGGGCCGTCGTCGTTAATGTGCAGAGCGCGTAAAATTTCCTGGATTTTTGGTTTCTCCAGAGAGTTTATCCAGAGTAAGCTCATTCCACTCTTTGGCAGTATTTGTTTATGTGGTTTTTATTTCGGGAGACCAAATGCGAGGTCCCTGTTCGGGCGCCATGTAACGGTAGTTTCCGGGGTAAATATCTGTTTTCTCCTTGCCTCACTCAGTCGATACGCCAGGGTTCGGAGAAACAGAGATTTACTGCCAAAGGATGGAAAGAAAATGATTTACTCTGGTTTTGGAGATAAAATACCCGAGTATTTATTATCACTATCGGGGTACAGCTGTTGTGCGCGATGCTTAGGGACGAGGTCCTTATATTCATGCGTCGCGTACTAAATGACTAACTTATAAACTAAAGATTGTATACTTTTATCCGACTGACGTCTGGTGGCCCGAAAAAGGCGGGGATGATCTTCGTCTGAGACGCCAATGTGTACCCAGGATCGTGCGCAAGACGTCGTAGTCTTTATCCGGAGCCTGGAGCTGTGCAGAGGAGTCTCGTTGGTGCCAGACGTCACTGGCTGGTTAGGTGCATGATATCACAACCGAGGATGGATGAACGGTCGGAGGATGGACAGGTCGGATAAAAGTCTCGTTGCGCAAGATGTCAACGAGTAGTTGTTGTGCGCAAGACGTCACAACTAAAAAAAATGGGTGAAGGGTCGGAACTGGTTCGGGTGAGAGTCTCGTTGCGCAAGACGTCAACGAGTAGTTGTGCGCAAGACGTCACAACCAAGGACAGGTGGTTGGTCGGAACAGGTCGGGTGGGAGTCTCGTTGCGCAAGACGTCAACGAGTAGTTGTGCGCAAGACGTCACAACCAAGGACAGGTGGTTGGTCGGAACAGGTCGGGTGGGAGTCTCGTTGCGCAAGATGTCAACGAGTAGTTGTTAGGTGTACGCAAGACGGCACAACAAAGGACAGGTGGTTGGTAGGAACAGTTCGGGTGGGAGTCTCGTTGCGCAAGACGCCAACGAGTAGTTGTGCGCAAGACGTCACGACCAAGGATCGGTGGTTGGTCGGAACAGGTCGGGTGAGAGTCTCGTTGCACAAGACGTCAACGAATAGTTGTGCGCAAGACGTCACAACCAAGGTCGAGACAGGTCGGGTGGGAGTCTCGTTGCGCAAGACGTCAACGAGTAGTTGTGCGCAAGACGTCACAACCAAGGACAGGTGGTTGGTCGGAACTGGTCGGGTGAGCGGGTGAGCAGCTATGCGCAAGACGTCACAGCCTGGAAGAGGAGGGTGTCCGTGGCCGTGGACACCGGAACTCTGTGTCGATATTGCGTAAGATCCCTTCTTTTATAGGCCGTCGATCCTACTCTTCTAGCCGGGCGCGGCGCGCGCCGATCGCGCCACCTCGACGCGGCCTCCTACTCCGGAGCACTGAGAAGTGTGTACGGCCCATGCGCAGTGACCTGCTGATGCCAGAGGTTCCCCTCGCAAGGGGGAGGGGGGGATAAGATATTCGAAACGATTATGTCGTTTCAACATTTTATAGAACTTAATAATATATCATATATTATTATATAAGGAAATATAGCAACTAATTTTTTAAAGATACGAGAAAAATATTCGAGATTGTGAAATGGAATGAAAATATATTGTACACGTTACATTTAACTCTATTTTTGTTACTGTTGAAGTTTCTTGGGAAGGTAAAAAATAATCGTTCTACAAAATATAAACACTTTCTGGTTTGCAACTGTTGGGTGAATAAAATAATTTCAAAATTCTTGCCGATCTTTCTTCGTGAGTTACTAATTTTTAAAATTTTTCTGTCCGCTGACCCCAACTTCCTTCCAAAATTTTCGATTGGTTGCTGCACCATCAGTTATGACGACGTGTACATGGGCACCAGCAGCTTCAAGATGGGCTAAAGCTTTAAGCACAATTTTGGCGAGATCTGTCCCAGAAAGGGTTCCACAAGATGCAAAAACAGCGATTGGTTGCACATACGAAGCAGCGAATATCTTGAACATGACAACCAATCCATGGTCTGCTGCATCGGTTATAGTTGGTGATGTATTTGTTACATTTGCTTCGCCGAAATCTGTAAGACCCTGATAAGTTAATTTTTTGCTGTTGACATACATACATTTTCTTGTGCTGATTTCATCCAGCAAGAAAGCTCCACGTTTTTTTATCAGTGGCTGATTCTTTATGAACTCCAAGAAAAGCTGCATGAAATTAGTATCAAACGCGCATTTCGCATCAACAATTGAAAAATATTTGCAATAAAATTAATGTCTACAATATACATGTTTTCTGTTGTGTTGGTATTTTACGCTATTACATAATAGCAAACACAAAGAATGTTCAATGTATGTGTGTACTTAGGGGTCTTCCATAAACCACGTGAATGATTTCACCTAATTTTTGCCCCCCGCCCCTTATAAAGTATCTTGAACTGTTAAAGGCAAAGTATTAAATAAACGATTATCGTCAGTATCCAAATCAAAATATTATTTCTTAGTCTTAGTTAAGCTCTACTATTTGAACAATTCAAGGTATCGATTGTTTACGGAGTCGTGAAAATTACACGTGCGAGCGTTCAGTCTTGCCGCAAATTCGGTCGAAACCATATCACGTAAATTCTTAATTTTTTTTTGCAATTCAACACGTGGCGTCGGTACCTTTTGTACGCGAACTATTAAAGTTTGGTTTTTTGTCTATGAGTTTTCCGTTTGTGCATAGTGCAGGTGGTAAATAAAGAAATATTTATTTAAAAGTGCACAAGTGTGATAAATAAAAACGATCCTGGACCTTCTCCATTTTCCGATCAGTCTCTATACGGAACATGAACATTTCCCGAACCCCCCCCCCCCCTCTGTAAACGTTGTAGATCTCGAAATTATCTTCAAAATGGCTTTTTTAATGGTTTTTACAAATTAATTTATCAATGAGATAATAACTTAAAACTGTGAAAAATAAAAAAAAAACAATTTTACTTGTGGTAAAAGATGTATATTTTAGATTTTTATTACCGATTACAATGTAGTTAAAAAAGGCTTGAAAGAAAAATATCCGTATCTCCGTTTATAGTGGTTAAGAAGCATGTACCGGTTTGAAACAAAATTTTATTTGGAAACAAATTATACTATATTTAATATAGTATGTAAAAAAATGATTCAAAGTAAATAAATAAATTTTCCGGATAATTGGAAAGGAGTGACAGAAACAATGACAGAGAGAAATGACCAAATGACATTTCTGTGTGGAATTTGATTTCGAGTGTTTTAAAATAAATACAAAATTGAATACAAAAAAAAATAGAAAAATAAATGGGATGTTAATTGTTGATAGAACTAGATAAGAAAAAAGTTAATTTCTTTTACTTTTCACGGTATTATGTTATTATTTCATTGATAAATTAATTTATCGAAAACACTGAAAATGCCATTTTACAGATAATTTCAAGAGCTACACAACTTTTTCCTGAATAGTTTTCCCTAGAACGTCAAATTTTTTATTTACAATCGAAAAACTGAAAAAAGGTGTTTAATATTGGTTTTGTTTATGGAACGTTTTAAACCAAATAAAATTTGGTTACTTCTTTTTTTTTTAATTTATACACCAAAATACATACTTTAATGAAGTCAAATTAGCGGACGTATTAAAAATATAATTTTCAAATCCGCATTTCAGTTCTTACCTTCTGATCGTGCCAATATTTAGCAGAGACAGTATCTGGTATTTCCTTAAAAATCTATAGCCTCGAGGAGACTGCATGTGCATAAGCATGCACAGCAACATCCAATCGACCGAGTATCGTCTGTCATTTGCATTATTACATTTCGCAGCTTTAACAATTTCTTTTATTACAAGAGATTAATTCTCCGATAATCTGTCTTCTGATAAATCACCAAGTTTCTGATCAGACAGGCGGACGATTTCCAACTCTTTAAATAAAGATATGTAACAAGTTGCGCGGACGGGGATTCGAATAAGGAACGTACTGATTCCGAGGCGAGCAGGCTAACTTTTCAACCTTCACGTCCCTCTTATGAGTGCAGTCTACGATATAAATAAATAATGTCATCTTTTACTATAACAGGAGAGTCAACTTTTCGAGCATTGCTGTCTTCAATAGGAATTTCACGTCCTTTCACTCATCCAATCATTTCTACATCATTGACAATTTCAGAGTTCAACTGCTCAATTTGCAGATTCAAGGCACTGCCATCAGACGTTGTACCAGCCGACTTTGTTGTGCTCTGTTAATATAGAATAACTATAAATCGTGTAAACTTTTAACTTTACTAAACAAATTTGTTTCATATGTATTCTAGGCCTATTATTTTCTAAACACGTTTTGTACATCATTAAGTATACACGGTGACCTATTTTAACGTCCACACTAGATTATATAGAAAGCAATGCATTTTCTGTATTAAATAATGATGTATTTAATATATTAATTAATATTTTTAAACAATGTAATGTTTTACCGGTGCAAAGGAATCGAGCATTTGATCATTGATTTGTTCTATAATTTGAAGATCCAAGTCACTGACATCAGTACCAATCGTCTTTGTTGTGTTCTGTATACAGGGTGGCCGATTTATCTGAAGACATAGAAATATCTAGAGAACTATGCACAGAATCAAAAAAGGTGTGGGATGGAAGTTGTTCGACACAAAGGGGGGCATCCAGCGATAATGAAATTGACCCCCTCCCCTCCCTACCCCCAGGTGGGGTGTAAACAATAAAACTTAAATAAGAACCTCCATTTTTTATTGCAGATTTGGATTCTCCGGAAAAAAGTACACCAATTTGACCTAGGAGCTATTACAGTGGTTCACAGGTGACGCTGTAGTCGACAAAAAGCGAAAGTAAAAAATCCCTAAAATTCGACGTCTCCAGAATTCATATCACATCTGATAAATAATAGTAGACGTATTTTATTTTAAAAAGACTAGTCAATGCCACCACTATGAAATGTTCGTTTTTCTTTGACTTTATATTATTCTTGAAGTGTGTTTTCCAGCCGCTACAATGGAAATTATCTGAATGTTTGTGTCTAGTTGTGTGGCTTTCCTCTCGTGAAGCATACGCTAGTTTTTTCCTGGCCGCATCCATTACTCCCGCGAGCAGCACTTTTCGTCCCACGGGCAAAATGAGAACGAATTGCGCATGAGCGCGGGCACTCAGACGGAATTGACAACTTTCGCCCCGCGTAGTAGGTATTATTATTCTAACAAAGCCGGGAAAAAATACATTTAGCGTTACCCAGGAACAACGACGTGGACGTAGTATTTTTCTGTTCCCTTTGGGGTGCTTGTTTTCGTGAGTCCCCTTGCCTCTCACTGTTCACTTACTTGAGTAAGTGTTTGAAATGTTGACCTTCCACTTCAATGCATTTATTTATTCTTTCTTCAAATGACTTTATACAGGATAGTATCATATCTGTAGAAATTTCCGCGCAAGCAGTTCTAATGCGTTCCACCATATTTCCACGAGTCGTTGGTACTTGTTCATAAACCTTACATTTTAGGTAACCCCATAGGAAGAAATCCGATGTATAGGATGTTTAATCAGGTGACCTCGCCGGCCAATTAATGGGGCCACCTCTACCAATCCACCGACCATTGGAATCACGGTCTAGTACTTACTCCCTTGCTACTCTTGAAAAATGTGCTGGGCAACCATTTTACTTTCTTTGATCTGAAACGAATTCTGGTAACATTCTCAATTTGTAACGATATTTTACACATTTTCATTTATGTCATCGAACCAAAACACAAAAACTTGTTGATCAAATTGGTGCACTTTTTTCCGAGGAATCCAAATCTACAATAAAAAATGGGGGGTCCCTATTTAAGTTTTATTGTCCCCCCTCCCTCAGGGGGCGGGGGAGTGGGTTGATTTCATTATGTCTGGATGCCCCCCTTCGCGTCAGACAACTTTCATTCCACACCTTTTTTGATTCTGTGCATAGTTCTCGAGGTATTTCAATGTCTTCATATAAATCGGCCACCCTGTATATAAGAACTTTAATTCATGTAATTTTTTAATAGATTCACAAGAATTTTGCGTACGTTTTCAAGGCCTCTTATTTTCTTAGACACGTTTTATAATGACGATGTGTATTTTGTTTACTTTGTACTCTCATATTAAAAAATAATCTTGTTATGTACTATAACCGTTGAGTTCGGACGAAACGCGAACTCTGGTATATACTTAAGGATTAAGAAAAATGGGAAAATAATATTCAATAAATAAACACTATCGATTTGTGAAAATACTTTTTGATTATTAATTTAAATTGGTTACAATTAATTTACCACGATCTCGGGGTCGACCGTTTGACACGAGGGAAACGAAAAAGAGAATTGTAATTGTACAAAGAAGGGTTTCATTAAATTCATATGGAACAAAAAAAACGCGCACTGTGCACAGTACCTGTATCGCAGTTTTTTATAGATGTTCGCACTGTAGGGGGTAACACCCGATGGCCTCTTAACACTATTTAGAAAAAAAAAAAGAAAGAACGGAATACAAATGTTCGCACGTTGTAATCGCAGTCCAAGGGAAGAGTGACCAAAATGGCAGCTTCTTCTTCGAGTTTTGGTCATGTCCGGTAGTTCTGCGCCACCTTGCGTGAACCGGGAAACATAAGGAAAACAAAGAGGGAACAATTACCAACATTAATAATAAAAAGTCAACTTTATGACAGCCTAGGGACGGTAATCGAACATTCCCAAGTTTGGTAGCACCGGATGGTTGGGAGTACCAATCAGGTTCGCTTCCAGTTACAATTAACCTTCCTCTCTCCATATTGCGCGTGCGTGAGCGACTATCATCGCAGAGTTTGCATTCCCTTGTTCACCACGTTGCGCATGCGTGCGACAAAGGTCGGCGATGCCATACACAAGGCGTGGGACAGGGATGCATGATACGCATGGAGAGAGGCAATACCGCTACTGACTAGCCGGAACGGCGGAATGCTGCGCGCAATATATGCGCACGAGTAAGTGTCAAATATGGCGACGATGTTGACATGTCATCGTCAAATGGATGTATCACGATTGTGAGATTTTCGAGAGTGTTTGTTTGAAGTGCTGATTCGCACTGTTATCGTGTTTACGTCGGGTTCACGTGAACACCACCACGGAACGCGACCAGTGGAACCTCCTGGGGAACGACCTCTTGATAGCTGTCATCCGGATCACGGTGAGTATTGGTTTTGTAAATACTTTTAATAAGAACTATTTTCTTTGTGGATTCCTCTTTGTTTACGTTCCAGGTTCACGCCAGGATCCAGACTGGGCCCGGACATGACCACTAGCCATGGGAGGACTTAGGGACGTCAACTCCAGGCTTCGCAATAAAGTAATATAAATCCTTATTTACTAATTATAATAATAGTATAATATTAATCGCAATTATTTTTACAGAGATACATAATGCTTGGTGGAATTTTGATAAGGCGAGACACCAATGTCGACAAGTGAGTATTGTGTGTGTATGTTGTAACTTCGTGTTACAGTACATGAAAACGAAATGTATAATACCTGTAAATCTTGCACCTCATTGTCATTTACACCTTCGATTGTTGTAGCCGTAGTGTAGAGTTCACTCTACTCAGTTTTGGTCCAAGTAAAAATACACGGCACGCTGTCTGGTACAAGTTTTGGTTTTTTGTAATCAGCAGACTGAAATGTATGTATATTTTTTAAACGTTAATGTTACTATAAGAAATTTAATTAATATATTGAAATGAGCATTTTTACTATACCGAAAAGAACAATTCTGTATAGAGTAAATATAATGTAAAATTTGATACTTGCTAGTCCAATAACATTCCCAGCAGAATCAGTCAGCACCTTTCGCCACAGTAAGTCTTTCTTAAAATGCTTTATGCACACACATTGTTTTTGAGATAGAATAATACCTGTTCGGCATATAGCTGCTTGCCACTTCTGACGCAAAACACTGTCAGATGGTACATAAAACGAAGGCGTTTTTTCCCCGTCATTTCTGGATTTTCGTGATCCCCAAGTACATCCTTTTACTATGCACTGCAGCATGTTGTCCCATAAATAAACTTCACAAATTTTGTATTGCAGACGTTGGAGACTTTCAAAAGTTCTGTTCAACTCGCCCAATCTCTGTCGTTTGTATTCTCAAAACTGACAAAATGAACACAATCCACCAAATGAACTCCATACTATAAATTCGAACGAAAAATGAAAAAAAAAACACTGCCAAAAATGATACGAACTGGTGCTTTGCTTTGACCCCTTTGACGGCTTTGACAGTTTGACCGCTTTGACGGAACGATTCGGATTTTTTCGGTCTGCGCCTAAGGAACCGTCACGCCACCTTGCATATTAATTTCGGTCGGCTGGTGGGGGATTTCAAACGCTTTTTTAAGAACAGAGATTATAGGGGAGATCGCTCAGTTGGCTGAATTCAGCGTGCCGATTTTGAAAACGCCGTAAAGTGGCGCACAGTGTTTAACGGTTAGAACGTTGACGTCAAAAATGTTTCGACAATTTTCCTGTCGATTAAAAAATACAAATTTTTTTTTAAAATACTCTGGAGGGATTGTACTTTGGAAGGTAGCTGCTATTGGAAGGTCACAAACGACCATAACCTCAAAATTGTACTCTCTATGTAAAACATAGGTTTTGGTAACCACTAAATTTGTTCGAGTGACAAGAAATGAATGATTTGTGCTTTAGGAATACATGATTATGTGCAGTTGAGTTACATTTAAGTAGAAATTATGCATATATGCATATATATATATACAGGGTGATCCAAAAGTCCCGGAACAGCAAAATATCTCAGCGAGAGGACATTTTCGGGAAAAATGTTTTAGACAAAAGTTTTAGGATTTTTCACGGGCTATTTAATGGTAGCATAGAATTTGACCTTGAACATGACCTTGAAGGTTATTTCAAAGTTAAGTTTATTTTTTTTAATGCGAACCTCTATTTTTTTCATGGTTTCGGAAAAAGCGGGAAATTTTACGTCCGATTATGATATGAACGATATTTTGGTCAAGGTCATTTAAAGGTGAAACTTGAAAGTCCCGGAACGGGGAAATATCTCAGAGGGAGTTCATTTTCTGTGAAAATGTTAAAGATAAGAGTTTAAGGATTTTCTGCTATCGATCTAATGGTGATATTAATTTTGACCTTCACTATTATTTTGAAGGTCATTTCAAGGTCAAGTTCAATTTTTCAAATGGAAACCACTATTTTTTTTGAGCGGAAAGGCTTACGTCAGAACACGACTTCACTTCACGACTTTCACAGAAAATAGACTCCCGCTGAGGTATTTCGCAGTTCCGGAACTTTTAAGTTTCACCTTGAAATGACCTTGACCAAAATATCGTTCATAATATATGCGTGCGTGCGTGCGTGCGTGCGTGCGTGTGTGTGTGTGTGTGTGTGTGTGTGTGTGTGTGTGTGTGTCTGTGTGTGTGTGTGTGTGTGTGTGTGTGTGTGTGTGTGTGTGTGTGTGTGTGTTTGTGTGTGTGTGTGTGTGTGTGTGTGTGTGTGTGTGTGTGTGTGTGTGTGTGTGGGTGTGAGTGTGTGTGTGTGTGTGTGTGTGTGTGTGTGTGTGTGTGTGTGTGTGTGTGTGTGTGTGTGTGTGTGTGTGTGTCTGTGTGTGTGTGTGTAGGGTGGCCGTTACTTTGGTCATTTTTGAATTTCTTCGGTCTCACCCCCGAAAAGTGTTCATGTTTATGAAAAAAAATATCAGATAAAATTTGGATCAATTCGACCAGATCAACACGAGCCACCCGATGATTAAATGTAACATTGTTTTTAAATGGGGAAAAGAGGTCTCTTAGTTTTTTTTCACGTAACTTCGACCCGTTGAGTCTTATTTCTTTTTAAATTGACATATTTCACTTACAGGGGTTCTTGGATAACAGAATACGCCAAAAATGTTTTTTTTTTAATTTTAAACCAACACCTGATTATCTTCGAAGATACGCATTTATTGAAAAAATGCTTGACACAAAAGTTACACGGTTGAAAGAGGGTCAATCAAGGTTATTTCAAGGGCGAAACGAAATTTTTAAACGGAAACCGTACTTTTTTACTCTGGATATGATAAGAGCGGAGAATTTCAGGTTTAGATGTCTAGTCATGCAAAGGTAACGATTTCCTGTGACAAATATTCAAATTCAAAACGTTTAAACATTAATACATTTTATGGTATGCGAAAAGTAAAAACATATCTGAGACAAAAATCGCAGGGTTTAAAGGGGTCGATCAATCTTGACCTTGCTTTTGCCTTTGGAGTCAAATTTGAAGGTTATTGAAAGTGTAAATTGAAAATTATAGATGGAAACCCTAATTTTCTACTCCATGTTCACATGGTGGAAAAACTGCACTCTGTAACCGTTCACAAAGCAAATCTTATTCAAACAGTTATTGCTTTCAAAATAATTAATTATATAATCAAATAGTAAATAGGATTTGTAGGCATTAATTCAAATAAAAGATTTTTGTAAGAATAATCAATAATATTTATCATTTACTAATAAAAAATCAAATTTTACTGTATTAACAGAGTGAAGTTTAGATTGCCATACAAAATTGTTTTAATGGTGAAAAATACATACACAATACAATATTTTGTGAAATCTATTTTCAAGAATCAAGTAAATATTGAATAATCTTAACTGCTATAATACATAATAAGAACTCGATAGTTCAATAGATGTTTAATTTATAGTATAATTCTGGGATATAACACGTTTATAAGTTACGTATAATTCTCGTTTCGATGACAGTCTATAAAACGTCATAATAATATGCCATTTTTTAAACGCGCTGTAAACGTTAATCTTAAAAGTATTACAGTCGTATATATACGTTTAGTACAAAAACATTAAAAATATTAAAATATCCTTTTTTTAATTTTTTACATTTTTTGCATTACGTTATTTAACTTTATGCAATTTTTCTAAACGCAAATAATTAGAAAAAAACGTTAATCTTAGACGTATTTTAAACTACCGTTGTATAGACGTATATCTCGAAAACGTATATGCCGAATACGTACACCGTTTTTATACCTCTGATATACGTATATGAAACAACCATGTTCTCATTGGGTATGGTTAGCACCACTTTTATTCGCTTTAATCATTTGATTGAAAATATTTTTTTAAAGACGTAATTTGTACTTATTGAGAGAATGACCCATGCATATAAAATGCAAAAATGTATAGGTAAAATGTTAGTTGGTAATTGTGATAATGCCAGATATATTTTGTAAAATTCCTCCACAAAAGTTGGTAAATTTAGAAATATATATGTGTGTATATATATATATATATATCATTTAAATTGAAATACTCTTATGAAAGAGTGAATTTTCATTCCTTATTGGCGAACCTCCTCTCTCTCACGAGTGAAAACTTATTTCAAAAAGTTCAAAATCATAATTCACTCTGTGACAAAAGTACCAAAATATCCACTCTATGAAGACTTCAGTCTCACTCAAAATTTCATTCTATTGTTAATACTATTTTCGTTAATATTATATTTCATTTAGTTTCAAAATAATTGCCTAGATTCGCATATATGTAAATATGTTAATGCGTTATGCAATCAATTATACATAAATCAATCAATATAAATTCTGCTATTTATTTGTAATTTATAATATTTTGCTGTAACTTACTTCATATCTCAGTTACATTGTTGGAGCCATTGCTTTTGACAGAATTGAGTGCCATATTATTTACCCTGGTGAAAATTTCCGTAAAATCATATATGATAAATCATAAGAGATTTTTATAATTTCTTTAATATCTTAGAGGAATCCAGATGATTGTAATTCATTTTCTCATATTATTATTATTTCTTATAATTACATGAGAAATCACATAAAAAGTTTTCCGGATCGTCTGATATTTTAAAAATCTCATATGATTTATCATATGATATTACGAACATTTTCAGTAGGGTAGGTTCAACTATCGGAATCACATCGTATATATGCATTTCATTTATTATGACACGCTTCGTGAAAAAACACGAAGAATAAAAACAAATTGATCCTAAAAAATTATGTATTTATTTTATTTAGCATAAAATTTCTACAAGTAATTGGTTATTTTTCGTTATTTTCCCAAGGGAAATAGATAGAGCACATTTGCAATAGTTTTCGGACCTTCATTATTTTTCTACAACAATATTTTTAAACTTAATCTGATTTCAACTATTTAAGAACTCTTGCTTAACAATTTGTCTGCATCAAATGATATAAACAGTAAACTGACATACGTTTCAACATTCCAAACGAAATATAATGAGAATCGTTTTATGATTTACAGTATTACGACTATAAATGCATTCCTTACGTATTTTTTAAACTTATTCTATTAATTATTTAATCATTTCACACCGTTATTTTACCTTATGTGGATAAATTTCTAAACATTCACAACTACAACGCTGACTAACATTTTTAAGGAGTTTGAAAGTACATATGCTACTTTAAAACAGTACAATAGAAAGAAACACATGATCTCTTCGAATATATAATTTGGCCTTCGTCCGCGTCCGCTAGGTGGAAGCGAATACGAAAGTAGAACCGCATTCCGTTTCAATATTAAGAGGATGGGAGGAACGAACATGACTACCCACTTTTTTAAAATGTTCTTGGCAGAAATGTATGAAATTGCGTGTCTACTATTTGCTTAATAAAATCCGTCAGTTACATTCAGGTATTTTTTCATTCTATATACTTGATTCGTTGCATTTTACTTGGTTTATAGTTTCAAATTATTTCTGTATTTTATTTTTATTTTTAAATTTAAAATGAAGTATAGTGTCGAAAATTTCATAATTTGTGACATGATATGGAATGCAGGTGCGACTTCGAATAATCAAAAAGTTGAAGCTGTGATGAATGAAATACGTAGATGTACTACGTTTTCAGATCAGCAATACGCTATGATCTCGCATAAAATTCTCAATAATTTCTTACCACAGTACAATAAAATGTGGCAACAAGTCAAAAGACGTAAAGATTATTTTAAACAAAAATACGACAATTATTTGAAAAGACTTTTTGAGGTCGACCTTTGTACCAGCCAAATTGCTACTACTAGCACTGATGCTGCCATAATCACAGATCGTAACTCCCTCAAAAAAGGTCGTCCACGGCTAACCTATGATAACTCATCTTTACGAACGAAGCAAAGACGAATTGGAGACTTAGCTTCTACTCACAGTAAGGAAGAATTGCAGAAAGCATTAAAATTAAAAGAAAAAGAGGAACTACGAAACATGGATGATACAATGGAGGTTGATATTAGCGAGGAAGAAAATGCCGTCGACTTAAACAGAGTTCTTGCAATGTATATGGATGTAGGATATAGTAAAAGAATGTATGAGATGGCAAGAAAACATCATTCATTGTTTAGTGATTCAGGCCATTTCCCACCTTATCACCATTTGCAAAGAGCTAAAGCAGATTGCTATCCAGAACATATCACAATTTCTGAAACAAAAGCAAGTGTGCATTTTATATCTTTATTAGTGCACACTGCTAAGAGAATACTTTTGGTTGTTGGTGATGATAAAGTATCTGAAATTGGTAGTGAAACTTTAACTCTCATTGGGAAATGGGGCATGGATGGTGCTGGTGGTCAACAGACAACGAGGCAGAATTGGAGTGAAGGAAGAATGCATAATGGCTCTCAAGAACACAGTGATGGTGACAGCTTCGAAGAAGAAGAAGGCGGGGTTGACTCATATGTTAACGGTAATCCTCCAAAAGGA
The DNA here is from genome assembly GCA_030407085.1 of Trichopria drosophilae. Taxonomy (NCBI): domain Eukaryota; kingdom Metazoa; phylum Arthropoda; class Insecta; order Hymenoptera; family Diapriidae; genus Trichopria; species Trichopria drosophilae. The sequence goes on from CM059587.1 coordinate 57,577,165, forward strand.
GCAGAACCTAAAAAGGCTGCAAATTGTGATAATAATGTAACTCGTGCAAATCGAGATGCAGCTGTTTTTACGGTTTCATTCGACCCTCTGCAACTGAAATGCAAATCATCAATCATTTGGACTAATCCAACTCCGTCCTCAGTTCGCTACTGTAGACCAGTTCGTTTTCAATTTGTCAAGGAAACTGAATCTCTGGCTAAAAAATTATATGATCGCTATAAAAAACTGTTAGAGAAAGTAGAGACATATTCCTTTGAAATGGCGAATTCGACGTATGACATTAAATTTCACTTACACTGCACGATGATTGACGGCAAAGTCTGCAATTTCTTTACGGATCAAAGATCTACTAGGAGTTGCAATATTTGCAAAGTCGGGCCTAAACTCATGAACAATCTAGATTACATAAAAACAACTAAGTGGTATCATGAGTATTACGAATATGGTTTATCCACGTTGCATTGCTGGATTCGTTTCATGGAATACCTTTTACATATTGCGTACAACATGGACGTTAAAAAACCCGAGGTGAAGTTGCCAATTGATAAAGAAACTCAAAAGATCACAAAACGTAGAGTTCAAGAATCCCTAAGGAAAATAAATATTTATGTGGATATAGTCAAACAAGGGTTTGGGACAAGCAATACAGGCAATGTCGCTCGTTCATTTTTTGCCCAAGCAGACTCGGTTGCGGAGGTCACAGGATTAGACGTCAACATAATAAAACGCTTCCATAACATTCTGCAAGTTCTGACGTGTGGTAAACCTGTCAATGTTCCGCAATTTGAAAAGTACTGTAACGAAACAGCGGAATTGTGCGTAGCGGTATATCCTTGGTACAAAATGGCTCCTTCTGTGCATAAAGTACTATGTCATGGTAGCAAGATAATTGACTGTTTTCGTGTTCCGATAGGATGGTTGTCAGAAGAGGCACAAGAGGCAACGAACAAAATTTTCCGCAAAGCTCGGGCATCCAATAGTCGCATGTCTTCACGCCAAAACACTAATGAAGACATAATACATTACCTACTAATGTATTCTGATCCAGTACTAACATCGTTGAGCCTCAAATTAGAAAAGAAATTCATTGAGCTTTCCCCCGAAGCTGAAGAAATGCTAGTTTCTTAAATTCCTGATCTTCAACAGTGAAAAAATCTATAAAATCAGAAAATCCAAAAAAATCAATAAAATCAAAAAATCAAAAAAAATCAATAAAACCAGAAAAAAAATTAAAAAAAATAATAAAAAAAAAAATCAATTAAAAAAAACATGATTCTTGATATACGTCTACCTCCCCACGGTAAGAATCGGTAACAGTCACCGATACAGTACTGGCTAATGACGTAATATACAGCAATTACGAAAAAGAAACTTGGATTACTGCACACACATTGGAGGAATCGCAAGATTTATAAAACACTGTTTAATGATCTTGGGAAATGTAAAATGTCATGCGTTTGACTGTCAATAGTCACGCGTTGGTCACGTGAAGTTTACCTTCAATTTTTCCTAACGAAACCATTATCTTTTATTACATATTTTTTCAGCCTAGATCGAGAGCGCTACAAAATAGTCAAAGATGTTACAGTTTGTTCAGTACTTGCATAATTGCCCTTAAAATAACCTTGATTGACCCTCTTTCAACCGTGCAACTTTTGTGTCAAGCATTTTTTCAATAAATGCGTATCTTCTAAGATAATCGGGTGTTGGTTTAAAATTAAAAAAAAAAACATTTTTGGCGTATTCTGTTATCCAAGAACCCCTGTAAGTGAAATATGTCAATTTAAAAAGAAATAAGACTCAACGGGTCGAAGTTACGTGAAAAAAAAACTAAGAGACCTCTTTTCCCCATTTAAAAACAATGTTACATTTAATCCTCGGGTGGCTCGTGTTGATCTGGTCGAATTGATCCAAATTTTATCTGATATTTTTTTTCATAAACATGAACACTTTTCGGGGGTGAGACCGAAGAAATTCAAAAATGACCAAAGTAACGGCCACCCTACACACACACACAGACACACACACACACACACACACACACACACACACACACACACACACACACACACGCCCACACACACACACACGCACGCACGCATATATTATGAACGATATTTTGGTCAAGGTCATTTCAAGGTGAAACTTAAAAGTTCCGGAACTGCGAAATATCTCAGCGGGAGTCTATTTTCTGTGAAAGTCGTGAAGTGAAGTCGTGTTCTGACGTAAGCCTTTCCGCTCAAAAAAATAGTGGTTCCCATTTGAAAAATTGAACTTGACCTTGAAATGACCTTCAAAATAATAGTGAAGGTCAAAATTAATATCACCATTAGATCGATAGCAGAAAATCCTTAAACTCTTATCTTTAACATTTTCACAGAAAATGAACTCCCTCTGAGATATTTCCCCGTTCCGGGACTTTCAAGTTTCACCTTTAAATGACCTTGACCAAAATATCGTTCATATCATAATCGGACGTAAAATTTCCCGCTTTTTCCGAAACCATGAAAAAAATAGAGGTTCGCATTAAAAAAAATAAACTTAACTTTGAAATAACCTTCAAGGTCATGTTCAAGGTCAAATTCTATGCTACCATTAAATAGCCCGTGAAAAATCCTAAAACTTTTGTCTAAAACATTTTTCCCGAAAATGTCCTCTCGCTGAGATATTTTGCTGTTCCGGGACTTTTGGATCACCCTGTATATATATATATGCATATATGCATAATTTCTACTTAAATGTAACTCAACTGCACATAATCATGTATTCCTAAAGCACAAATCATTCATTTCTTGTCACTCGAACAAATTTAGTGGTTACCAAAACCTATGTTTTACATAGAGAGTACAATTTTGAGGTTATGGTCGTTTGTGACCTTCCAATAGCAGCTACCTTCCAAAGTACAATCCCTCCAGAGTATTTTAAAAAAAAATTTGTATTTTTTAATCGACAGGAAAATTGTCGAAACATATTTGACGTCAACGTTCTAACCGTTAAACACTGTGTGGCGCCCCGAGGGAATCCCATCGGTAACTAAATGGGGAAAAAGGAGAGAAATATATTATCACCGCGGAAAAGCATAGGACAGAGTTTGATCGAAATTAAACATAACACTATCGGTAGGATAGGAGCATCAGGAGACCGCGGGGCATAGCGGGGTTGGTTTCGAAACTTTTGACGTCGGAGAGCCAAAAAGAAATCGAGAAAACGGCAGGGACGAATCGCACAATATGCGCACGGGTCCCTGCGCTAAGGCAGATTGAAAATTTTATTATTTTTCTAAGAAATAAAAATGCCTTATCATACAAAATTATTCAATAATTATATTTCAATTTATATTTTTAATAAATCATTAATTAAAATTATTATCGCTTTGTGAACAGTAATCATCTAAATTTATCAAACTTGTGTAATTTTTAATATTACACATTCATTTTTTAGTCGCAATTTAGATTAATAATTTTTTCTTTTTTATTTCATTATTTATATAAATAACAAGTAAATAGGTCCTCAATTCTTATTTGTTTAATTATTATTATATTAATAGCACTTAATTATTAATTTTTATAAAATTAAATTACGCGTTCAATTCATTATATTTTTCAATAAAAAAAATATTGAAAATTACGAAAATTGTGCGTAATTAACAATTGTAAAACACAACTTAATACATGTGTACAATGTCATTTGCGAATTTAACTAACAACATAAATATATGCTTGAAATTATTAATATCTTAATTATTACCAGATTAATGTTATGAAAGTGATGTAAATTCGTGAGTAACATTTTAATTTTATTTATCTTGTATATTTACACTTTTCGTAATTAAATATTTACATAGTGATTATTGTAAATATCCCAACTACTGAACTTATTTCAATTATTTTATATATTTTTATCGGTTACAGCTAAAAGTAAAGTGCAAAAGTCTTTAAATTAACTTTATTTCCGATTGTATTAATTATTCAATAAATGCTTATTAACGGATGTAAAATCGGATAATCTAGATATGCAAACGTTTTCATTCTGCAAAAAGTAATTTTATTTTCTCATTTGCCGTTTTTTTTAGTACTGATATCCAATAAATGATGTTCTAGCACAACTTTATTAGTGGTTAATTCGATTTTGGCACTAAAATTGTACCACGGTTGAGTGGTTACATCGTCGGACTTGTAGTTCAATCCCCTAAGGATCGCGTCTTGGTCGGAGATTTTTTTAATGTAATTTACATAGTGATTGTTTTGTAAATTTTGTCTACTAGACGTATCTCAATTATTTTACTTACTTCTTTAACGATTACAGTGAGAAGTGAGATATCCAAATTTTAGGGCGAAAATAATATTGCTGGTTTCCATTTCTATTATTTATTTGATTCAATATTATTAATGAATATAAATATCCTATAATATGTAGACCAAAGTTGATTGAAAGAAAAGCGCTATGCACAATATAATATAATTAAACAGAATATTATTAGTAATAATATGTGTTTATTTGCGTTCACCAAGTTGATTACAAAACCTTCCGAAAATTACACTCTTTACACGTTTACAAATTACAAATATAACAAATTCTTATTTTTTATCTCCTTACACATTTTTCTTCATATAAGTAGAGGGGCTAGGAGCGTTCTGGATCCCCCACCCTACCTCCCATCGATGATAGTGTAATGGAAAAATTGCGCAAATGGGCCGTCAGAAGGTCAGGAGTGAAAGGAGGTTATTATAAACAATTTCATGTATTGTTATTACAAATTTCGAAAGCTGTGAAGGTCGAAAAACGTGGTAATTTAATGCGTTACATTGTCGAATGAAAAGAGAAGGTAAAGGTCAACCAATATTTATTATTTCATTAGATATTGTTATTAATAAAATGTTTTTACATTATCATTGAAAACGATATCTTTCTAATGCTTGATCTTACAAAATTCAATCACAGAGATTGAAAAGTGTTGGTCGTTGCACATTAGTATTACCATGTGTCGAAAAACAAAATTTGAAAAGTCGCCTTCATTAAAGGTCAGATATTGCTACATTATAGTCGCTTATGGAAATACATCGTAAGCTAGAAACCGTATTGTTTTCCCGAAACTTTCGAAAATGTATACTGGTCCAAACCAATCATTCCAATGTAGTATTGCCATATGTGGACTGTCGAAAATCAAATTTCAAAAGTCGCCTTCATTAAAAGTCAGATATTGCTACATTATTATAGTCGCTTATGGAAATACATCGTAAGCTAGGAACAGTATTGAGAGTTAAAGTAAAATGACCTTTTCCTCGTGCATCCTACTACCATCTCTCTCGCTCTCGCATACTCTTAGTTAGATCCATTACCATTAGCAGTATACCGTTTTCCCGGTCGTTGATTATCCATCGATCCCTTATTCACCGTACATTTGTTTTCCCGAAACTGCATACAAGATTAATGCTGTAGCGTTATGCATATATCTTTCGATCTTTTAAATGTGCCCTGTTGGGAAATCTCTCTTTCAATATGATACACCGTTACCGACGTATTTCAGATGGTTTGAAGATGTCTAGCCCAATCCCGTATATCGACGACCTACTTTTTAAATCTCACACAAATTTTAAAAACCTGTTACTCGTTAGTGATGCAATCAGAGCTTTGACCTCTCCCTTGTCATGTTGTAAGTCCGAATTCACCTTTAAGAATTTTCTCTCGTCGGGGAAATCTCTTCACCAATATGACAGTCGCACAACCGGTTTGTAGACCTTTCCCTTGACAAGCCGTTAGCGAAACTCAATGATCTCCAATAGTGACGAAATCGTTGAGTCCCTTCACACAAAACCGCTAAGACCATTTCAAAATTAATTTCGAAAAGCCTCTAAGCAAGTCTCAACGATGGCACATTTAACGATATCCTCCAAAGTCTCGTTTATAGCATCAAAGGGAACGTCGCCAGATTGCCATAGTAAGCCGTGGTAATTATGCATTAACCAGTTATTGACTCTTTTATAGTGTAACGGTAATCATACCCATTGATATGGCGGTTTAAACACACATGTCTCAATTTCACCGACGAAAATATTCATTATAGACATTTCCTTCGGTATGAAGCGATTACCAGGCCCGCGGCATGCCTGAACGTCTACAATATATTCCATTTCGTATGAAACTGATTCACTAGCGATTACAGTATAAACGCATTTTATTCATTTATTGACGCATGCGCAATAATGGTTACCATAAAGGTCAGCTATTGCTATATCATAGACGCTTCTCGGTGCCTGTGTGGAAATACATCGTAGACTAGGAACCGTATTGTGAAAGTGAACGTAAAATTCTAATAATGACCTTTTCCTCCTGTGTTCTACTACCATCTCTCTCGCTCTCGCATACTCTTTGTTATATTTCACCATATATTTATAATAATAATATTGAAATAGTAATAAATCTCACATAATCCGAATAGCGTGTATTAAAATGTATAATATAGAAATGATGGAAGAAGCTAGCAGTAATTACAAAGAGAGGATGACACGGTTATTTCCTATGCATTTATCTATTCACGGTATTTACGTGTTTTCATGACGTTCGAACCATAGCTATTCGAGTTTGGACACGTGGATAATGTAATTAATCATGCTCCTGGCCGTTTTTTAATATGTGTACAATTTACCACGTCTTAAACATCACCATACAAGTTTCGACCTGTTAATTATCCGTGGACTTTACTATACGGTAACAATGAATCTGACTTCCCACAAGTGACGAACACATACGAGTATCGACTTGCTTCTAATATAATTAATTAACCTTCATTTAATATTTTCCACTTTTAAAATTTCTGAGAATAAGAAGATCGAAATGCATAGTATCTTCACGCAGAGTTTTGTGTCTTTTAAGTAAAAAGTTAAAGGAAATGATAATGCTGCCATCTTTTGGTATGTTTAAAGAGATTACAGAATCTGTATACCGCAGAATGAAATATGCGGGTGCATCTGAAATGCATAGATTCATCGTAGGCTGCCATCATACACTTGCTGATATGAGTGGCTATGGAGCGATTACAATTGAATATGAGGTTCTTAAAAATTGAATCTAGTTGACAATTAACCTTATTATCGCCATGCAAAAGAATATGAAAGTGAAATTGTTAAATATTACCGCGCATCTACTGCAAAGCGAAAGCAATCTCGCTATTTTTAAAATACCTATATTGCCATTACTAGACATCCCTCTGAAATTAACACTTTGCATAGTCTTTAATCATCGACGGTTGTCTATCTACGGTATCATCACTCGTTTCAAAATGTTTATCGACGACATTCACGTAAATCTGAATGCATTTGCATCGTGAGAAGTACGCATGATCATGCTTCTTCAATTTCACGTTCTGCAAACGTTGAGATGAAATCTATAGGTAGACACTCGATGTCTTTGTTTCCATTAATGCAAGACGTTTCACTTCATAGAAAATTCTCATTGACCTTTGAAGAGATGAATGGATGGTTTTGAAGATTTTCCAGTATCCAATTTTTAAGCATTTTATCCTATGAGTTTCGGTAGAGATGGACTGGCCAATATATCTAGGTCAACAGCATTGTCAGCATCTAAAATTTCCTGCAACCTATATCTTTTTTTTTTGTCTGCGCCTTTTATGTATATCTTGTGAGCACATGTAACGATGTCTTCCAACGTTTCGTTGATTGCATCAATTGTTTTACGTTCAAAACGTACTTTACAACATCAGTGTCGGAAATATCCATAATGCACATTTCCTTCGATATAAACTGATTACCAGATCCGGGGAATCCTTGCATGTCGGCAATATACTACATTTCTAGTACCTAATACTGATTTGCTTGTCCCCTTCATTAATTGACGCTTCATTCTCCCTCTCTCTCTCTCTCTCTCTCTATCTATCTCTGTATCTCTCCTTCTCACACACTCTTTGCCACTTCCACATATGGCGTGGTACCTTTAACTTATGGGTATACATCGTACCTTTCTCTCTAGATCGTACTCTCTTCGTAAAATCCTATGAATTAGAAATCACCTTTACAATATGTTGTATATTTTCTTAAATCTGAATGCATTCGCGTTACTGACGATAATAATGCTTCTTTAATTTCATCTTGACCAAAGGTGCGAACGCAACAAATTGAGATCAGTACCATTGCCAATGTCTGAAATTTCTTAACCACGCCTAACACAGTTATTAATATGATTCTTTATAGGTCACAAGTTTAGAGTCGACTAGATTCATAATAAACATATTGTTTAATGTAGATCGGTAAGTATCTAATTTCTTATCTTACATTTAATTCCTCACAATATTCAATATGTGATAATGCTGCCATCTTTTGGTATGTTTAAAGAGATTACAGAATCTGTATACCGCAGAATGAAATATGCGGGTGCATCTGAAATGCATAGATTCATCGTAGGCTGCCATCATACACTTGCTGATATGAGTGGCTATGGAGCGATTACAATTGAATATGAGGTTCTTAAAAATTGAATCTAGTTGACAATTAACCTTATTATCGCCATGCAAAAGAATATGAAAGTGAAATTGTTAAATATTACCGCGCATCTACTGCAAAGCGAAAGCAATCTCGCTATTTTTAAAATACCTATATTGCCATTACTAGACATCCCTCTGAAATTAACACTTTGCATAGTCTTTAATCATCGACGGTTGTCTATCTACGGTATCATCACTCGTTTCAAAATGTTTATCGACGACATTCACGTAAATCTGAATGCATTTGCATCGTGAGAAGTACGCATGATCATGCTTCTTCAATTTCACGTTCTGCAAACGTTGAGATGAAATCTATAGGTAGACACTCGATGTCTTTGTTTCCATTAATGCAAGACGTTTCACTTCATAGAAAATTCTCATTGACCTTTGAAGAGATGAATGGATGGTTTTGAAGATTTTCCAGTATCCAATTTTTAAGCATTTTATCCTATGAGTTTCGGTAGAGATGGACTGGCCAATATATCTAGGTCAACAGCATTGTCAGCATCTAAAATTTCCTGCAACCTATATCTTTTTTTTTTGTCTGCGCCTTTTATGTATATCTTGTGAGCACATGTAACGATGTCTTCCAACGTTTCGTTGATTGCATCAATTGTTTTACGTTCAAAACGTACTTTACAACATCAGTGTCGGAAATATCCATAATGCACATTTCCTTCGATATAAACTGATTACCAGATCCGGGGAATCCTTGCATGTCGGCAATATACTACATTTCTAGTACCTAATACTGATTTGCTTGTCCCCTTCATTAATTGACGCTTCATTCTCCCTCTCTCTCTCTCTCTCTCTCTATCTATCTCTGTATCTCTCCTTCTCACACACTCTTTGCCACTTCCACATATGGCGTGGTACCTTTAACTTATGGGTATACATCGTACCTTTCTCTCTAGATCGTACTCTCTTCGTAAAATCCTATGAATTAGAAATCAAATCAGAGTGTAACAAAAACAGATAGTTTTCACGGTCACTAGATCGCTCTCGGTATCATTCGATGTTCCTCTTGAGATTAGGATAGACGGTCCCATACGTGTCCATTGTCGATAGTTTGCGATTTACGATACTTAGATGATGAAGAAGAAGTTAAACGCAATATTAAACCGTTTCAAGTACTAGCACCAGTATGATGGTCACCACATTTTTGCAATTGAAGAAATCTTTTCTGCGATATTCGATCTCGTTGAAATGTACATAGACGTATGAATACAAGTTTCGATCCATTTATAATACAATTGAGCGTCCCAAAGATCTCTAAATTTTAAATAAAAAATCTTCAATCATTAAGTTGACATCGTTTAAACAATTAATTTTTGTATGTATATTGAATCGCGATGTACTGTACTCTAAAAACAAATACTTGAAATCATCACATCTTAAAGTTAGTCCATGCATAAATCTTACATGGTCTTAGTCATCTTATTTACACTACATCTTTCTTTCTGTCAATGTAAAAACGAAACGAAAGTCGACAAAGTATTTATCATTATGATATTAACAAAATTGTTCACATTAAAACCGTGTATAATAGCCCACATAAGATGGCCTTATTCATAGCAAATGTCACTTTTGAACTTTATTCTTTAATATTGTCGACCATTCTCTCTCTCTCTCATTAGCTACGCATTTCTTAAATCTATACGAATACCCATGCATAAAATCGAGTCTTGTGCACATTCTTGTGATGTAACATTCACACGTCTATGGAATGAAATTCATTCTGAAAACCCAACAAGTACAAGCGTAAATGTATTTTAGTACTAACCAACGGTATACCTGTTGATTCGAAATTGTATGTAGCCTAACCGACATGACTACTTAATTCCGTTTACCATAATGATTTGAATAATCACACTGCACGAAACGTTATATTTGACAGATTTTTGTTACTTCCACATTGTAATCGTAATTAGTTAACTAAGTCATTCACGTACAAATACTATTGTTATAGCGATTTTGTTAAATGTATTGGCATAAGGAGACTTTACTCCTATCCATCACACCTAGTGTAATAGAAAAAGACACAAGTTATTATATCAATTAATAATTTTCATAGTAATAAATTAACCTTTAAGAACTTATGTTTTCACACCATGCACTAAAATTTCATATTATTATTATTGATATTGAATCGTTTATAGAACTGATGTTTTCATACATTATCACTTAAAAAGGCTGCTACCGTATATGAAATAAAAGATCAAACAAAACTTCATGTTGCTTTTCGACAGTTGAAACACATTTTCAATAATCATTGAATATTTTCTTATGTAAGGGAGTAAATATTCAACGATTTTTTCGTAAATAATGATACAATTTAATATATACGATCATTATACAATTTAACTAAACAAGCTTAATTGCGGTGTTTTGGAAATGTTGGTGACAAAAGTATATGAATGTGCAATTAAATGATTCATTTAACACACGTATCTCTATCATTCATTTTAATTACATAATTTCTGCATATTATAACACGTACATTTTTCAATATTTGCCGACAACAAAAATTCAACACGAAGACATGCATAAATTAATTCTATTTAAATGTGCGTATGTGATTCCGTAAAACATTAGTCATTTTGAAAGGAAAAGTGAAATATTTTCAATTATGTCTCTGTAAAGCTTATATAGTTCTACAGGGTGATCCAAAAGTCCCGGAACAGCAAAATATCTCAGCGGGAGTGCATTTTCGGGTAAAATGTTTCCGACAAAAGTTTCAGGATTTTTTCCGGGATATTTAATGCTAGCATAAAATTTGACCTTGAAAATTACCTTGAAGATTATTCTCAGGTCAAGATTATTATTTTTTTTTTAATTGGAACCCCGTTTCATTTTCTTAACGAAGTTATGAGGATCTTCCGGTATTGAGAGTGGTTAAATTCATTTTGTTCAGTCGATGCTATTACTGGACGATCTGCTCTAGGGAGATCCTTTACAGTGCCGTAAACTTCGAAACAATTTATTGTTCTGCCAAAAGTCGATTTAGGAATCAGTTCCTCTCCCTCGCTTGTCCTGTAATTTTGTAAATAGAATAATAAACTGTTTAAAAAAAGTGTATACATACATCTTACGCAACACTTGTGCAAAGTGAACTTGGGCGCGCGAACAGCGACAGAGAGCACGAGTCACCAGCGAAGTAAATAAACAACATTCATTCACATTGAATTTATACATACGTGTACAGTCTTATAAGGTTACATTTTGGTCTTAACTTTATCGTTTTGTGAGATACATGGATTTCCTATCTAAACGCCTTTCCTATCTAAACGTATTAAGCATCATTTCAGTAACAAAATACATACGTATATTTCGTACAAAGAGCAATGGCTGCGCTAAGTGAACGAGAAAGAATAACCATTCTCATGATGAGAGGCTGGGGTGATAACCAGCGATCTTTAGAGAATGTGCGAACCTTATTTAACGCATCATTTAGAGAGGGACGAGAACCGATTTCTAAATCTACTGTTAGCAGAACAATAAATCGTTTTGAAGTTCACGGTACTGTGAAGGATCTCCCAAGAGCAGGTCGTCCAGTAACAGCATCAACTGAAGAAAATGAGTTGAATGTCGCGCTGTCAATAACGGAAGATCCTCATACTTCCATCAGGAAAGTTAAACAGCAGCACGACTTATGTTACGGTACAGTACAACGGATCTTAACTAAAAACTTAAAATTTCACCCATACAAAGTTAGACTCGTAGAACAATTGAATGAAGACGATCCTGATAGACGCCTACAGTTTGCGGAATTAATGATGAATCGAATAGATGCTGATGCCGGTTTCTTGAATCGCATCGTATTTTCTGATGAAGCTACATTCTTCTTAAATGGGGCAATCAATAGACATAACATGTCTTATTGGAGTGAAACCAATCCTAATTGGATGGTCGATAGTCGTTCTACTCAATATCCTGAAAAAGTAAACGTATGGGCAGGTATTATAAACAATGCGGTAGTTGGGCCCTTCTTCATCGAGGGTACCCTTACTGGTCAAAAATACCACGATATGTTGAGGGACGACATCATCCCTGCTATTCAGGTTATTGTAGGCGAGGATTTCGATCAGACTTGGTTTCAGCAAGATGGTGCAGCACCCCATTATGCAACAGATGTTCGCAATTATTTGAGTGATGTATTCGCAGAACGGTGGATAGGTCGAAGGGGTGTAATAGAATGGCCACCAAGATCTCCGGATCTTACGCCCTTTGACTATTTTCTATGGGGTTATCTCAAAGATAGAGTGTATCGAACGAAACCGGTGAATATTGAGGAAATAAAACAACGAATACGGGATGAGATCGCGGCCATAGAACCAGATATGATTAAAAAAGTCGTATCGACTTTTTATAATCGCTTGGGATATTGCCAAGAAGTTCATGGCAATCACTTTGAGCATAATCTTTAGTAAGATACATAATTTCATCAAAATCTTAGTATACCCATCTTGCCTTAACTGTCTGGGGACACCCACACACACACACACACACACACACACACACACACACACGCACACGCACACGCACACGCACACGCACACGCACACGCACAAGTGACGGCGAGGGGAACCACCTGAACAAAGCACCCCGAAGAGGTGTAAACCCGACCGTGCTACCTCCACGCGGTACATCTTGGGTAATGCTAAAGCCGGCGGTAGCATTGGAAACAATGTAAAAATGTTACCCATACATACGGTATTTATAAACGTATCGGATGTAAAAAAAAATGTATATTTTTATCCGGGAACAATGATAATGCATTGCACTCTGGAAACTCTGGAAACATTACGAAAATAAAACGGGGTTCCAATTAAAAAAAAATAGTCTTGAGCTTAGAATAAGCCTCAAGGTAATTTTCAAGGTTAAATTCAATGGTGCCTCTTGCTGAGTTAATTCGCTGTTCCGGGAGTTTTAAGTTTGGCCTTGAAATGACATTGCCGAAAAAAACGGCCATAGCATATTTGGACGTAAAATTTTGTGCTCTCTCCGAATCCGTGAAAAAAAATAGCAATTTCCATTAAAAAAAACAAACTTGACCTTGAAATAACCTTCAAGGTCATGTTCAAGGTAAAATTCTGTGCTACCATTAAATATCCCAGGAAAAATCCTTAAACTTTTGTCTGAAATAATTTCCAAAGAAATGCACACCCTCTGAGATGTTTCGCCGTTACGGGAGTTTTAAGTTTCACCTTGAAATGACCTTGCCGGAAAAATCGATCATATCATATTCGGACTTAAAATTTTGTGCTCTTTCAGAATCCATGAAAAAAAATAGGGGTTCCCATTTAAAAAAATTAACTTGACCTTGAAATAACCTTCAAGGTCATGTTCAAGGTCAAATTCAATATCGCCATTAAATAGCCAGGGAAAAATCCTGAAACTTTTGTCTGAAACATTTTCCTCGAAAATGCACTCCCGCTGAGATATTTTGCTGTTCCGGGACTTTTGGATCACCCTGTATATTACTTAATGTTGCTTTTCGACAGTTGAAACACATTTTCAATAATCATTGAATATTTTCTTATGTAAGGGAGTAAATATTCAACGATTTTTTCGTAAATACCCGTATGGAAAAAATCAACGGTAATGTAACGCAACTCACCGTACGATTTTGACAAATTTCGGTACGTCTGTATAGAATTATGTACGGTGAGGTACGTTTACGTACGTTCGCGTACGATTTGGTTACGATTCGAACATTTTGTACACCATTGTACAGAAACGTACGCAAACGTACGCGAACGTACACAAACGTACGCAAACGTACACAAAATTGCTAGAATATACTGAAGCATGCGGAGATGTACAGCATTGTACGCTATAGATGTCAAACAACCATTCGTAATAAAATATTTTCTTACAAAACCGTCCGGAATCATATGAATATGTACTGAAACGTACGCAGACGTACGCAAACGTACGCAATTTGTACGGATATATGCAGCCATGTATAGAAACGTACGAGATTTTGGTACTATTTACAGGAATTCAAATATTTTTTAACTTTTTTTAGTTGATTTAATTTTCTTAAGAAAGTTGTTCTCAAGCGGTCACCTATCCAAGTAGTGTTCCCCACCAAGAATACTTGACTAGAAACAACGATCGCGCGCGACACCGACCACTGGTCTACCACTGTCGATCACTATCAGTAACGTAATATGATATTTCTGTTACACATTAAAATTTTTAAAAATTCTTAATTATCTCAAAAACGGCCAGAGATAAGCAAAATATGACAAAATTTTGGAGGCTATCAAAAGGGGGGATCCCATTGAGTCGCTTAATGCGTACATACGGCATGGCGATCTTCAATATTTACGTATACGTTTAGGAATATACTTTGATCCATTTTTTCTCGTAAGTGACGTTTCTGCAGCATTCTACAGGATACTGTACCTTTGCACACTTTCGCGTACGTTCGCGCACGTTCGCGTACGTTCGCGTACGTTTACGTACGTTTACGTACGTTTATATCTGTTTAGAAATATTCTGTTATGAATTTTATCTCGTATGTGTACATTTTTGTAGGATTCTGGACGATACTGCATCTTTGCATACTTTTGCGTACGTTAACGTACCTTCGCGTACGTTCGCGTACGTTTCTGTATAATGCTGTAAAAATGTTCGAATCGTAACCAAAACGTACCTAAACGTACCAAATCGTACGGAATCATGCTTAAATGTAACGAAAACATACCATTTTTATTTCCATAGGGGTAATGATACAATTTAATATATACGATCATTATACAATTTAACTAAACAAGCTTAATTGCGGTGTTTTGGAAACGATGGTGACAAAAGTATATGAATGTGCAAGTAAATGATTCATTTAACACACGTATCTCTATCATTCATTTTAATTACATATTTTCTGCATATTATAACCCGTACATTTTTCAATATTTGCAGACTGTATGTCACTATTTTCATTATCACGTTTAGACTAAAATGTGCGTCAAAATTGATGTGCAAGACCCTCATTAACTGTAGGCATCTAGTACGTCGGAGCTTTGAAACACCTTTACAATATGTTGTATATTTTCTTAAATCTGAATGCATTCGCGTTACTGACGATAATAATGCTTCTTTAATTTCATCTTGACCAAAGGTGCGAACGCAACAAATTGAGATCAGTACCATTGCCAATGTCTGAAATTTCTTAACCACGCCTAACACAGTTATTAATATGATTCTTTATAGGTCACAAGTTTAGAGTCGACTAGATTCATAATAAACATATTGTTTAATGTAGATCGGTAAGTATCTAATTTCTTATCTTACATTTAATTCCTCACAATATTCAATATGTACCCTTCAAAGCGTCGTGTTTTATTTTTGATTATTGTATTTTGTAATATATCTGCTCGCACTCTCTATATCGCATTCATATTTTAAAGATAAATTGTAGCCACTCCAGATATTAACGAACACCTTACTAATAATTAATACCCACACTAATATTCTACCTATACCAAAAACATCTAGCAAATAATCGAGATAATATTTTCACTTCAAATTTATTATTACACTTGAAATATTTCTCCGAGTCTAAACTTCTCTTACAAGTTTACTGTGTTCTGCATCTTACTTATCTTTGGAAACGTTAGTTAACTAATATTTTATGCGTGAAATTTGCATAATTTCCGATCCATATATTTGAACACATTTATTCTCTAAAGATTAATCTACACTGAGAAAAAAATTTGCTAAAATCAAGTAAATGGATTTACTTGATATCCATTTACTTAAATCAAGTATAGATTTACTTCCCTCAAATAAATATTCATTTTAAACAAGGAAATGCTTCCTTCCGTCAAGTAAATCGTTCCTAAATTTAGCATTTCCTCATTTCAAGTAAATATTCTCCTATGTTTTTCTACTAATAAATAAATGATTTATTTCAATTTATGAAACGGATTTACTTGAGATTAAAAAATAATCCGAAATAAATAGGTTTTTGATTTCCATTTTTCATTTGCTTAAAAGAAACATGTATTTTTTTTAACACGGAACAAGTTAATAATTTACTTGAATTAACAAAATATTTCCTTTAATTGAGCAAATACATCTTTAAAAATCAACAGACTTTTATAATAACCATGTTCTTCATTTAATAAAGTTACTACTTTGATTAAATAAATGAATACTTATTTTCGTTTAGCGGATATAAGTAAATATTTCCTTCCCGTTGATATTAATTTACTTGACTGGCGTAAATTGTTTTAATTTTTTATTCAATTCTTCACTTCAATTAAGTAAATAAATACTTATATTCAGTAATTATTTTACTGATTTAAAGTAAAAATAATAATTTGCTTGTGAGTATTAAAATGAATTATTTATTTGTTTTAAATAAAATTTACTTGGGTTTAAACATATTTTTTGGTGTAGATTATGAATACAATCTGCACTGAAAATAGTCAGAAAATATTGTCTTATATAAATATACCTATCAAGTATGTAAATATTTACTTGCAGCGATATTCAAATAAATATTTACTTAAACATCAGATTTTTTTAGTGTTAGACTTGACATTATTCATTATATTATATTATGTTAAGCTAGGTTAAGGTTTTGTTCTTTATAACCACTTCAGTCCTAAGAAAATGATATGGCTACGATATGTATACATAAACATCTATGAAAAAAGTGAGAGCGCTTTTGCGCGGCTTGACTCAAGCCGCTTGAGTCCCGCCAATCGCCAGTTGTCCACCAATCGCATTCACTTATTACGTCGTGTGTTTTTGGCGCCCTCTTTATTCCCAGCTTTACTTCCCGCGCTTTGGACTCGTCAATATTGCATCAATGTCACTTTGCACGGGATGCGTGTAACACGTTTGCGAAGTGATACCAGCTTTTTTTAAACGAACTTATCGCACAGCATAAAAGATACTAAAGTTTTCTGAATGATCTGGACCCTGAGCATTACATTCTAAGCCCTGAGCAGTACTGTTATTCGGAATCTGAATGTCGACAATGGACGAAATGAAAGACGTGCTCGACAGTCTGGGGTTGGACTATTTGTCAAAAAATTTCGAAGGTAATAATATCAAATTACGAATAATAACACTACCGAACTTTTTTTGTCTTTTTTACTAATGTGTTTACGTATCAAAACATGAAATGTTCTATTAGCCCAGTAAACCGGACAATTATTTTTGGATTCAAAAGCATTCCGAATGGACAAAATCAGGATCATCAGGATTAAAACGTGAAAAAATTGATGCATTCCAATACTATAGATAGAGATGCATTTTTTCGTGTTTTAATCCTGATTTTGTCCATTCCGAATGCTTTTGAATTCAAAAATAATTGTCCGGTTTACTGGGAGATCAATTCGGCAAAGATTTCAAGAATTATATCCTAACCTAAAAAGGTCATTACCAAACGTATTGAATAGTAAAGTACTTGTGTCATTTCGAAAGAATAATCTGCGTTTCAATAAAGTCTGTTTATTTTTAAATGTTTTTGACATGGTTAACAAGATCAAGTACAGATTTACTTAAATGAAATAAATATTCATTTTGATCAAGGAAATGAAACTTATTACGGACGTAGTGCTTGCACGTTTCAATTTGTTTTAAGGAAAAATGTCTTTCCTTCAACAAAAAATATTTATAAATAATCACGTTTTTCTTGTTAATGCTGCACGTTAATTATTAACATTTGTCATGTTTTATAATATTACTGTCTTTATTACAGATAACAATATAACTATAGACATTTTTCCAAATCTTGATGATTGTATGATTGCCACTTTAATCCCTAAAATAGGAGATAGAGTTCGCTTTAAGACATACTTAAAGGAATCAAGCAATATTGCTGAGTAATCACCGCCAAAGAAAATGGTAAAAAGCAATGCGTTAAAATATTTATATTTCCAATTTCATATATATGATATTGTTCATTGCAGTGTTATGAATCTATTGTAAAGTTAATTTTAAATGATATTGTTAGTGAACCGCTTTGCGTTACGAAACAAATAGACTCCCGAACGTAAAATAATGTTAGGTTATTTTGATTATCATTTGACAGTTTAGTACTTTTTTCGCTTGCTGCATGGAAAAGAATTATTGGAAACTATTAAACATTGAAAAAAACTTCTATCTACAACAGGCAAGGGCCGAGTCGTTATGCCTTTCTGCTATGCATAGTTATCAATGGTTCCTTTTATAATGCAAAGCTCAAGATTTGTTCAGGAAGAAGTATATTAAAAAGATATTGCAGTATATCAGTATTTATTCCCAAAAAAATGTTCAATTTATTTTAATGTTATATTACATATTATAATCCAATCGTTATTTAGAAAATCGATACATCTCCACATTCATCATCAGAAAATAAAGAAAATAATATAAAAGTGAATGGCAAGGAAAAACGTCATGAAATTTCATCGATTTTTATATGTGAAGATGCTTGTCCGCCAATATCAGATCTTTTGAAAATTTCGAAAAGTGGTCAGTACATATTGCAACACTACCAATGTCATTCAGACCTAACGGACAAATTAAGAAGTATGATGTGTGAAGTTATTGTCGAGGTTGTGAAATAAAAGACTCGTCGCAGCTCGAAACTCTTGGACTTAGCTTTATTAGGTTTGATTACACAAATCGTCTCGAGCTTATCTATCGATCTCTAAGTGAACGCTACGATGTCTGTAGACAGACTGACTGGAACAAAAGGCGCGCCGAACTTGCGCAATAGAAAAGGGGGAAGGCGATCGCCGCGCCCCAATTCGCGGGAAGACCCGAATCAAAGCGGCCCGTACAAAGGCCATGCGATGCCCGCCAAAGTCTGCTCGTTCAAACTTAACACTCCCTCCCGAGCAGGCTGATGAGCCGATTATGATTCCTTAACATCTGAAATGAAAATCACAAATTAATTGATTCGTCGTTCAAAAGTAGCCTGGTCAAGCTTAAATGCAAGTCAAACGGCAAAGCCTTTGTAAGTATATCAGCAATCTGCTGTTTCGAGGCAATCCAGCTAACTTTGATCATACCTCTGGCTACACACTCACGAACATAGTGTTCCTTGACTTCAGTCATGTGTCTAAGTTTATTGGTGCAGCTAACTTGGCTACTAGCTTCCGCAGCCTTGTTATCGCACCAGAGAGTCATAGGTAAGAAGGAATCCCTCAAAATCAAGCTTAAGGAGTTTTGTAAAGATACCATCTCTTGACAAGCTTCGCTCATCGCAACGTATTCAGCCTGACATGTCGATAGAGCTACATAAGACTGTTTATGCGTTTTCCACGCGACTGTGTCACCATACAGTTTTATCACAAAACCACTCGTTGTGAGCGAACCTCTGCAGTCAGCGAAACTTGCGTCTGAGAAACCCTCTAAGTTGTCCAGCTTACCTTCGAACTTAAGACCCACACTCCTAGTATGTTTCAAGTATCGACATACTCGTTTTACCATTTTCCACTCCTCATCAGTGGGGTTAATTTGGTGCCTGCTTAAAACATTTACAGTGTAGGCGATGTCTGGTCGAACTGAACTAGCAAGATATAGAAGAGATCCCACTATTTCCCTGTATGGACCATTTGTATTTGTCAATGTATTTTCAAGCTTAACATCACTCTCTTCTCTTTCTCGCCGTTCTCGATTTGCTACCTGATTCGTCACCATCGGGGTTCTTTGAGGATGCATTTCACTGTATCCGAAACGTCTGAGCATCTTATCGACATAGTTTCTAAGAGTAAGTGTCATAGTATGGTTACGTCTGTCTCTGTTTTTTCGATACCCAGAAAACTTTTAGGCTCCCCTAAATCAGACATTTCAAATTCCAAGCTAAGTTTCAGTTTAATCTCATCCAACTTATTTGTGTTATTGCTGGCTATCAGAATGTCATCCACATATAGCAACATCAATAAAAATTTCTTATCTTCGCGCCATGTGAAGAGGCAGGGTTCAGAATCGTGTGAATTCAATCCTAACTTTAAAGCAGCTTCTGTAAATCGATTATACCATACTTTCGGGCTGATTTTTAAACCATACAGAGCACGTTTAATTTTACATACTTTGGTTTGTCTTATTTCCCTCGAACAGCTAACTCCTTCAGGAATTTCCATATAAACGTCGCTATCGATCGTTCCATTTAGAAAAGCTGTTTTCACGTCAAGCTGGCATACTTCGAGATCAAGCTTATTTATTATAGCCAGTGCAGACCTGATCAGTGGCAAGCGAGAAACAGGTGCGTAGGTCTCGCTCAGCTCATATGAGTTTCGATCTTTAAAACCTCTTATTACCAAACGGGCTTTATATTTTATAGAATTATTTAGTCCAGCTTTTCTTCTCAGGACCCATCTAGAGTCAATTATATTTGGTTTTCCTTTTCCAACATTCGTTGGTCTATCAACTATCTCCCAAACATCGTTGCGATCCATTGACTCCAACTCACTTTGTACGGCCTTCTCCCATTCAAGCTTATCCACCGTATTCATGGCTTCTCTATAAGTCTTTGGATCATCCTGCACTGCAGTGATAAAAGCACAGTGCTCATTATTTTCCAACAGATTCACATCAGACTCAAGCTCTTGCGAGCTTAATTGCGGTTCAATGTCTTTCTCCTTTCTAGTACGACCTCTTTTCCGCCTTTCTCCCTCCGTTTCTAAAACCGGAGTCTCAGTTTCACCATCAAACTTAACGAACCATGTCTTCTGATCTATTTGCTCTAAAGAATTTGCCCGGTCTTTAATACTACGTTTATTGTATTTGTCTCCGAACACTTGTTTTTCATTGAAACGCACGTCTCTACTTTCGTAGTACTTTCCATCTTCTGGTTTTAAGAACAAATATCCCATTGGTCTATAACCAATTAGCACTACACGCTTTCCCAGCTGATTAAACTTAGGTCCCACTTTTCTCTGGACTTTTATATATGCTATAGAACCAAAACGTTTTAGACGCTCTAAATCAAGCTTTCGATTTGGATTAAATTTTTGTAACCGAGGAACCATGTCATTTGAGCTGTGAGGGGTCCGATTGTAAAAATATACAGCGGCATTCACAGCCAGGTCCCACATGTTCTCTGGCAATCGGGTGTCATACATTAAAGCGCGAACCTTTTTCTGTATAGTTTGATTAAAACGTTCTGACACGCCATTATGTTCAGGTGTATCAGGACTAGCTAGCTGCAGTTCTGCTCCAAATTTATCAAGAACATCCAGCGTATATCCTCCAGTAAATTCCTTGCCTTGATCGCATCAAAGATAGCAGAACTTTGCATCATATCCTAATAGGTTTCTCGAGCTTTTTATGAATGTCTCCAAACACTGACCTGTATCACACTTACTTTTCATTGGATAAGCCATTGCTAGCCGCGAAAAATCGTCTATAAATACAGAAATAAATCTGTAACCCTTGGGATATGTTACGGGACTGATTGGACCCATTGTATCTGAGTGGACAATTTCTAAGGGTTGTGTCGCTCTTTGCCTTGTCGAACTGAATGGTAATTTGTTAAATTTTGATACAATACAAGCTTCGCAATCTATTATAGATTTATCAAAATTAACATTCATTAATTCTTTAATATTAGGAAACTTTCTTTGAAATTCTTTTAAGTATTTTAATGAAGCATGTCTCAGTCGAACATGCCATAACATGGCTTTATTTACTTCATCTAAATTATCAATTTTAATAGGCTCAATTTTACTATAATTCAAATCAGTCAAATTAGTTATTTTTCTATCATTTAAAGTATCATCGAATTTAGGATAATCTGTAAGGTTTTCGAAATTTTCTACGTTAACATTTTTATCATCATTTGTTTGCAACGATTTATCAAGCTTAATACTGGCCTCATCTATTTCCATTTTGGTTTCAGAATCATGTAGTTCATTTTCTATTTCCCTAATCTCAATTTTGTCTTCTGACTTACTCTGCCCAGCTTTTGATTTCGTTTCATACTCGCGGTGTCTCGTGGTAACGTACGCGATAACTCTATTGTGTTTGTGACAACTATTTTCAATCTCATTCGAACTATTTGTTTCTAATTCAATTATCCAATAAGGCCGTCTGTATATTCCCGAAACAAAAATATCTTTAGATATTGGATCAAAAATGTCTATACGTTTATTGTCTAAATAAATACCTAATCCTTTGTCAACAAATTTTCTTAACGAAAGTAGATTTTCAGATAATGAACTAGCAAATATTACATTATTTAAATTGACGTAATCGTTAGTTTTTGTATAACCCGAGACATCCCCTACTCTCTCCGATTTTATAATCGCTGAATCGTCATTGTTTGCACATTTAATATCAAGCTGTTTGGAATCATCAAACGTTCTAAAAATTAGTCGCGAGTTTGTCATATGTTCCGTAGCACCAGAGTCAGCCAGAAATTTGATCAAAGAATTATCACACTCTGATTCTATGTAATCAAGCTTATCATGTGTGTGTAAACCTACATACCCACCTGATTTCGATTTTTGACCAGAAGCATTATTAGGCTTGGACTCCTGCGATCTAAACAAAGATTTCACAAATCTGCCTCTTCCTCGTGATCTACGTCTAGATTGAAATTTTTCGGACTTAAATCTTTTTGACATGTTGTGAACATGTGAATCGGAGATTTTGCGTTTTTCGCCTCGACTGATACTACCACGTTTACCACCCCGATATAAAACAGAGGACTCATACCTTCTTTGATTTTCGTTTTCCCGGAGGACCTTCTCAAGCTGATCTTCGGAATATGGGCAATCTGCACGTATATGCCCCTCGTACAGCTTGCATCTGAAGCACATTCTGCCTCTTCGAGTGCACTGATCTTTGTAATGCCCCTTGTTGCCACAATTGTGACATAGCACTCCTGGATGAGGCACGTGGTATGCCTTAGGGTCACCTCCCTTTTCTTTTCCAGCTACCTCATCTCGAGCTGATTCCTGTTGCACAATGTAATTTTTCAGTTGATCTAAAGTCAGCAAATTACCAGTAGT
This sequence comes from Trichopria drosophilae, assembly GCA_030407085.1. Lineage (NCBI taxonomy): Eukaryota > Metazoa > Arthropoda > Insecta > Hymenoptera > Diapriidae > Trichopria > Trichopria drosophilae. Next base: position 57,600,628 of record CM059587.1, read on the forward strand.
ATTTTTAATAATAAACTGAGTTTCCCTAACCCGAGGAACGCTTGTATCAATTGCTTCAAAGAAAGCATCTCTAATTTCCACATCCGACAACTCCAGCGTATTTGGTAATTTATTGTACAGACGAATTATTCTATCGAACCTATCCCAAAAGGTAGACGCCTTTTCTTTGCTAGGATTATATCTAATACTATGTAAACGTTTCCTCAAGCTTGCAGTAGTTAAAACAGTTTCATTTTCTTTCAAATCTTTAATTTTACTTAACAATTTAACCGGATCTCTGATATGGGTTACTTTAGAGTGATAGGACAAATCAATTCTATTTATAATAATATCTCTAACTCTAATCTTATCCTTTTCCAACTTAATTTCACTGACTTCTCTAACTGATTCAATCGACTGATCAATTACGTACAACAGGTCACAGATGGTTAATTCAGATGTTAAATAGTCCATAAAAGAATCTATATCTAAATCAGGTGTTAATTTATACTCTCTACGAACTGAACTCTCCCGATTTGACACTTCGATTTGAATGTTATCTCTAATATTTTCAGAACCTTTGTTCTGATTAATTTTATTTAACTCTTCCTGAACCATCTGCGATATATATTCTTTACTCACACTCTCTGAGGCAACCACACTATTACCAAGCAAATCGTTATTATTACTGATTACCCTTTCGGTCAGTTTCGATTTAAGAGATATCGGATCTTCTGTTCGAGCTTCCTCATCCTCCTCTGTCCAACTTGCAATTATTTCTTCTATATTGTTAATCCTCTCCTCGAGATTGGATTTGTGCTCACAAAACAATTCGTATGTGGCATTCGTTAAACGATCCAGCTCATCACGAAGGCCCTCATTGTCCTTTTCTAGCTTAGTGATATTTTTCGAAGTTTCTGTAAATTCAACATTGTTATCGATATTTGTATTACTTGAATAATTATGACCAATTTTATCCTTATTGGTTTCACTAGGAAAAATACATATTTTCCCATTTACACTATCTAGCTTAATTGTCCTCAACATCTGACGGAATTTTGTCAGATCCAAGTCCAGTTTAACATTGGATTTTATAACTGGGGTGGATTTATTACCTTCAAGCTTTAAACGTAAAGGGTTTACTTTCTCCTCCAGCTTTTGAACTATTATTTTCTCCACATCAAGCTGTTTGGCCGGCCCACCGTCAGATACATTATTCGAGCTTTTTCTTATCTCCGAGGACCGAGATTCTTCTTGTTGGCTAGAAGTCATCTCCTCAGCTGAAGCCACCTCTTCAGCTTCTTTGAGTCTTCTTATTTCACGAAGAACTGACTCCCTCATCTCATTCCCGATGATCGACTTGTCTGCGATAGAGAAATTAAGAAAAATTGGAGTAACCATCTTCTCAACGAACACAATTAAGAAGATAGCTTCCTAATCGCAGACGGCAATTTATCATGAAAGTCAGACTATAAAATAAGGACTGCCAATTTACTCACGATGGCATTCTTAAATTATCAATCACTTTTCCATCAAGCTGTTAATAAAACATTACGAAATCAATTTTGATAAATTTTCATGATAACAGCCGTTTAACCGACGAACGCAATCAATCAAACAGCTGGCCTGGCAATATCATTTTTAAGAGACAACTGCTCAGTCGACGAACGCAATCAACCGAACAGCGCCAATTGCCAACAGCACATGCAGTGCAGCCGCAACAACAGACACTACACTACATGCACTGGCCAACACTCAAAACTTGGATCTGATAGAAATATATATATACATGTATTTGTGTATACACATCGCTAAATGATTTATTGCATGCATTTAACCTGAGATATGACACTTTACCTATTTTATAAGCACCTCCACCGGAAGTAAGTATCATTATTTCTCCAGCTTCATTCACTTCAGGATATATTAATTCATCCGGATGTTTTTCAGAAATCTCCAATTCGCTATCCTGGAGCAGCAGGAACAATTTCATGTTCCTCTCATCTAATTCAAGAACAATCGAGCATTTCAGTTAACTGAATTCTGTTTTTCAAGCTTTAACTGATTTATTTAAACATCAGTATACTGTACAGTTTAATTTAATTTATTAAGTTTACTCATTCAAATTTAAATACCAAATTTATTTTGACATTCAACAATCCAACTATTTAGAGTTTTTTTTTTTTTTTTCTGAAACTCGAACTATCGAACTTAGATTAGCACATTTCTAGATTTTAATTTAAAATTAATTCTGACATTCAATAATTTAAATTATTCACAGTTTTTCATAAACATTTCAAGCTGAAGTTTTTTTTTTTTTTTTTAATTATTTGGCACATCTCGATAATCAAACTTTTCATTTAAGATGTTTCAATGTAATGTTCAACAATCAATCTAATTTATAGGCCTTTCAAATTTTTGAACATATTATTTTTCTAATTCCAAGAATCTCGCATCTCGCATTCTGTGCGCTTTCAGGGATTCCGGGCTCCTGACCACGCCGCCATCTTTTATGCGTCCGGACTTTCCGACGGTTCACCGCGAGTTATGTGTTCTAGGACTCACCCCTTGACTTCGGCATTTTGTACGTGTCCGATTCAGACATCTTTTCCAGCTTGCTGGCCATTTCCTTCCTCACAAATCCTCACAGCGTTTCTTTCACTTTGCGCAGTGGAAGCGTGCTGGGCCCATAACCTGTCGAGGTTGTGAAATAAAAGACTCGTCGCAGCTCGAAACTCTTGGACTTAGCTTTATTAGGTTTGATTACACAAATCGTCTCGAGCTTATCTATCGATCTCTAAGTGAATGCTACGATGTCTGTAGACAGACTGACTGGAACAAAAGGCGCGCCGAACGTGCGCAATAGAAAAGGGGGAAGGCGATCGCCGCGCCCCAATTCGCGGGAAGACCCGAATCAAAGCGGCCCGTACAAAGGACATGCGATGCCCGCCAAAGTCTGCTCGTGCAAACTTAACAGTTATTATCAGTCATCTCGACGATAATGAAATTGAGTAAAGTTTATTAATCTGTTAATTGTTCATCCATCCGTTAATTATTATATTATTTAAAGCTGATTTTTGAATGAGTTTTATTTTTTTAGAATGAATAATAATATAGCTCATTTAATTGCAACGAAAATTAAGGAATGTTTCCCTAAGGAAGCAACTGCAACTTACTATATTCCACCAATACAAAAAAAAGATTCTTGTAAGAATAAGTCAGAACCATCGCGAGGAAAACTTGTTTCTTTGTGGAGAAATCGACTTTATAAAATGAGACAATTGCAGAGAATGATTGATCAGAAATCGAAAAAATGTAATAATTCAAAGGAAACCCCTCCTACTGAGAATGGTAAGCGTGATTGCCGTACTTCTATAGTTCTCATTTTCTTTTCTTTATTAAACAAATGTTGAATATCTATAATCTATATCATCCATCTGTATCTATTCTTAATGAAAATAAAATACTTAATATGTTAAAGAACTTCTAAATTTAGTTTTCCAGCACTGTCATTGTCTAACCTAAACAGCACTATAAAAAAAACCTACAGTAGTAAACATAGAAGGAATAAAACTGAATAAGAAATTAAACAAGAAAATAAACTAGAAAATAAATTTTAAAACGCGTCTCTTAGCGTTACGATTATTTTTTTAATAATTTTGTTTATTGGTGTATTATTATTGTTATTGTTGTTGTTATTGTTATTATTATTATTATATACGATATTTTATTTTGACATTTGAAACAGTAGACGAAGATAGCCAAAATAGTTTACTTTGGTTACAAGGTAACCAGTCACCGTGGGAGCAGGTTATTCACCATTGGAAGAATACATTTAATATTCGACGTAAAGATTTAACTAGAGAAGATGACAATTTAATTAAAATTATTAATGATTGGCCACTTTTTAAACATTTATTCGGTTACCAGCTAATCGATGAAGATTTTAAACTCATGGATTTATCGGATGTCCATTTAGATGCGGAAATATGGACTGACTTTTTTAGTATAATCAATGCAAATGCAATGTCTTGCGGTAAACGTGACAACTCTAGGAAAACACTATTTTGTATCATGAATGGTGAAAATATGAACGAAGGTATGAGCAATTCCAATTCTAATTTGCAACAGTTTCACTATACCTATCAATTATCTAATTGCCTGTTAAATATGTTACATACATTCAAATAGATACAAAAGTAAGTGCTGGTTTAATGCTGCTCTCTCATTTGATTCCACCCAAAAGAATAATTAGTTGCAACAAGGGGAAATTTAATCCATCGATTGGAATAGCAAAAGACAGTATCATAAAACACGCCAAAGTTAGTATTAACAATATTTAATAAAATTAATATATTTAGTAAAATGTATATTAATAAGCTTTTTTATGTAGTAAATAATAACTAATATAGTCTGACCTTTATTTCTCATGAACACGTAGTAAACTTAGTTTATTTACAGATTGCAGGGGACATTAGCAAGGTTAGAGAAGCAGCAAAGGAACAAACCCGGTCGCTTCATCTTCCGCTTCAACCATACGTTTTAATTGTTGGTGCTGACGAAAATATTCAGCAATCTTATGTTTGTGTAGATGATGTTCTGTATGAAGCTAAGAGTACTTAACATGCTCTGGATACGTGTTTTAAGACATTTCATGTATTCAATCTCCAGTATCCGGCAGCCAGTGAACATTTATGGTTATTGATACAAAAGGGCATTTATAAATTCAACACGAAATGGGATTCTTCTATACCATATATTGCGAATATTTTGAACAGGCTAGAGGAACACTGGAATTCTAAACATAGAGTTGAATTGCTCGAATCAGACATTGAAGCCTGAATCTCACCACAAAATATGGACCTGGAATGATTTCAAACAATTTTACAAGATTTTGCATTAATGTTGCAGTATTATTACTTATTTTATATTTTTAAAATCATATAAAAAAATGTTGAAGTGTTTCTTTTGCGATGAATCATTTATGATGATGGAAATGTTAATGCTTCATGCGAGCATTAAGCATAAATTACTCATGCTTTCTGAAATTGAATGTCAATATGAAAATTGTTGTAAAAAATACGCTAATGTTTATTCGCTAAAAACGCATATTTTACGCATTCATGAGAAAGATGCACAAAAAGAAACTGCAATATTATTAGATTCTTCATTACAACACACAAATTCTCTTTTAAATCGTGAAGACATTGTTACGAGCGATGATCCCAATATTCAATCATTTTGTGAAAGCCCATCAAACGAATTAAATTCCCCAGTTAAATGTAATCTCAGTATAGACGAATTTAAAAATCTAGTTGTCACATGTGCATTGTCTTTTGTCATGAAACTTTATACAATTACTACTTTGAACAGAAAAGTTGTGCACAGTATAATAAATGATTTTTGTACGTCATATCTGAAAGTATGCATTACACATTTATTAACAAATTTTAAAACTGATGCTAAATTAATTTGTATTTTAAGTATTATAAAAAATGGGTTCCGCCAGTTTGAAAGTGAACATAAAACTCTTAAATATTTAGAAAAAAAAATTATTTGGTTAAGCCAAAGATAGTTTGCATAGGATCCTATAAACGATACGGAACATTTAAAATGAAAAGAAAGTATGTTCCTGAATACTGCAAGGTAACAATTATCAACTTAAAGGCTGTATTTAAAAAATTTCTTGAATTACCAAATGTTTTCTGTACAATTGAAATATTCAGTGAAAACTGTAAAAAAAGCAAATATTTAAATATTTTTAATACCGAATTTTGGCAAAGAAATAAAGAAGAGGGTAAAATTATTTTTCCGTTAGCATTGTATTTTGATGATTTAGAGATAAACAATCCCTTGGGATCGAGAAAAGTCATAAATAAAATTGGTGCTACATATTGCAGTCTTTTAGGTGTGCCAGATGAATATTGTAGTAAACTACAAAATATTTTTTTAGTTCAGTTGCATAAATATCGGGATCACAAAGTATTAGGCAATACAAAAATATTTCGACACATTATAGGACAACTTGTAGATTTACAAACAAATGGTTTGTGCATTAACTTACAAAATGAGAAAAAACAAATTTTTCTTAAATTAGCTTACATAGTTGGGGACAATTTGGGTTTAAATACGATTCTTGGGTTTTCTAAAAGTTTTAATTCTGATTACTCCTGTAGAATTTGTATTGTATCTAAAGATATTCTTCGAGCACAATGTACTGAAAATGTAGCATTATTAAGAACTCCCATAAATTATAATAAGCATTCTGAAGAGAAAATATTTGGTATTCAAGAAAAATGTGTTTTTAGTACTATACCAAGTTATGATGTAGTGACGTGCGCCTCAGTCGATCCTATGCATGATATATTGGAAGGCATATGCAGGTATGATGTACCAAAAATATTAATGTATTTTATATACAACAAACAATTTTTCACTTTAGAAACGCTTAATGAACGTATCGATTGTTTTGATAATATGCCATCATATGATAAAAATGACATACCTAAATTAGAAGTAAATTCAATAAAAAGTGAAATGATTATAATATCAGCATCCGAAATGTATAATTTAGTTTTTAATCTTAACTTACTAATCGGTGATTTAATACCAACCAATGACAAAATGTGGCAACTGTACCTGACTATGCGTGAAATTGTATTGATTGTTTCATCAGCTACTATAACTGCAGAAACTGTAAACGTTTTTGAAAAATTGGTAACTGAATATATTTCTTCATACCGAAAATTATTCCAACAAACATTAAAAGTAAAACATCATAATTTATTGCATTACGGAAGAATAATGAGACAATTTGGATCTTTAAAACTTTTATCAAGTATTCGTTATGAAGCAAAACATCAGCCACTCAAACAACATAGTAAAGTTATTGCAACACGGAAAAATCCATCGTTTACATTAGCTCTTAAGCATCAATTGCAAATGTGTTCCAGATTTAGATGTAATGAAGGATTCACGAATACAGTATCTCGTGGAAAATTATTACAGAAAGTTAAATCTGTAAACGAATATGAAATTTTTAAAAATATACTCCCTGACAGTGTCTTTAGTGAATATTTTGTTGCAACTTGGATAAAAGTTAATGGCACTAGATATAATATTAACAGTATTTTAAATATAAGCCCTTGTAATAATGTATCATTTGTAAAGGTGAAGTACCCTATTTGTGATACTGACAATAACATTTTTTTCATAACTAAACATTTAAATATTCGCGAGTTCTGCCCCCACTTAAGTGCTTTTGAGGTTGAAGAAGAAGAGAACTGGATGCTTGTCAACCAAGAATGCCTTAATGATTATAAAGTTTATAATCAACATTTAATGTCAATCAAGTATTATGTACCTACGTTATAATTATAGAATGAATACGTCATGTTACAATATAAAAAAAGTATTTGGTAAATGTCATATTCTGTAGAATTAGTTTAAACTCAAAAAGTGTGTAACTCGCTTGAATAAAGATTTATATTAAGAATTTCTGAGTATGTATTTCTTCATTCTCGTATTATATCAAATATATTATATAATAATATTGTATTGTATAAAATTCCTTATTACTAATTTGTTAATAAATTATATCATGTAAGTTTTATAATCATGAAAATTTCCTTCTACAAGATTTTGAATTGATCTTTAGATTTTTACTTTCTTCTCTATAAAGATCAATATATTTTCTCTCATTCAATGCTTTTATCCAACAATCTTGTACTTCCAAAACAAATAATGGAATAATTTAAGAATTGTATAAAATAAAAAAAAATAAAAAATTGTTGTTAAATTTCGGAAACGACCAGTAGTGATCCTTCATAATTAATTAAACATTACATTTAATTGTATTTGTTAAAAAAAACATCGTAGAGATTATAGTACTTTTTTTTAGTTTAGTTTAATATTTTTTATAATGCATTTATGACTGAAAATATTAATATAAACGATATTGGTGAAGGAAGAAAGCACCATTTTGCCACAAAAAATAAATTTTAAATCGACCAAATTCCTTTAATTAACCACTATTATTTATTACTACAATTTTTTTCATAAAAAATAGTTAAAACATTTTAATAATTAACGACTCGTCAATCAATGATTGTTTAATTTCTTAAGAAAATGATTCTCTCATCTTCTCTGAATGACGTTCCGTAAATTCAATTTGTAACGATTAATTATTAAACAAATCATGACAAAAACAGTCATTTTTGTTAAATAAATCGCTAAGATTTATCGTTAGACAATAAAAATTAAACATTTTTTTCAGACGAACTGTAAATAATAATATTCTTGAGATACTATTGAGAGAAAGAAAACCATCACTGCACTAAAATCCGTTAATTATTAAAATTTTTAAATTATTTTTTATGAAGAAAATTTTAGTACCAAATAATGATATTAAATAAGTGAATTTTAATTTTAATACGGCACTTTTGTTCACTACATTATTTTAAGGGATTGATCCTCGATAATAAAATGTTATGTACTGATTGAAATGGGTAATTAAATTATTCTTCATCAAATGAATTTCAAATTTACGCGGTTTAAACCACATGCCTGCGAGTAGGATTCGCGCTAGGTGGCTTCGAATCGGAATCAACATTTTCACAAGTGACAAGAATGACTTCCGCATGTATATATGCCAACTCTTTTTTACGCTATTCAAGCGTGCGATTCAAGCGAACGGCGGAAAAATTGTTATTGCGAGCGATGCGTGTATATTTATAGAGAATACCGAATATCTATGTAGGTGTGTGCGTGTGTGTATGTGTGTTGGTTGTTTGAAGTTACAAATATTATTTACTTCTCTTCTTTCTTCTCATTCTCTTCTCTGTCTATGTACGGTGAATCTCTTAAGAAATCAGTTACTAAGAAGAGGGATAGATGACACGAAAGAAAAAGGTAATTTTTTAATTGAATAAAATAAAGTTGGGTTAAGTAAATAAATACTTATTTTTAGTAATTATTTTATGGATTTAAGTAATTATTTTCTTCACTTTAATATACATTTACTTAACTAAAGTAAATATTAACTTATTGAACGAATGAAATTTTCTACCGAAATAATTCCTCAATTCGATTAAGTAAATATTTGCTTCGCTTTGATATTTATTTACTTGAAGAAAGTAAATGTTTACTTTATTGAAGGGCTAAAATTTTCCATTGGAATAATTGTATACTACGATTATATAAATAAATGCTTATTTTCAGAACTTATTTCATGAAATTAAGTAAATAATTTCTCCGGTTTGAAATTCATTTACTTAACTGAAGTAAATCTTTAATTGACTGAATTAATTAATTTTTTATACGAAGTAATACTACATTTTGATTAAGTAAACAAATAATTGTTCTTACCAATTATTTTCTGGATTTTAGAAAAGATTTTCTACACTTTAATATTTGCTTACTTGCCTAAAGGAATATATTTGTTTCATTGAAAAAAATATTTGCTTGCGACTATTCAAATAAATTATTTACTTGTTTCAACTAAATTTTACTTGGATTTAGGAAATTTTTTTCTCAGTGTAAGTGTTTTCTTTCGACTCTGAGAGTACAGCAAACTACCGTCTTATTTCATACTGTGCACACTTAAACGTGTAGAATATACGAATAATATTTATTTTTTAAAGATACTTTCTGTTCAAGGCATTAATTAAACCCTTACTCATAATTAATAATAATTTTATATACATTATTACTTTCCCAGTATTACATTATACTCTCACTGATATTCTTCTTCTAACATAATACATCTCAATCGTAGTATTCACTTTCAAAATTTGTAATTATTTTGAATTTTCCATTTATATCTCAGCAGCTTTCTTATATTATAAGTTTATTTCGTATCGTCGCTGCTAACATTCCTCACACTATTAATATTCTTTAAATTCATTTATATAGTTTCAATATTTCCATAGCACATACCTTCGAATATGGCGTAATCGTGTATTTCATATTTTAAAGATAAAAATTGCAGCTACTCCAGATATTAACGAGCACCTTACTAATAATTAAGACTGACAATCAAAGGACATAATTTCCGTTATTTCGGCCGTCGAAGATTGGGTTCTTTTATTTGTTTACGACATTGTGTGAATTGGTCAGTTTCTGTGTAATACATACATAATTTATTTGACACTTACATTATTTCTCTCTCACACACAAAAGGTATCATAAATTTCTGCACGTTTGCTGACACGATTGTGAAATTATACTTAAATATTATGATTTTTGCCGGTGGCTCAATTGATGATCCCTCTCCCCCCCCCCCTCTCCTTTTCCTCCCTCAATCACACATTTTAGTCTAAACGTGATAATGAAAATAGTGACATACAGTCGGCAAATATTGAAAAATGTACGTGTTATAATATGCAGAAATTATGTAATTAAAATGAATGATAGAGATACGTGTGTTAAATGAATCATTTAATTGCACATTCATATACTTTTGTCACCAACATTTCCAAAACACCGCAATTAAGCTTGTTTAGTTAAATTGTATAATGATCGTATATATTAAATTGTATCATTATTTACGAAAAAATCGTTGAATATTTACTCCCTTACATAAGAAAATATTCAATGATTATTGAAAATGTGTTTCAACTGTCGAAAAGCAACATGAAGTTTTGTTTGATCTTTTATTTCATATACGGTAGCAGCCTTTTTAAGTGATAATGTATGAAAACATCAGTTCTATAAACGATTCAATATCAATAATAATAATATGAAATTTTAGTGCATGGTGTGAAAACATAAGTTCTTAAAGGTTAATTTATTACTATGAAAATTATTAATTGATATAATAACTTGTGTCTTTTTCTATTACACTAGGTGTGATGGATAGGAGTAAAGTCTCCTTATGCCAATACATTTAACAAAATCGCTATAACAATAGTATTTGTACGTGAATGACTTAGTTAACTAATTACGATTACAATGTGGAAGTAACAAAAATCTGTCAAATATAACGTTTCGTGCAGTGTGATTATTCAAATCATTATGGTAAACGGAATTAAGTAGTCATGTCGGTTAGGCTACATACAATTTCGAATCAACAGGTATACCGTTGGTTAGTACTAAAATACATTTACGCTTGTACTTGTTGGGTTTTCAGAATGAATTTCATTCCATAGACGTGTGAATGTTACATCACAAGAATGTGCACAAGACTCGATTTTATGCATGGGTATTCGTATAGATTTAAGAAATGCGTAGCTAATGAGAGAGAGAGAGAGAATGGTCGACAATATTAAAGAATAAAGTTCAAAAGTGACATTTGCTATGAATAAGGCCATCTTATGTGGGCTATTATACACGGTTTTAATGTGAACAATTTTGTTAATATCATAATGATAAATACTTTGTCGACTTTCGTTTCGTTTTTACATTGACAGAAAGAAAGATGTAGTGTAAATAAGATGACTAAGACCATGTAAGATTTATGCATGGACTAACTTTAAGATGTGATGATTTCAAGTATTTGTTTTTAGAGTACAGTACATCGCGATTCAATATACATACAAAAATTAATTGTTTAAACGATGTCAACTTAATGATTGAAGATTTTTTATTTAAAATTTAGAGATCTTTGGGACGCTCAATTGTATTATAAATGGATCGAAACTTGTATTCATACGTCTATGTACATTTCAACGAGATCGAATATCGCAGAAAAGATTTCTTCAATTGCAAAAATGTGGTGACCATCATACTGGTGCTAGTACTTGAAACGGTTTAATATTGCGTTTAACTTCTTCTTCATCATCTAAGTATCGTAACTCGCAAACTATCGACAATGGACACGTATGGGACCGTCTATCCTAATCTCAAGAGGAACATCGAATGATACCGAGAGCGATCTAGTGACCGTGAAAACTATCTGTTTTTGTTACACTCTGATTTGATTTCTAATTCATAGGATTTTACGAAGAGAGTACGATCTAGAGAGAAAGGTACGATGTATACCCATAAGTTAAAGGTACCACGCCATATGTGGAAGTGGCAAAGAGTGTGTGAGAAGGAGAGATACAGAGATAGATAGAGAGAGAGAGAGAGGGAGAATGAAGCGTCAATTAATGAAGGGGACAAGCAAATCAGTATTAGGTACTAGAAATGTAGTATATTGCCGACATGCAAGGATTCCCCGGATCTGGTAATCAGTTTATATCGAAGGAAATGTGCATTATGGATATTTCCGACACTGATGTTGTAAAGTACGTTTTGAACGTAAAACGATTGATGCAATCAACGAAACGTTGGAAGACATCGTTACATGTGCTCACAAGATATACATAAAAGGCGCAGACAAAAAAAAAGATATAGGTTGCAGGAAATTTTAGATGCTGACAATGCTGTTGACCTAGATATATTGGCCAGTCCATCTCTACCGAAACTCATAGGATAAAATGCTTAAAAATTGGATACTGGAAAATCTTCAAAACCATCCTGCATCTCTTCAAAGGTCAATGAGAATTTTCTATGAAGTGAAACGTCTTGCATTAATGGAAACAAAGACATCGAGTGTCTACCTATAGATTTCATCTCAACGTTTGCAGAACGTGAAATTGAAGAAGCATGATCATGCGTACTTCTCACGATGCAAATGCATTCAGATTTACGTGAATGTCATCGATAAACATTTTGAAACGAGTGATGATACCGTAGATAGACAACCGTCGATGATTAAAGACTATGCAAAGTGTTAATTTCAGAGGGATGTCTAGTAATGGCAATATAGGTATTTTAAAAATAGCGAGATTGCTTTCGCTTTGCAGTAGATGCGCGGTAATATTTAACAATTTCACTTTCATATTCTTTTGCATGGCGATAATAAGGTTAATTGTCAACTAGATTCAATTTTTAAGAACCTCATATTCAATTGTAATCGCTCCATAGCCACTCATATCAGCAAGTGTATGATGGCAGCCTACGATGAATCTATGCATTTCAGATGCACCCGCATATTTCATTCTGCGGTATACAGATTCTGTAATCTCTTTAAACATACCAAAAGATGGCAGCATTATCATTTCCTTTAACTTTTTACTTAAAAGACACAAAACTCTGCGTGAAGATACTATGCATTTCGATCTTCTTATCCTCAGAAATTTTAAAAGTGGAAAATATTAAATGAAGGTTAATTAATTATATTAGAAGCAAGTCGATACTCGTATGTGTTCGTCACTTGTGGGAAGTCAGATTCATTGTTACCGTATAGTAAAGTCCACGGATAATTAACAGGTCGAAACTTGTATGGTGATGTTTAAGACGTGGTAAATTGTACACATATTAAAAAACGGCCAGGAGCATGATTAATTACATTATCCACGTGTCCAAAATCGAATAGCTACGGTTCGAACGTCATGAAAACACGTAAATACCGTGAATAGATAAATGCATAGGAAATAACCGTGTCATCCTCTCTTTGTAATTACTGCTAGCTTCTTCCATCATTTCTATATTATACATTTTAATACACGCTATTCGGATTATGTGAGATTTATTACTATTTCAATATTATTATTATAAATAATATTATAAAATATATGGTGAAATATAACAAAGAGTATGCGAGAGCGAGAGAGATGGTAGTAGAACACAGGAGGAAAAGGTCATTATTAGAATTTTACGTTCACTTTCACAATACGGTTCCTAGTCTACGATGTATTTCCACACAGGCACCGAGAAGCGTCTATGATATAGCAATAGCTGACCTTTATGGTAACCATTATTGCGCATGCGTCAATAAATGAATAAAATGCGTTTATACTGTAATCGCTAGTGAATCAGTTTCATACGAAATGGAATATATTGTAGACGTTCAGGCATTCCGCGGGCCTGGTAATCGCTTCATACTGAAGGAAATATCTATAATGAATATTTTCGTCGGTGAAATTGAGACATGTGTGTTTAAACCGCCATATCAATGGGTGTGGTTACCGTTACACTATAAAAGAGTCAATAACTGGTTAATGCATAATTACCAAGGCTTTATACCATGGCAATCTGGCGACGTTCCCTTTGATGCTATAAACGAGACTTTGGAGGATATCGTTAAATGTGCCAACAAAATTTATGTACAAGGAGTCGATAAAAAATGTTGGTAGGAGGATATATGAAACGCTGAAAATGTTATTGATCTCGACGTTTTGGACTGTCCATATCTGACAAAACTGAAGCAACAGCAGCAATATGAATTGTTGGAGAAGTGTGAAAATCATTCGCTTAATGGAACTTGCGCTAAAGAAAATGTACAAATACTTAAAAATTGGGTATTGGGAAATCTACTTGAACAGCCTGCATCTCTTCAACGTTCATTACGGGTTTATCACGAAGTGAAACGTCTCGCATTGATGGAAACAAAAGATATAGAATGTCTACCGATCGATTTCATCTGCATGTTTGCTGAACGATAAAGTGAAGAATCATGGACCTGCTTGCCACCTGCTATGCAAATGCATCCTGAAATACGTGAATGTCGACGATGTTATAAACATTTCGAATCAAGCTATGATACGATAGATGGTGGGCCGCCTATGATTAAAGACTGCATCAGTTGTCAAATAAAAAGCGATGCATTAGTTGACGATATTGAAAATATAAATTTTATGTAATAGCTATTTTATATTCTTATGTATAACAATATTACAGATATTCTTATGTATAACAATACAAGAGATTTCCCCGACGAGAGAAAATTCCGAAAGGTGAATTCGGACTTACAACATGACAAGGGAGATGTTACGACCTGATTTAACATACTTACTCGAAGTATGTTGTGCCCAGAATCGTGAAAGGGCGTTCAACCACACAGGTTGATTCGGGTTGGCGAATGGAGGCGGCCTGCTTCAAAAGAAAAGAATGGAAGGAAAATAAAGAGCTCTTTTAGCAGAAAAAAAGTGATTTTTATTATCCTTTTTTATGAATACAAATTCCGTTTAAAGTGGGTGGATTGGTGGGTGCAAAGAGTTCGTGAGGAGGCGGAAGAGGTTCGAGAGGAAGGGGAGGGATAAAAGTGATCGGGGAGTCAGAGCGGGTGAGTGAATGTTCTTGAATAGTGGAAGGGAGAGGTTCGACTGGAGGAGGTTGTAGTGGAGGTTTCTGAGGGAATTGAGGGTCGGGGAACGAACTAAGGTTCGTCCCTTTTTCTCTGGCGGCTCGCTCGCGGAGGCGTCGCTGACGACGGAAATAGGCCCTATCCTTTTTGTATACCGGCACTAAAAAACAAACAGAGGACGAGAATTAATGTATGTAACTGGTGATTTCTATGAGGAATTAGTAGGACAAAGAAGTAGGATAGATATATATATAAATATGTGTGTGCGTTTAAGAATTTATTTAGTTATAAGAAAAAAAATAAAACCAAAAATATAAATAATAAATTTGAATTAAAAAAAATTAACGCGGAGGTCACTACAGTCCCTACTGACTCTCGTGGTTGCATCCGGTCACCCAAAGGGCTCCAGTTAAACGCACTAGAGTCGCTATAAAACAAAAAGAATCCCTAAGGTGTCGGCTTCTTTATTTATGTATTCAAAAAAAAGTGGTGGTCAAAAAAAATTGCAAAGAAGTCCGACACGTTCGTCTCATAAAAATAAAAAAAATATAAAATAAATTTAATGCCTGAAGCATTGCATTCTTATCGGCTCATATCGGGCATGAAAAGAGGGAGTGGAAAAGGAAAGGGTGGTTAGAGGGTTTATTATTTTAGTGTATATAAAAAAAATTTATACTTACTAGTAATTAGATGTCGGACTCGCGTTGAAATCCTCCGAGATTTATTTCGGGTGGAACTCGGCTCCTTAGGAAGTTTGGTAGGAAGAGGAAACAAAAACGGTCGCCTGGACCTGTTTTCGAGGGGAAGTGGGTTGATATTCGGTCACCTGGACCTGAATATTCCCTTTTCGGGGGTGAGGATACGGTCACCTGGACCTGTATATAAAAAAAAGGAGTTAGGAAGAGCCAAGTCCGGTTGCGAGGCGAACTCCGGTTGACGGTGCTGGTGGGCCGTGTTCCGGTCCAGCCAAATGGACTCGACCTGGTTGGTGCTGAAGAGGGTCCACGTGGAAGACCCGAGGTGTCGGTGGAAACTGCCGATATGGAAACGGCAGCAGAGACCTCGATGATGAAGCCCAACCAAAATTTTAAGAGCTGGTCCAAAAAGGCGATGCCAAAATCTGGGTCGAAGCCGAAGCCGGAGTCTCCGCAGAAGCCGAGTAGTAGAGTTGGAGAAGAGTAGCGTAGAGTAGGAAGATTCGTTGGAAATTCGCCCTTTTTATATTGATTCTCCCCTCCAGGAAAATTCGTGGGTCGGACCAGGCGTGGGAACATTAAGTTTGGTGGGAAAATTTGTACCATTTTTTTGTAATTATAAAAAACTGTTTTTGTGTTGTTTAAAACAATAAATTTTTAACAAACTATTTGTTTACAAAGTTAAAGTAGTTTTTACAAACATGAACGAAAGTTCTAGCATAATTAGAACTAAAGTAACAAAAAAAAATATTAATTTTTGTATTAATTATTTGTTCAAACTTTTAATATTTTGTAAAAGAAATGTTTTTGTTATAAAAGGAATTTTTGTAATGTTGGTATTTGAGTTCGCCTTTAATTTTTTATTAATTATATGTCAGTTATTTATTGCTAGAATTATTCGTTCGTTGTTTGTATCAACTTTACAATTTTGTGTACTTGGAGTATTATATATATATATATATATATATATATATTATTATTTAAAATAAAGATTGTGTACAATTGTTTAAAAAAAAGAAAAATATTATTAAGATATTGTTTTTCATTTACGTTTTCGTGTACATATTTTAATTTTGATAAATGGTATTACTAAATAATGGTTTGGTTTTTACGCTTATTTATTAACATTTCAATTACGCAATGACATTAATGTTGTAATTTGTATTTATTGACTTTAATTGATTTCTCTATTTATTCACTCATTATGTTTTTTTTTTTATATTTAAAATGATTTAATTTAATGATATTTTTGTTTTATTAAAAATATTGTTACATTTTGAAATAATAATTAATATGGTTGCGTAATTCTAAATGTTCTAATTTATCGAGGACAACAACTAAAAATAGGAGAAGAAGGTCATTCTCTTTTCCTTGAGAAAGTGTTTTCTCGAATTAAGTTTATGACTTTTGGATGTCAGTGCGTGTACGGCTTGAGAATGCCTTTTTTTTAGACTTTTATATTTTAACATAGAAAAGTTTTCGTGTGCGGAAAAAATTATTGATATTGAAATAGGAATCTGTTTTTATGAAAATATATTAAAGAAAAATTTAACAAACAAATTGATGCAATTTTGTATATTTTACTTAATTTTAATTTTTGCTGATAATATAGGAATCTTACTTATTTGTGGGCAGAGAAAGACCTGTTCTTTTCCGATCTTTAAGTTTTTATGGTGGCGTCGTTTTACCTAGAGAGGAGGTCGATTTTCTACGGTTTCGGTTATCTTTTGAGGCCGGTATGGTAGGTTTTACAAATCATGAAAATACATTGTAGTTCGGTTAGTGTGTTGTATATCGGCGCTGTTACTAAATTCCCAAATATTCGGGGATTCCCAAAAATGTATTTGGTCGCAATATCCTAGTTACGTGAGACGTAACAGAGAGGTCAAAGCTCTGATTGCATCACTAACGAGTAACAGGTTTTTAAAATTTGTGTGAGATTTAAAAAGTAGGTCGTCGATATACGGGATTGGGCTAGACATCTTCAAACCATCTGAAATACGTCGGTAACGGTGTATCATATTGAAAGAGAGATTTCCCAACAGGGCACATTTAAAAGATCGAAAGACATATGCATAACGCTACAGCATTAATCTTGTATGCAATTTCGGGAAAACTAATGTACGGTGAATAAGGGATCGATGGATAATCAACGACCGTGAAAACGGTATACTGCTAATGTTAATGGATCTAACTAAGAGTATGCGAGAGCGAGAGAGATGGTAGTAGGATGCACGAGGAAAAGGTCATTTTACTTTCACTCTCAATACGGTTCCTAGCTTACGATGTATTTCCATAAGCGACTATAATGTAGCAATATCTGACCTTTAATGAAGGCGACTTTTGAAATTTGATTTTCGACAGTCCACATATGGCAATACTATATTGGAATGATTGGTTTGGACCTGTATACATTTTCGAAAGTTTCGGGAAAACAATACGGTTTCTAGCTTACGATGTATTTCCATAAGCGACTATAATGTAGCAATATCTGACCTTTAATGAAGGCGACTTTTGAAATTTGTTTTTCGACACATGGTAATACTAATGTGCAACGACCAACACTTTTCAATCTCTGTGATTGAATTTTGTAAGATCAAGCATTAGAAAGATATCGTTTTCAATGATAATGTAAAAACATTTTATTAATAACAATATCCAATGAAATAATAAATATTGGTTGACCTTTACCTTCTCTTTTCATTCGACAATGTAACGCATTAAATTACCACGTTTTTCGACCTTCACAGCTTTCGAAATTTGTAATAACAATACATGAAATTGTTTTTTAATAACCTCCTTTCACTCCTGACCTTCTGACGGCCCATTTGCGCAATTTTTCCATTACACTATCATCGATGGGAGGTAGGGTGGGGGGATCCAGAACGCTCCTAGCCCCTCTACTTATGAAAAGAAAAAAGTGTAAGGAAATAAAAAATAAGAATTTGTTATATTTGTAATTTGTAAACGTGTAAAGAGTGTAATTTTCGGAAGGTGTTGTAATCACCTTGGTGAACGCAAATAAACACATATTATTACTAATAATATTCTGTTTAATTATATTATATTGTGCATAGCGCTTTTCTTTGAATCAACTTTGGTCTACATATTATAGGATATTTATATTCATTAATAATATTGAATCAAATAAATAATAGAAATGGAAACCAACAATATTATTTTCGCCCTAAAATTTGGATATCTCACTTCTCACTGTAATCGTTAAAAAAGTAAGTAAAATAATTGAGATAAGTCTAGTAGACAAAATTTACAAAAAATCACTATGTAAATTACATTAAAAAAATCTCCGACCAAGACGCGATCCTTAGGGGATTGAACTACAAGTCCGACGATGTAACCACTCAACCGTGGTACAATTTTAGTGCCAAAATCGAATTAACCACTAATAAAGTTGTGCTAGAACATCATTTATTGGATATCAGTACTAAAAAAACGGCAAAAAGAGAAAATAAAATTACTTTTTGTAGAATGAAAACGTTTGCATATCTAGATTATCCGATTTTACATCCGTTAATAAGCATTCATTCAATAATTAATACAATCGGAAATAAAGTTAATTTAAAGACTTTTGCACTTTACTTTTAGCTGTAACCGATAAAAATATATAAAATAATTTAAATAAGTTCAGTAGTTGGGATATTTACAATAATCACTATGTAAATATTTAAATACGAAAAGTGTAAATATACAAGATAAATAAAATTAAAATGTTACTCACGAATTTACATCACTTTCATAACATTAATCTGGTAATAATTAAGATATTAATAATTTCAAGCATATATTTATGTTGTTAGTTAAATTCGCGAATGACATTGTACACATGTATTAAGTTGTGTTTTACAATTGTTAATTACGCACAATTTTCGTAATTTTCAATATTTTTTTTATTGAAAAATATAATGAATTGAACGCGTAATTTAATTTTATAAAAATTAATAATTAAGTGCTATTAATATAATAATAATTAAACAAATAAGAATTGAGGACCTATGTACTTGTTATTTATATAAATAATGAAATAAAAAAGAAAAAATTATTAATCTAAAATTGCGACTAAAAAATGAATGTGTAATATTAAAAATTACACAAGTTTGATAAATTTAGATAATTACTGTTCACAAAGGTATAATAATTTTAATTAATGATTTATTAAAAATATAAATTGAAATATAATTATTGAATAATTTTGTATGATAAGGCATTTTTATTTCTTAGAAAAATAATAAAATTTTCAATCTGCCTTAGCGCAGGACCCGTGCGCATATTGTGCGATTCGTCCCTGCCGTTTTCTCGATTTCTGTTTGGCTCTCCGATGTGAAAAGTTTCGAAACCAACCCCGCTATGCCCCGCGGTCCCCTGATGCTCCTATCGTACCGATAGTGTTATGTTTAATTTTGATCAATCTCTGTCCTATGCTTTTCCGCGGTGATAATATATTTCCCTCCTTTTTCCCCATTTAGTTACCGATGGGATTCCCTCGGGGCGCCACTTTACGGCGTTTTCAAAATCGGCACGCTGAATTCAGCCAACTGAGCGATCTCTAAAGCCCTCGATATCGTCAGTTCCAGCCCCGTGATCTGCCCCCCATAAAAGGACGTCAGACATTCTATAGTTATGTACGACATTCTAACTACAAGTGGCGCCTCTATTATCTTAACATGAAGGTACACCGTTCATACCACTGCTTATTTGAATCTCATCCGAAAGGTCTCTCGGTTTATGCAATGTGCACATCCATAATAAATTTTGGTGCCCCACTAAGAACTTCTCGAGAAAATGTTTGATACAATACTGCCGTGAGGAGAAGAAAGTCGACCTTCGTAAACTCGTCAACAGATGTCACTCTAATCAGTTCACTTAAAAGTTGTAGGCGTCGCAATAGTCGAATCTGACTTCCGACTTTTTGGTAGAACACCCTAATATAAAGTTTGTTATGATTTGTGGTGATTCGAAATTATTTGCCATTTATTTTTCGTTACCACTTAAATTCTTCTCAGTGTTTTGTTTCATTACTGTTCTATGATAAAATGCTGTAAACTAACCTAATACATATAGTAATTTACGTATTATTTTTGTTTCGATACCTGTATTGTCATTAAAAAGAAGAATCTTGATCCATATTAATGAAATTGATGATTATGCAAATTTTAATATCAATCTTATTGCGAAACTTTGCAACTGAAGTTTATCTTTTACACAGTACAAATATTGCGCATTATGTCACCTTGTTTTAAAAAAGAACCAAACTCATTGTCTTAGTATTTTGTTTTTTCTTCATTTTTATAATAAAACAGTTACTAGGTAAAGTGACATATATTTGTTTATGCAATATGTATATTTTAAATTAATTCTGTTTCATTTGATATACATTAAATGTTTTATATTTTAGGACAGAATGGTATAGCTTATAAACAGATTCAAGCACAATGTCTGAAAGTAATTCTGATATTAGTATTCGATTTTATTCGGATGATCAGGCCCAAATTAATCAAATAAACCATAACAGTATTTTACCTATCAGTTCAGATGAAGAGTAAGTACCTTTGTGTATTTAAATATTAGAAAATTCATTTTCGATGTCAGATTCATTATATTCTACTGAATTTTAACATTTTTGGCATATAGGTACTGGATTTTTTTTGTATATAAACAGTATAATCTGATGTATAAGTCTACTATATAATTAAATAGACAATAAAAAAATGGCCAACACAGTTCAAAACAAAAGTTTATGTACATTACGATCGGTTTCTCGTGTCTGATGCCCCTGAGGAGGACCTAGATAAAGGTCGAACCGTTGGGCAAGAATAAAGCTTCTGTCTTTTTTGGAGTTTTACAAACTTTTGTTTTGAACTGTATTGGCCATTTTTTATTGTCTATTTGATATTCTTAAAGCAGTTCATTGACTACACATATATTTTTACTATTATATAATTGATTATATTTTATTTTGAAATCAACATATTATAATTGATCTACTACAAATCAGGGATAATAGATGTAGACTTTTTGTATTAACATATTAAGAAAGTACAATAGTTTTTTTTTTTTATTAAATGTTGAATTGAATCAGTTAATTTGGTGAATAAATAATTATTAGTATGTGTTAAGTCCCTCAAGATTTACCATGCCTATATATAAAGATGATTTTTAAATGAACATTATCTGCACTCAAAATTTGTAGAATATTAGGAATGGAGTTAGGTCATTTGTATAATTAATTGACATAATAACATCCCAGATAGCACCAATCCGGCACTATGTCGACATACAAGCCCATGTACATTGCATATGTATACCAGCATATTTGCAGCATGTGTAGCGTCATTTGTGGTGCATGTGCTCATCACATGGTGCAGCATACATCGTCGACATAATTGCAGAAATATATATCATTACTGTGCATATGTGCCAATACAGCATATTTACAGCATGTCATGATGCAATTATGTCTACTTATCGTACAATCCCTTTTCATTCGCACAAAATATGTGCAACATATCATGTCGCAATTATGTCTGCAAAATTACTGCTTACGATGCACATTTTTACAAATGAGTAGCATATTTACAGCACGTCATGGTGAAATTATGCCTACCCACGGTGCACCTTTTTACAAAAGAGCAGCATATTTCCAGCACGTCATGTTGCAATTATGTCGACATGTTTGAAGCATATATAAGATTTTTCGTGTCTTTTGGGACGTGCTGGCATTAAAAGGTATTGAAATTAAACTCACTTACCTGCAGTATTTGTCATTAAACAATTCATTCATAAGTAATTAAAATAGGCTAGTTTGATTGAATCTGATTTATACGTTTCTATGTATCCATTTCATAGACAAAACAACTTGTTATATTAACTAGAGCATACTAGGAGATAATTAAGGGTTTTGGGGAAAAACTTCTACGCAAATAAAATTACATGAAGGCTTTTTCGTTTTTTTCCGACAAATTACATCGGATAGAGCATTATCGAGAAGGTAAATTAACATTTATTTACAGTTATATAATTAATACATTATGTTATAATAATAACATATATATATACATATGTAATTATATGAAAACAAACCTTTATGTTGAAAATTACATCGAATATACATATAGAATTATCGATGGGTTTTATTTACATTTATTTATATAGATATACATATATTTAATA
Source organism: Trichopria drosophilae (assembly GCA_030407085.1). Taxonomy (NCBI): domain Eukaryota; kingdom Metazoa; phylum Arthropoda; class Insecta; order Hymenoptera; family Diapriidae; genus Trichopria; species Trichopria drosophilae. The sequence goes on from CM059587.1 coordinate 57,623,560, forward strand.
CCTTACGATGAAATAATATTACAATACTTATTTAATTACACGAAAACACACCTTTCCCCTTCACCCAAGAGGGAGCGTGCTACAAACGAGCATTTGTTATCATGGTTTCCCCAATTTCTTTCGAAAAGTGGGAAAAGTCGTCAATATTACGAAAAATTACAAAAAATCAGATTGTATTTTTTTATTATTATTTATCATGACATATTGACACAAATTTTTCGTAAGAAATTAGGCCGTGTCCACCGCTCGCATTACAGATAAATGTGATAATATTAATATAATTAACATAAATTATGACGTCGCGGGTACCGAGGGAAAAAAGGCAGGAGAATGGCCAGATAGAGAAGAAAAAAGTGCAGTGATAGGTTTTAGGATCGTACATTGTGGGACGTGGGAAATGGCAAGATATTTGAGAGGCGAGTTAGAGAAGAGTCGGACCACGAAACGGGGATGGTTAGGTTATAAAATACGATACGTGAACAAAAATTTAAGTGAAAGGTCAGTCAAAAAAACAGGAAGTAGAATTTACGAGAAGCATGAAAGAAGTGTTGGTGGCAAGCGCATAGTGAGAGCAGTAAGGCGAGTGGTGAAAGGGGAAAGTAGGAGAAAGACTGAATGAGCATCGTAGCAGGAGAGGGAATGTAGAAAAGAAAAAAAGAAATTGAATAACGTATATAGACAGGGTAAGAGAAAGCGAAGGAAAGAATGGGACGAGCGATAAACCGAGGTTCGTCAACTCCACAGTTTTTTCTGAAACCAAACCCTCCTTGCTCTGTGGATGGGCGCGAAGGCGTGATTTTGTATGTACACGTATTTTGCGATCGAAGGAACAAAACAAGGATCAGGACCTGTGGTTCGTCTACTCCACAGTATTTTCTGACTCCAAACCTTCTTGCTCTGTGGGTGTACGCGAAGGCGCGAGTTCTTACGAAGGGACAGAACAAGGATCACGACCCCGCCCAAGTCACTTTGGCTTTCCCTTAACCCTTTGAGTCACGCATTTTCTTTTCACTGAATTTGGTTGAAACTCGCTACTCGGGGGGTTTTCGATGTCGCTGACTACGAATCTGATGTCGGTTTTCAAAAATTCAAAATGGCGGATCCAATATGACGGCCAAAAAATTGAAAATTGAGCCGTGATGTGCTTCATATAATAAAGATAGTTTGTTTCGTTGAGATCACATATTAAAGCAAATAGATCAAATAGCTACAAATATACACGTATATATAAGTATACACGTGAATACCCTGGTAGAAAATAAACGTGGCGCTGGCTAGCGCCACTGCAAATAGGTATGGCGCTAGCTAGCGCCACAGATTTTTTCTGCTAGGGTATACATATGAATATACCTGATGAATTTCGGAAGTCTAAGATCTTATTTTTAATCAACATCAAATTCGTAATCAGCGAGGCCGAAAATCCCCTAACACGCGTTTTCATAAAAAATCTCGCTTTTTACATCTCACTCACCGACATTTTAAATTTCGTAAAGCTGACATTGGATTCGTAATCAGCGAAATCGAAAACCCACTAATACTCATTTTCATCAAATTTGACGCTATTTTACATTTTGCCGACCGCTATCTTGAGGCCGCCATTTTGAATTTTATAAATGTGACACCGGATTCGGATTCAGCGACCCCAAAAACCTATATACTCCAAATTTCAAGTAATTATCTTTCAAAATAGCGTCAAAAATGAATTCTTTCGGAAAAAAACGTGATTTTTCTGTTTGTTTATTTGTATAACGTAAATACTAAACAATTGTGTATTTTTAGTCGTATGGATATGTTCTTTAAGTACTAAAGTAACAGAAAATAGAAAAAAGACCGATCAGAAAACGTCAACTTAGACGTAAATAATTAAAATGAAAAGAAATCCAGGTAGTATCGTGGGTTACTACCGTGACGCTAAGGGTTAATCATTATCTTCCGTTGCGGAATGAGCACTTGCATCTGACTGTTCTTTATCATCTTCGGTCCGTCTGCGATGGTTATTGTCGATTCCATGGGCATTATTCCACAATCGCTGTTTTGATGCTCTCAGCGCATCGGACATGGCTTCCTTGAAACTCAGAGCCGTCGTACAAAAATTCGGGTTGGCAGCCAACGCTTATGTACAAGTATAGACGAAAATGTGTTTAATTATACCACTTTTTTTATTTTCAGCTTAATTAATGTAGAAATATTACCGTGACAAGCTTTGGAAAATCTTAAATCTACAAAAGCCCGCGAATTCTGATGTCCCGTGAAAGTAAACGTGCGTAACACCTCATCATGGGCTGATTCTTTTAATATAATATTTGCAGCACTCCGAATCGTCAAGCCTCCCTGAAATTTTCGTCAATTAAGGTTAGTATATATTTATAGAGGATTTAATCATATTTATTGCATGAACAAGTAGTCTATTAACGGCACATCTTTGCAGCAATTTAATGCATTGCAACTTTTTGCCTAATCGTGATACAGTCATAAATTACAGTGCACATGACATATCAAGTGGATCATTATTTCGAATAATAGACGTTTCTGTAATTCGCCCTGTTAAGAGAACAGCTAGCGCCCTCGCGGTAAAAAGGAAAACTAAGTTGAAAGTGGGTCAGTTCTCACTAAATGTCTGGGACAACAGGTTTATTATCCGAATATCTTCAAAAGAAGACATTTTTCAACAAAATGATATTTAGAAAATAGTCTTAGATTTCGGAAAACTACACAATGAAACGATAATATCGACGTAAACGAAATTTGTTCAAATTATTGTAGATTTCAATAGTTTTCAAAAATGTAAACTTGATTTCTAAAAATATCAGTTTGTCGAAAAATGTTCTCTTTCCAAGTTATTTGAATAATAAACCTGTTATTCCGTACTTTAATGACAGCTTACCCACATTCAACTTAGTTTCGCTTTTTACTACGAGGGCGCTAGCTGTTGTCTGAACAGAGCGAATATCGATCTTATCTAACGCATGTTAAATTATGGAACGACGATGCATTCAGAGCGAACTAGTTCCGCAAGTGGAAAATACTATTTTTGACTGGGTAACGAAAATTAATAAGTGCTTTCTGTTCGATTAATTAAAAATTCTATTTCGCTTTTTGGAGTTTACATTCTTAATTGTTCTCCCAGTAATTTTCTATTCGTCTCTTAACAGAAAATATCCTTGCATATTTTGTAATTTTTTAATAACTCGAGTGTCAAATAGTAATTACTAATAGTAATAGTCAGAACACAATCTGATGTGAAATGTATTTTCATTATTAAGGAGACTTTAAAAGCCAGCTGACAAAATACATTTGGGTTTTCTGAGATTCCTTCCTTACCGATAGATGTCTAAAACTGGCGAGAAATAAAAGAAACGAGAGGCATTTCTTGGTTAAGTTTTTTTCGCTAATTCTCTATCGATTATTCTGGAAGGGTAGAGCGGAATAAGTATGAAGAATCGGCCCTTGGCCAAAAAAAGCTGTAATTACTGTCAGGAGTTACTGCATTCGCAGTATGAGGACACCTTCTAGTAAATTTTAGTTTGAAAAGTTCATTTTTGTGGGAGTTGCGGAAGGGGAAAAGAAAAGGACAATAGGAAAATGTATTTTTGTCGACAGGTACTGAACTGATTCCGATGAAATGAATATATGTTGTGCAGATTGATAAGACTACTCAAAATTTCTGACTCGTTGCTATGAAATTAATAAGACCCCATTTGAAGTAAAAAAAAATTTCAGAAAGACTGATTGAAAATTGACGGAGAAAAACTTGCAGCTCACTCATCCTAGTATAGTAGTAAGTAACTACTAGTATATAGTAGCCAAATAATGGAGGATCCTCTCAGACAATTTTCGTCAGCAATTTTTTGATGTGCTTGTTTCTCCGAGGTACCCAGTGACTAAAAATTGCAATATTCACAAAAAATCCCATATGCGTTTTCCACCATCTTTAATTTGAGGGATAAAATCGTTTTCGGACCATATCTGGCCCATTTTGCATTTGTAAAAAAAAACAACAAAATTACAGGAAATTAAATTTCCTACGGTTATATTGTATTGAACTAAATTTTTCTTTTGCCAATAAGCGTACAGAACGGCACCAGTGACGGATTGAAGCACAGATTTTATGCATTGTTTCGTACCACGGAGAAAAAATCTCCGCAGGCTGGCCGTTATGGCTTCTCAAGTGTACATCGTGATCGAGTCGTAAAATAGCGATTAATATTTGAAATCGTGAAAAAAATTTGTTGTCCACCCTGCACTACAAAATTTTTACTTATTTTCATTACGGGTTCCACAAACGATGACAACGACTTCCAGATACACGGGAAGGAACAAACGCGATTGAGTTCTGTCTGGACAGCACTGGTTACTGCGTGACCGGTTCGCAAAACAATTTTTACTTGAACTCGAGATAACAGTCAATTTTCAGAATTTTGAAACGAATAAAAATCGAAATTGATCATTAGAGTTTTCCGCGTCTAGCGAAGAAAGAAAAAACGATAGATGTCAATAATCAAAAAAGTTATAATTTTTCAAATAAACAATTGCAAAATATACGTTTCAATGCGTCCAGGTGCTTCGTTTATCGAGTGAATTACGAGTATCCGAAAATTTTCAGTGAGAAAGTTGTTCATTAAGGTATGAAGGAATTTTCTGGAAAGTTTCAGCTTCATTGAATTAAGAGTTTAAAAGCAATGAATGTTTAAAGTTCGTAGCGGCCGACGGCCAGCGCGATAAGTGCGCCCCGGAGCTGAGTGAAGGGCCACTACCAATTTTAAACATTCATTACATTGAAACTATTAATATAATGAAGATGAAACTTTCCAGAAAATTTGTTCATTCGTTATGAACAACTTTTCGGATACTTGAAATTCGCTCCATGAACGAAGCACCTGAACGCATTAAAACTTATTGCAATTGTGTATGAAAAAAATAGTAACTTTTTTTTTGGTTTATTAACGAATACCGTTTTTTCTTTCTTCACTAGATGCTGAAAACTGTAATGATCAATTTCGTTTTTTTATTTTTGTTTCAAAATTACGAAAATTGACAATGTTATCGCGAGTTCGAGTAAAAAATGTTTTGCGAACAGGTCACGCAGTAATCAGTGCTGTCTAGATAGTACTCAGTCGTGTTTGTTCCTTTCCCTGTACAGGCTCCAAAAACTAAACGTCTCATATCATAAAAATTAATAGGATATATTTAATGGAATATGCCTACACGGAAACATAATTTCCTCTCCGTTTGCTAGGACCCACTTTCCGTTTTAGCGGGACTCCCCGAGCAGCGACTCTATCTTCAATTATCTTGGACTATTTTATGCACTTGGTTAAATTCGGAATCATTTTCATTACTCTGTCAATATGAAAAAAATTCATAAAAAATATTTTTTTACAATCCATTTAAATGCAATTTTGACTGCGTCAATCGAAAGAGCATACTCGGAAATGGTAGACTAGGCCACTTTAAAGTAATTATTAATCATTTTTCCTTTTGAGAATGAAGCTCGAAAATCAACAATAAAACATGCATCTCTGGGACTTAATGGGTTAACGCTTCTAGATTGAAAACGTTTCAAGATAGAACAAAATTGCACTTTTTTGTTACAAGATAGAACAAAAACCATTTTTGTAAGCACGAAATTTCTTAGAAAAGAGTCTGAGAGAGCCCATGGTTCTTTAACGCCAATTACTGATAATCGCGTTTGAAAGTTTTCTTACGTCCCGTGACCACCACTTAGGGCAGCTGATTCACTAAACTTCTGTCAGTGTACGCACTTAGTTCTTTGAATCAAAAACGAAATTTGTTTTACGACGAATTATGAGAGATACCCTATTTCCTGCTTTCCATTATACACCAGGTGCAGTAACTTTAAATGTTTACACTTCTTCGTAAACTGATATATAGAAAATTCGCATATTTCGTTTTACACCTGTTTTTATTTTTAGGGCACTGGAATGTAAGTTAAAAACGATAGAAATATTATTTTCATTTTATAATTTATAACAGTGAATCAAAAAGATGTGAAAGCGGTAATAATGTTAATGTTCTCATTGATAAACTTACAAGTTCATCGTAATCTGCTGCTGGGGCTTCATTAAAAGCTAATAGATTCACCGAACTTGTAAATGGGATGAATTGTGGTTTGCATGGCAGCCTTCTGTCTTTTGACAATGCACTCTTCACAGCTCTTCGTACTTCCTTACGAATCGTGTCGCTATGCAACATTTGTAATTTTTGTAAATTTTATTTTTATTAAAAAAATGTTTGTAATACTGTTTTACCTTTAGTAATAGTACATTATGTGCCAAGGGCGCAATAAATTATCGATCTTCGACGATCGTGAAGTTTGTCGCCCGAGCGAAATGAGGGTGACAATCACACTCGTCGGAGGTCGATATTTCGCCCGTGGCCAATAATGTATTTTTCTTCATCCGTGTCCGTAAAATGCGCACTTTACGGACTCGTTTGAGGAGGTAAAGAAAAATTTTACGGCCTCGTAGAGATTGTTAATCCTCGGCCCGTTCTGGGCCTCGGACTCCCAATCTCTACTCGGGCGCACAATTTTACTTACGACCTTAAACGACTCCGTAAAGAGCGCACTGTATGGACACGGATGATGAAATCTGATGTTCGTTCCTTGGCCGTAAAATTCCACTTTACGGCCATGGATCGAAAACTACTATTTTGATCCGACGGTCGTAGGACTCGGTAATTCGCGGCAGAAGGTTTCGCCCTATGCCGAGAAATCGAGTTTTACGGCCGGAGGAGGAAAATAGTACATTATTGTACTATTACAAAAGTTTTATCTCAGGATGTGAGGTTTGGCGCGACGCGCCGAAGGCAAGTTCGGCAATCACATCCGAAGAGAATACACTTTCGTACGTGTGTAATACGAAATTTTATGTAACGAGTGAAAAAAAAACCGCACGAAAGTGCGGTTTATCGTTCGTAGTTACATAACAAAAATTATTTGCCAAAGAAGGAGTGAATATAAATTACTCATATTGTAAATGGTGGCAATAATAACAAGATATAACCCACCAAATCATATCTGACAACACCTGCGGGATATTCTGGACTTGATCATGTATTTTTCTGAAACAACGTAATTATCATGAATAGCCGTACTGCAAAGTAGTTAAATTTCGTTTCAAGTTTTCAAACATTAATTACTACCCCGAAGTTAAGAATCAGTTTAAATTAATTTGGAAAATTATACTATACAATGTAAGAGATTTGATCGCACATGTATTGTTGAACAAGGTCTAACAAAGAACAATAATATTAAGTGTTCTGCAATTGCATACATATAAACTGTTCGTATAAATGAAAGCCTTGCTATATGAAATAAAATAAAACTTCAATGCTTCAGAATATGCAGGTCATTCTTCGTTAAATAGCTGTTTGAAGTGGGCAACTATTTTTTTCGAGAATAATTTATATGTATACACATTACAATTTTGTCATGGGTTTTTCTTGGGTTTAAATACCAATTTTGCTTCAAAATTAATTTATAAAATGAAATAAAGTGAATTTCTTATTGCAATTGTTAACCCCTTAGCTGCGGCGAAAATTTCACAGAAAGTGCCCAAAATGCGGGAAAATAAAATTGGTTAGATTTTATTGTAACTTGGTGTATAGGGTTTTTTTTGGGTCGCTGATTACGAATCTGAAATCGGATTTTGAAAATTCAAAATGGCGGACAAATTTTCCAAATTACAGCTATTTCACTTGACACTTGTTACTTGCGTAAGTAGATACAATATTGACGAAAAAAAAATTCTTCAAGGACATTCGAGGTCACTGACCCCCTTAAAAAAATTGTTGAAAAATAAAAATGGAAAATTCGAACCTTATTTAACAAGGTACAAAAAATTTTTTTTCACCGTTTTTAAACTTTGGTCATGACCTACTTCCATGAATTTTTTCAGATTTTTTGAGGTGGTGCTTCATTTCGAAAATTCGAAATATTTCAATTTTTCGTCGTTTTTCTTGATTTTATCAAGTTTTTTGGGTTAGTATTATTGCTATATAATTTTCAACACATTCCTACTTTTCACGTTAAAAATTCGCTGAGATATCGTAGTTTTAATTATTTTAATAATTTTTGTTTTCCTCATTTTTGGGAATTATTTTGACGACTCAATTTATTACATACATGCGTGTGCGTGCGAGTCTTTGTATAATAATTATATATTGCGTTAAAAATTCGCTGAGATATCGTATTTTTAATCATTACGATTCACGTATGTACTACGTGTGTATGTATTAGGGGTCGTCCATAAACCACGTAACGCCTCTGGGGGGAGGGGGGGGGGGTAAAGCTGGTGTCTACGTGGTGTTACGTAGGGGGAGGGGGGGATAGAGTTGACAGTTACGTAACAAACAATACAATATTATCAGTTTTTAATCAAACTTGTAATAAAAATTGACTGCTAAATGAAAAGAATGGCTAGCTATAATATTTCATTTATAAAAAAGAATGTTTGACTTCACATTTAATATAATGACGTCGAAAATAAATAGATTTATCAAATGCATTTAATAAATATCTACAGCGACATTTTTTTTAACTGCGAAACTTTCGGGCGCGAATTATCGAGATCCACGACTTATTTATATAAACGATTATTACTATATAAGGTACTATGTAAGGTATTTATATAACGATTATATGGGTCATTCTCCGGAAAAGTGTAAAATCACCGTATTTTTTTCACAAAATGAAAGTTTATAAAAATTAAAACTTAAAGTACAGATATATTCATTGGCTTGCTAATTACATAAATACGAAGTAATAATACAGCAGCCATCGATACGCGTGAAATATGCAAGTTATTTGATTTTTTAAAGGAAATTTTATTTAAAAATGGTGAAATGTTCACGCTTAGCGAATGAGTGACTCATAAAGAGTAAGAATAAAAATAGTAACTTAATAATATACATTTTTATAAAACTCAAAATAATTAAAATTATTATGAAAAATTATAAATTGATACGTTTAGTTATTTTAGCGATGTAAAAAAAAGTTTTCTTTGTCGCATATTATTGATGATGCGCGTTTAATACTGAAAGTAGTTAAGAAAATTGATGTTAAGTTCAATGAAAATTCGTTCTATTACTATTAAGAACGGAATTTCCGTAAATCACTACAATTGTCCAGGAGGCTTACATGACAGAGGGGCTTACATTTCAACGTATTAACAACGTTAGCATAAGAACAAAATAGATTTCGGTCAAATGCCCTTAAGGCATAAGAGTTCAATCTTCTCTTTACATTTAAAGCTATTACTCGTTTTCTTAACATGGTAAATTAGCGTCGAAAATATGACAGGGGGCTTACAATGAATAAAAGTACTGTCCTTAGTTCTAACAGTATTACTAAATTTGGGCTTAAATTAGTTTTGAAATCAGTAATATTATACACACAATCCATAGTCTAAAAATAGTCGAAATTGTAGAAGGATTGTCTATACCTGCATTTAATTATTTTTATCCTGCAGATGGCGTGTATTCTGTACTTACATTTATATTTTAAAACATGGGGACACATTTTACAAAGCCATAACAATTTTCAGAAACGTTATAATGAAATGTTCACAGCGCTATTTGTTTGTCATATGTAAAACAGATCATAACCACTTTTAAACAAATTTAATCATTCACATGAATGAGAATGACAGTGATCGAAAACGTGTTATTGATACTTGGGGACAGCCAGGAGGCTTACATTTCGGACCTTTAACAGTATTTGAAAATTTTATGATGCGATTTAAACAAATTATCTCTTGTGCAATGTTTACATAAAAGTATAAGACGCAAGAAAAAAAACGTTTGGAGAATAAATTGCATTATTAGGATAAAATATTAACTGGGGACATAAAATTACACTTTTCTGGAGAATGACCCATATAAACGGCAAACGATTAACACAATAATTAAAGAGAATTCGCAAGAATAAATGATGTAGGTACTAACGTCGCTGACTGTTTGACCACTACAAAAATTTATTCTTGCGAATTCTCGTTCGTTTTTGAACCGATTTCGCGCAGACATTTCGACGGCTCCTACGAAGAACGCTACGTTTGGCGCTTTCCTTATGTTATTTCAAATAAGGAAAACTGAAACGTAGCGTTCTTCGTAGGAGGCGTCGATTTGACGTGCATTCATAAAAAACACGTGAAATGGTCCTAAAATAGATTTGGACTTGAAAATCTATCTAGTTTCTGCTTAATGTGCATTTTCGAGCTTGTCAGTGACGTTATCGAAGGCGCACAGTGGTCAAGTCTCATGTTCTTGATTTTTTTTTCTGACACAAATAATTGCGGGAGGTCAAATCTCAACCAAACTGGACAATTTTTGTTTAAATACTCGTTATAGATTGCATATTGATGGGTCACTGCCGAAATTTCGAAATCGGACGGCATACGTTCACTAATTACGTCCGTGTGGTTATATGACAGTCTGAGAGCAAAAGTGGCTTAAATCACTTATAGCATATAAGCATGCTTATACACAGGACTTAATTTACTTTTTCTCGGAGGAAGTCATGTAGGTGTAGGAATTTTACGTTTAATTATTTATATAGTTATGTAGGTACTGGAATTTAGGAACCAAATTAACATTCATATGGTTACATAGATGTAGGTGTAAGATTTTAAATTATTAGTGAACGTATGCTGTCCGATTTCTAAATTTCAGCAGTGACCCATCAATGTGCAATCTATAACGAGTATTTAAAAAAAAAATTGTCCCCTTTGGTTGAGATTTGACCTCCCGCAAGTATTTTTGTCAGAAAAAAAAAATCAAGAACTTGAGACTTGACCACTGTACCGCGTCGGTTTAGCAGCCCCTTTAAAGGAGGTTGATTTACGACTAATATAGTCAAAACATCGTACATCTAAAAAATTTCGACAAAAATTTATTAACTTTAAAATAAACACTGATTTAACTAATGAGGTTATGGTCATAAATTTCATTTTCCTACATTATCAATCAAAAATTACTTGCATAATAAATTCAATAGTTTTTTATGCAATCATTTAATGAAGAAATGGACGAATTTTATGAAAACCGTCGTGCCCGTCGACATTTTCCTACACTTTACATGTTAAAATAATGTATTTACGAATGAATTCGTAAGTTTAATGATATCTGTGATGATTGCAATTTTTAAACTACCATCCTACATTAATATCGCCTCTACGTTCAATTCAAATGTTTTAAATTTTATGTATTTAATTAATATTTTGTATATTTCAAATGTTATGTAACATGGGGGGGGGGGGGTCAGGTTGATATCTACATTGCGTTACGTGGGGGGAAGGGGTGTCCAAAATGGTCAAAAAAAAAGCGTTACGTGGTTTATGGACAGCCCCTTATGTTTATATATAGTGATATATATACATGTACGTGCATGTGTATGTATTATGTTTGGGTGTGTGTGTGTGTGTGTATATATATGCATGTATAGTGAGGGTAATCTCACCGCACGCGTTCCACTCTGGGCCCGCTTGTTATTGAAGCCCAGCGGTACAGCTAGCGCATGAAACATCCTAATTGAGCGCTGAAACAAAGGTAAACCAAATGAGTATGATACTTCAATATCAAGCGGGCCCAGAGTGGAACGCGTGCGGTGAGATTACTGTCACTATAAATGCATATATATATATACACACACACACATATAAATATATATATATATCACTATATATAAACATAATACATACACATGCACGTACATGCAATTTGCGTGATAACTTGAATCGTAATAATTAAAAATACGATATCTCAGCGAATTTTTAACGCAAAGAGAAAAATAGAAAACGAAAATGCAATACAAACGAATATGAAAATACAATTTTTGTCTCCACAAAGTTGTTCTGAATTAACTTAGCTTTATTTAAAAAACAATACATGTCAATCTGTTTTATGGTTCTCTCGGAAAGTTGACTTTCCAAAAAAATCGCCTTTCGAAACAGTGTGCGCAGCTACCATGACAATCTCTCTCCCTCTCTCTCTCTCTCTCTCTCTTTATATATATATTTATTACACAAAGACTCGCGCGCACACGCATGTATGTAATAAATTGAGTCGTCAAAATAATTCCCAAAAATGAGGAAAACAAAAATTATCAAAATAATTAAAACTACGATATCTCAGCGAATTTTTAACGTAAAAAGAAAAATCAAAAACGAAAAGTAGGAATGTGTTGAAAATTATATAGCAATAATACTAACCCAAAAAACTTGATAAAATCAAGAAAAACGACGAAAAGTTGAAATATTTCGATTTTTCGAAATGAAGCACCACTTCAAAAAATCTGAAGAAATTCATGGAAGTAGGTCATGACCAAAGCTTAAAAACGGCGAAAAAAAATTTTTTGTACCTTGTTAAATAAGGTTCGAATTTTCCATTTTTATTTTACAACAATTTTTTTAAGGGGGTCAATGACCTCGAATGTCCTTGAATAATTTTTTTTCGTTTCGCACAGCAGTCAACAATGTCCATGAATTTTTGCAGATTTTTTGGTGCTGTCAACCTTTTGAACAAAAATAAAACCTAAAAAAGGAGTAAACAAAATATTAATAAGGGTTCGGCTTTGTCCTACAAAGTTGGTTGCTGTTGATTTTCCTCGACGTTTCGAACGACTTGCGTTCATTTTCAAGAGGTTACTGTGAGGTTACTGTGGAGCGTCCTGTTGTGTTGCCGCTTTTTATATGTTTCCTGTTTTCCTATGGTGGGGAGGTTCCTGACCGTTTCATTTGTGTAATGATGCGTTCATATGCGGTGTGTAAACTTTGGGTATCTTCAATTTTGTTGAGTGGAGCTTTTTGTAATTTGATGTTAATCATTTCCGATATACGTCTATTGTGAAATTTATTTTCGATATCCAGTATTTTTGTGTTATCCCAGTCAAAATTATGTAGTGTTTGGATTCTATGTTCTGTGATTACTGTGTTTGTTTGAGAAGGTCTATTGATATTGCGTTGATGTTCGTTTATTCTAGTTTTTAATGTTCGTTTACTTTCTCCCACATATGATGCATCGCAATCCATACATTTTATGCAATACACGGTGTTGTGTGTATCCATCTTTTGTAATTTGTCTTTACCTTTTTGTATTATTGCGGATAGGTTGTTTCTTAGAGATGGTACGATCTTGATGTTAGTGTTGCGAAAAGAGTTTTCAATTGATTCATATATATGTTTTGTATATGGTATTTGTAAATATTTGAGTTGATTTCTTCTATTTTCTGTGTTAGCCTCTTGTGTTTGTGCATTGTGCATGTGGATTCGTCTTGTAATATATTTGTCAATCATTGACTTCGGGTAATCGTTATCTCGTAAATATTGTTTGATTTTGTGAATATTGTTATTATGGAATTTCTTATCACTTAATTTTAGAGCTCTATCTGTGAGGTTGTATATACTGGATATTTTTTGTGAGTACGGATCATGTGAATTGTAATTCAAGATACGGCCTGAGTACGTTGGTTTACAATACCAATCAAATGAGAGATTATTATTGTTATTTCTGATGATCAGAAGTTCTAAAAAAGGTATTTTGTTAAGTTGTTCTATTTCGTGTGTAAACTGTAATCTATGATGGTAACTGTTGAATGTGGAGAATATTTCGTTAACTTTGTGTTTTGGTATACACGTAAAGATGTCATCAACGTAACGATAAAAAAAGGCAGGTTTAAATGTTAATTTTTGAAGGCATTCAGTTTCCAAATCATCCATAACAATATTCGCTAGTACTGGTGACACCGGTGACCCCATGGGTGTTCCGAGTGTTTGTTTGTAAATACGTTTGTTGAATTTAAAATATGTGTTACCGAATAGAAATTCTATTATGTTAATTATATCTTCCAATGGTATTGTAATAGTCCTTCTCATATATGAATATCTTTTGGTGATACTGTTTATTACCAATTCTACCGGAATGTTTGTAAACAATGATGTAGCGTCTAATGAAAGTAAAACATAGTCGGTTGGTATATTGATATCCCTGATTAACGAGTGTAGGTGTATACTATCTTGAACGTGAGAAAGTGGTTTTCTTGTATTGTTTTTAATTATTTCTGTTATAAATTTTGCTATTGCATATGTGGGAGTTCCTATTGAAGATATAATTGGTCTTAATGGTACATCTTCTTTATGTATCTTTGGTAAACCATATCCGCGAGCTAGTGTCTTATCTGTTTGTGTGAGGTTATTTTTGTGAATCCGGTAGTTCAAGTACTCGTTATCGTTTAGGTGTTTTAAGATTTTATAACACGCTGATTGTAATATTTTTGTGGGATCCTTGTGAACTATTGTGTAGTAATCAGTATCCGAAAATAATAATTCCATTTTTTGTATATAAGTGTTTCTATCTAACGCTACAGTTACATTGCCTTTATTTGCTGGTGTAAACATTATATCTTTGTTTGTTCGTAAAAAGTTTTTCGTTTCTATTGTATAGGATTTTATAATTTTATCAATTCTTGATTCGTGTGCATTATAATTTGAAAACCTTAACATTGTATCTATAATTTTGTTCCGTATATCAGTTTTTGGTATCTCAGTATTCCTGGTTATAAATGATTCTGTATATTTTATAGTATCTATTGTAGTTCTGTTATTTAATTTGTGTGGGGCATTATATCTTGGTCCCAGTTTTGCAATGAATTTTACATTGTCTGGAATATGTTTGTCTGTTAAATTGATGAACCATTTTTCCGTATCTTGTACTGTATTTGCATGTAAACTTGTTCGGATTAGTTTTTTTATTTTGTTGTTTAATGTTTCTGTTATATTGGCTTTGTACTTGTCTAACTGATTCCTTTGTATTGTCCTGATACTCTCTAAATCTTGTATATTTTTAATATATTTCTGTTTCTCTGTTACTAAATATTGAAGGTGCGTGTGTATGTCTCTAATTTCTATATTCAATAGCTTCTTTTGAAAATTCTGTATGCATCTGGATAAGTTCTTCTCTGCTGTTCTACTATGGATCGTTATGTGTTTTACGTGTTTTGTACTATTTTTTATATGGTTTGGGATAATATCCAGGTATCTCATTTTGATTAAAAATTGTTTGGTAAGCATGGTTCGAATAATACTCTTTTCTATTTTCCTAAGTTCGAAGAAATGGTTTCTGTATCTCCCACAGATAGAGCTCTAAAATTAAGTGATAAGAAATTCCATAATAACAATATTCACAAAATCAAACAATATTTACGAGATAACGATTACCCGAAGTCAATGATTGACAAATATATTACAAGACGAATCCACATGCACAATGCACAAACACAAGAGGCTAACACAGAAAATAGAAGAAATCAACTCAAATATTTACAAATACCATATACAAAACATATATATGAATCAATTGAAAACTCTTTTCGCAACACTAACATCAAGATCGTACCATCTCTAAGAAACAACCTATCAGCAATAATACAAAAAGGTAAAGACAAATTACAAAAGATGGATACACACAACACCGTGTATTGCATAAAATGTATGGATTGCGATGCATCATATGTGGGAGAAAGTAAACGAACATTAAAAACTAGAATAAACGAACATCAACGCAATATCAATAGACCTTCTCAAACAAACACAGTAATCACAGAACATAGAATCCAAACACTACATAATTTTGACTGGGATAACACAAAAATACTGGATATCGAAAATAAATTTCACAATAGACGTATATCGGAAATGATTAACATCAAATTACAAAAAGCTCCACGCAACAAAATTGAAGATACCCAAAGTTTACACACCGCATATGAACGCATCATTACACAAATGAAACGGTCAGGAACCTCCCCACCATAGGAAAACAGGAAACATATAAAAAGCGGCAACACAACAGGACGCTCCACAGTAACCTCACAGTAACCTCTTGAAAATGAACGCAAGTCGTTCGAAACGTCGAGGAAAATCAACAGCAACCAACTTTGTAGGACAAAGCCGAACCCTTATTAATATTTTTATTATATATAACTTGTACATAAAAACACCGTGTAACTAAAAAAGGAGGTTTTTTCGGCCCAGGAAGGAACATAGAGGAGAGCAACTTGCGCAATTCGGACCATACGTACCTTATTTTTTATGCCCGACTAACGATTTAATAACATAAAATTTAACTTTTAGGAGTTAGGGCATTTTGCCTATCTTAACCGAGGATACCCTTTGTCCAACACATTATATTAGCCATTTGAGATTGTTAAAAATTAACTTTAGATTTATAATTAGCAACTCCGAAAATCGATCAGTAACAAGTTTGAAGCAAATTGGTTCAATTTTTAAAAATTTGTCCGCCATAATGGGTCCGCCATTTTGAATTTTGAAAATATACCATCAGATTTGTAATCAGCGACCACAAAAAAAACCCGGGTATCTAGTTTCAATCGGTTTCATTAATTTTTTATGCAGAAATTGACCTAAGACGATGCCATAGTTCATGACAAAGATTTTTACAAAATCGTAAAAATAACATTTTTTAAGGATCTGTATCTTTTTTTTTGACATCATGTTTTTGAAAACGGGCAACGGCATGTTGTTTAGGATACCTTAGACTGTCTAGATATTATCTAGTTTTTAAATTGGCTACCAGTGTTCTTACAAAGCTTAAACCACTCAGGAATTGTTTTTTTGTAACGCATGCACGAAAAACGCGTGTTTTTGGGAGTGTTTAGCGAGCGAAAAGTGAGTATCGCACAGCGTGCGAATAATTTTACTGCGCATGCGCCCTTATCCGCTTTTTCTTCACTTTTCGCACGCTGTGCGTTTCTAAAATGCGAAAAGTTTGGAGGACACTCACTTTTCGCACGGTATAAACCCCCTAAAACACGCGTTCGTGCATTTGTTACAAAAAATATAGTATGTATCGAGTGCGAAATGCCTTCATCGAGTTTCGTGGTACTGTTTTCGCACCCGCCTTCGGCTCGTGCGGAACATTCCCGCTCGTCGATAAAGGCATTCTTTTCGCACTTGATACATAATATACTATTATCAGTATTTATAGAGTATATATAAGAATAATAAGAACATATATCATGCAATTCAACAAAAAAAAGCACAAAATAGTAGAACCACTGGAGCCAATTAGATTATTTGCCAACACACAGTGGCGCCACCGTGCGGATTCAGTTCATATACATTTTACTTGACCTTTATAAGAGCAACGTGTCCACAAGGCAGTGACACCTCCATGGATTACACTCATAAGCAAAAATAAAGAACCCTCGTTATCATAATTAGAAGAATAAAAACGTACTGTAAGTAGAACGAAATTTGAAGTGCACTCCTTTCTGTACTCGAAGACATATTCGACGAAGAGGTAAATGCAGGATCGTTGAGCAGGTAATTGGATTGGTTATTGGATCGGTCATTGGATCGGTCATTTGACAGGGCATTGGACAGGGCACTAGGTTGTGAACGTGATTGTCGGGATAGTCTAGAATCATCAGAACAGGTATGTGTATGTTCGGTGTATTGCGTATTAGAATTTGATCGTTCTGGTTGAGCCTCATCGTATTTTGCAAAGGAAAGGTTATCAAAAATACGATCTATTCGAGAAGACGAAACCTCGGAATAATTACTGGAAGATCGTTTTTTGGAACTAAGGAGCTCTGATGCGCATGAGGTTGGAGGTTGCCTAGAAGAATCTATTTGAGTGCGCGTATGTTTGTAAAGTTTTGTAGAGGGATCTTTCAGTTGAATCGCAGTTTATTTTATACTACATGAACTATCAGAAGTACAAGGACTTTGAAATGGCAAAACTGTATAATGACTACTGTGCGGTCGTTTTTTGGAACCATCCGAATTTCCTGAGTGCAATCTTCGGGAATTGTTAGAATAGGACGAAACTTTCGACTGATTAGTGAGAGATCTTTTTTCGGAATCAATCGATTTGGGTGTGCATGAGCTTCGGGAGTGTTCAGAAAGATGTCGAGGTAGGCTGTCAGTTTTCTTATGTTTGAAAAGTTGTGTATAGGGATCTAATCTTTTCGGTTGAATCTCAGTTGATTTAGCAGTGGATGGACCGTCAGAAAAACGAGCGCGTCGAGATGGCGAAACTTCACAGTGATTACTCCTGGATCGCTTTTTGCAACTATTCGAATCCACTGAGCGTGATATTCGAGACCTGTTAGAAACATGTCTTAGTGGACTTTGGGTTTGCTGATGTTTGGAAATTTGTGCCGAGTGATCTAATTGTTTCGTTTGAATCTTAATTTGTTTAGCGCTCGATATACTATCCGAAATACGAATACTTCCCGACTACGAAACTTTCGAATGATTACTGCGGGATCTTTTTTCGGAATCATTCGGTTGACGTGACGGCGATCTTCTAGTTTGTTTAGGAAAATGTCGGGTCGGACTTTGGATTCGCTTCTGCTTGTAATGTTGTGCAGTGGGGTCTACCTGTACCGATTGAATCTCAGATCTTTCAACACGGGATATATTAGAAACACTACTCTGCGACGAAGAATCTTTGGAATGATTAATGCGGGATCGTTTTTCGGAATCATTCGGTTGACGTGACGGCGATCTTCTAGTTTGTTTAGGAAAATGTCGGGTCGGACTTTGGATTCGCTTCTGCTTGTAATGTTGTGCAATGGGGTCTACCTGTACCGATTGAATCTCAGATCTTTCAACACGGGATATATTAGAAACACTACTCTGCGACGAAGAATCTTTGGAATGATTAATGCGGGATCGTTTTTCGGAATCATTCGGTTAACGTGACCGCGATCTTCGGGATTGTTTAGGAAAATGTCGGGTCGGACTTTGGATTCGCTTCTGCTTGTAATGTTGTGCAGTGGGGTCTACCTGTTTCGATTGAATCTCAGATCTTTCAACACGCGATATATGGGAAAAACTACTTTGCAATGAAGAATCTTTGTAATGATTAATGCGGGATCGTTTTTCATAATTATATGGCTTTGGTGAACGTGAGTTTCGGGATTCACCCGTTCGCAACAAAGTCTCTCCAAGGTTAATTAATTCATTGCAAAAAGAATCTGACGAGTGCAATTTCGGATTTGGAGACCCTTTCTGAGAATACTCGATACTTTCATCTGGTGATTTTGTCCGAGAATGCCGAGTAGTTGAAGTATTGTTAGGGACCGATTGCTCCAATATTTGGGATGTTGTGGAAGTGTCGCTAAAAGAATCAAAGTCAAGTCTTAAACTGTCATCAAGACCTTCGATAAAGGGTTCATCGGATTCTGTTTCTACACGTTCGTCAGTATTTTCATCACAAACTTCGTTGGGTCCGCTACTGGGTACGTCGTTGAGTCTGTCATTGGATTCGCCGTTGAGTCCGTCATTGGTTTCAGTAACGTGTTCGTTATATTCTTGGGTAGGATTTCGGGAACTTTTGGAAAATATAAGAAAAGGTTGTTTGAGTTCTTTCCGTTCGATGATAATCTTTCTCATCGAAGCAATGTCGTCATGCATTAGCGATGCCAATTCAGATTGTTTCAGGGTGGTTTTGTTGGGTACATTCTCATTGTCAGAAGATGATGTAAAACGTCATCAAAGTATGAACAATGTAATAACAATTTCAGCCCCGAACGTGAATTTGGACGGGCGTAATAAGCCATTTTAGCTCAATTGTTTATATGTCGTTTAATACACTGTTTAAACAATGCCTCGTTTTTATTTCATTTTTTTCTATATTCGGAACGTGATTCTACATATGAAAGCAACCTTCTGTAAAAATTTCAGCCCTGGCGCAACTTTATATTGTCGCAATTCGAATTTTTATCTTCACTGTTTATTCAATCATTTAAACAGCCTTGTCAGATTTTTAAATTTTTATGTACATTTGGAACTAGTTTCTGAAGCCTCTAAGGGGCTTTTGTCTCCTAAAAAAATTTTAAATTACAGATCGATAGATGCGATAATTTATTAATTATGCGAGAAATTATTTTTAGTTAAGAACCACTTCTTTTTGAATCTTATGTTGGATCTTATGCTAACTTCAGCATCATCAACACAGCCGTATCGGAATAGTAAGTTCAGCTTACTGTTATATAATACAATTATAATATCGTTGTCTGTGTATCTGTTAATAACTTATAAATATAATGAATATAAAACTAAATTACGATTTTATTCGATGTAAATAATTGTATTAATTGTATGTTATTGCAGAATAAAAGACATTTACCGAATAAATGTAACAAGAAGGCAGACTTTTGAAACATTTACCATGAAAAATATATTTAAAAAATATAACAATTTTAAAAATGGGTAAAGAGTTAATGCAGAAAGAAAAAACATTAAAGAAAGAGAAAAAGAAAGTTACAAAAAGGCAACAAAAAGTAACAAGGAAATCATAAAAGAAAAAGAAAAATCCGCGTCAACATTGTTATAAAATGCGTACTTTGTATTATAATAATTGGTAAGAAATCAATGAACTGAATTAATAATATATTAAGTGTTTAACTCCAAATGTGTGTGTCAACTATGTAACCTAGTAAATATACTATTATTGACTCACTTCTCATCAAATAAATCAATTCCTGTGTAGCTGCCTTCAAAAAATATTTCTAATGTAATTCTAATTTATTAGAAACATCAAAACCTCTAGTCGTATATTTTTAATATTACCAGTCAGAAAATACGAAGTTTTTTAAAATGACCTATCTATAGTCAAAGTGTAACAAGTGAAATTTGTTGTTTCGATTAATCACAATTACTATTTGTCTGTTTATATGTTCATAAACTTATTTCTTATAAACATACATAAATTTAAGTCATTATTAAGTGAGGAAAAACAAAGAGAAAGAAGTAGGTATAGACTAGTTAGAGTCGAAGAGACCGTCTAAAATGAAATTTAGTATTCGTTCCATGAAAATGTCCATTTGCCTATGGGTGTGCTTATTAAACTCATTTCTTACATCCATATATTTATTACATTATTTCTGGAAATGCGCAACAAAAGAAATAAAATATATACTTATAACTTATAATTTTATAACCTATAGCGTACTAAAACTTGGACCGAAATACTACTATTCATTTTATACACCCTATTCGACTCCAACTTGTATAAGCATAATTATTACGAGTATATGTCTATACATAGGTATTTTTCTTTGTTTCTCCTAAATTAATGAAGAATTAAATTGATGTATGGATATAAGAAATAAGTTTAACAATCATATAAATAGACAAATGGCAAATGTCATTAATCGAAACAACATTGATTTCATTCGATGCAACTCTGACAACAATGTGGTGTATTTCTGATGTGATATATGGGGCTGTCTCACGTACTTTTAACTTTTGCAGGGAATAAATAAAAAATAATTTTTTATAAGCACAGCATTGAAAATTAATGCTCATTATATTTAGCTAGAATGTTTTCAAAATTTCGAAATGGACAAGAGAAAACGCTTGTCTTAAAATAATTATCCTTCATTAAAAGTTAGTCGGTATTCGAATGAAAATCTCGAACACAAAATTCACTTGTTCACACTGAATTAGTTCATCACAGGTGTGTGTATGTTAGAGCCGAAGAAAGCTCAGTTTTTAAATTTTGATATTGGCATGGTCTCAAATCATTAATTTATATATATAAATAAAAATATCAATATGGGTTTGTAACAACAGTGATCAGTAATAGAATATTAGAATTAGAATTAAAGTAATCCATTTTTTCAATAGATATTTTAACGTCATGAATTTATTTATGCAAAAGATTAATCTTTTTATATAGTTAAACATAAATTTCATTTATTGTATTACAAAAAAGAGTGTTACAAAGTTAAATGTTCAGATTGCACGCTTTGAGGTATTTGCACAAAATTCTGTACGCTTCGAGGTTTGGATCTGCTATAAGCATTTCTGTATTTAATGTAAATGTTATTTTTATTTTAAGTTCTTTTATTAATTGTGCTGTATCTTCTTCGTACATTGTACATTGCCAAATGACACGATTCAGATCTTGCATTTTATAGTTATATTGACATTCCTCACTCGTCTTTATCTCTACTGAACCACGATTATTATAAAAATATTGGAAATAGTATTTGTCTTTTTCTGTTGTTTTTTGCCTAAGTATCGGCTTGTGTAGAAAATAAGTATACCATATTCGATTAAAGAACGCACATAGTTTTTATACAGTTTAATTAATGTTGCTGGATCTGTACCCCACCAGGTACCGCATAGTTATTTTATGAGATTATTGGCATTTGTGCACGGAAAAAAATAGATAGTTGGGCCAACCAACAAAAGATAGTAAGCCTTACTAAGTGTGCTATATGAACCACTCATCTAGTTAATCAGGCTAGCCATTCCCAGATAGTAAGCTCTTGTAGATGGTTTGCCTCGCTAACTATAGATAGTAGCGGCAGCCACTTTTTAAGTTGCTGTACCAATCAACATGTTACCTGTATGTATATACTTGTGGTATACAGGTATTGACAGTACATATTATAACACACAACATTTTGCACTTAGAAACCTATTACCATTAGCTTGGTATATCCATCGGTTGCTTTTACAACAAAAATGCATATTTGGTTTCTTCGTCTCAAGTCGACTCGCACTCCAAATTCACATGTATTTTGTATTAACGTTTTTATTACCTTCGAAACAGTTTATTGGTATCAAACTATTTGCATTTGTTTAAATAGAGCAAAATCTAGCTAACAAGGTTGTTTTAGACTTTTTAGCCTAACGTGCATTTTTATGTGATAAAACAAGCAATGTTTTATCAGTTTTGGCATATTTTAAGGTGTAAATCCATATGCATTTACATTTACCTCTTACAGCTTTCATTGTCTGTCTTGCAACCCTAATATGAGATTATAAATGAGATATAAAGAGCAGAATACAAAATAATAAACAGATGATTTTGCAACTTTATACGCAGAAACTGTTTAAATTTTGTTACCCTTGTCCAGGACAAAATGCAATTTTGGCTGCAAGGTATAATATGGACATCTTATTAACTACATTTTGCACTTATAAGCTTATCATAATTAACTTGGTATATCCATCGGTTGCTTTTACAACAAAGATGCATATTTGGTTTCTTCGCCTCAAGTCGACTCGTGCCCCACATTCACATATATTTTCTATTATCGTTTTTATTACCTTCAAAACAGTTTATTGGTATCAAAGTATTTGCATTTGTTTAAATAGAGCAAAATAAAAAATTAATAGTTTAGCCAAGAATAAGACTCGAATTTTATATTGTAAGTAAATTACGTTCGTACAAAAATATAAATGACGTTTGGTACAACTTCCGACGATGTTCTTGGCTAAACTTTTAACTGTAGACTAGGGCTGCCAGTGACTTTTTTTTAGGAAAAATTGTGCTCTACAAAAAAGGTTCAGTGCATTTTTAGTATATCTTGCACTGTTGTCGGTACGGAAGCCGTAAAATGAAAAAAGTGCCAATTTTTTTTAATTTAAAAGACCCCTACAAATCATATAAATGACCGTATTATTTAGAAATTGTGCTCAAGTTTACTTAACGATATGGCAAAAGTGTATATATAAAAAAAAAACGTTTTTTTTACGAATTCGAATTTTAATCGCTATTTTACGTCTCACCCTCGGTCTACGGCCGCTGTGGCTTGGGTGCGTCCGGCCGGCGCGGCATTTAATTTTTTTTCGTGTACATAATTGAAAGTGTTAGTTGCAGTTTAGTTTTTATTGTGTATGGGGCATTCCACGTCAAGTCAGCTACTCGAAACCCTGACCCTCTTCGATTTTTATCCCAACTTTTTTTTCGATAGATACTAACAAGATATGCATTCTCAAATTTTTTTAAATCAACATTCATTGAGTTATAATTTTTTTAAAATTTTGAAATTACAATAACTCGGCTCCTATTGATCGTAAAGAGATTTATAAAAAAAGAAAATTTTCGTCTTTTAATGTAGTTTTTCCATGGTAATTTTGAATATAAACAAAAAAATAATCATCGACCTTTTTTTCATTTTTTATGAAAAAACAGATTTTTCACCATCTTGCACGCTTTATTTTTTTTTTATAGCGCTTTCTCCTTTTACACTGGTTTTGCACTCGATCAGTTCTCAGTGCAAAACTCGATTATCGACGTTAGTGCAACGATTTGTGAGCAGAACACGGACTGCACTAAATTTGCACTTTACCGATTTACGTACATAACCTAAATATGTAGAAGTCGAAGAAAAATTCGTGCAAGACTTGAATTATTTGATATAAAGCACTTATTTTGTCATGTAACAGTATTCTTTCCAATTCACATACTCAATTCCAAGCTATGCTTCATAACTTACAGCAGCAAACGTCGAACAATTTTTTATTTTTGATTTGATATACAACGTTCATAAAATTCCGCATTTTTTAAATTGTATTAAGTCTATAATGCTACTTCAATCACCACTGCTTCTTGATCTAGCAATAATAACATTTTTTCTTCTCTTTTTCTATTGGATTCATTTTTTGAGTTTTCATTTTGGGGTTTCAAAATTTGATTGTTGATATACGAGCACTGAAACGGTGCAATTCTGTAAAACTGGATTGTAAGCAGAACACGCAAGCACGTGTACATCGAGTGCAAAAAGTGCAGAACCAGTGCAAAAGGAGAAAGCGCAATTAAATTCATAGTTAATCTTCTCGAAATTACAAAAATTTTACAGGGTGTAAAAAGTTGGGAAATCGCATATTCGAATGCCAGTAGAAAAATTTAAAAAAAAATGCGAAAAAGAGAAAAAAAAAAATAAATTTGAGGGCTCTTGCGGCGCGGGAAGGAGTAAAAATAAAAATCTGAAAAAATTCAGGGTTTAGTTTTGAATTATTTGAAGCCAATTTAGGGGTATCCGAGAAGAATTTTTTTTAAAGGACCACCCTAATATGTATGTTATGTAGCTGGATGATAATCCGATACTAGCGCCTGTCGGTCAAAACCATAAAACAGAATGTTTACATTTATCAGTGAGCGCAGAACACACATTAACAAAAGTGGTAAATTGAAATGAATATCGCTGTAGCTTTAATCTATTTTATACTTGTATTTGTGGAGTAAAATTAATCGCCACGAAATGTTTGTAATTGGCATTATTGAGCGAAAAATGTCGCTAATTTTTTAGGTATGTTTGTGGTAATGAAAATCTATATGTCAAAATTTTAAAAAAATTGAATTTTTTAATCATTGAATTTTAAAAAATTCTAACACGATGAATTGTGACTTAAAAATTCTAAAAAAATTTCTCAGAATACATCTTTTTGAAATCTACCAGAAAAAAAGTTAAAATTATATGTGTGTGTATATATGTTCTTCAATGTATTATCATTAAAAATTTTAAAGGCATTAAATAAAAAAAAATTCTTCCAAAAATCGAATATGTGATTTCCCATCTTTTTACACCCGGTAAAATTTTTGTAATTTCGAGAAGATTAACTATGAATTTAAAAAAAATAAATAAAAAAATAAAACGTCCAAGCTGGTGAAAAAGCTGTTTTTTTTTTCATAAAAAATGAAAAAAGAGGTCGATAATTATTTTTTTGTTTATATTCAAAATTACCATCAAAAACTACATTAAAAGACGAAAATTTTCTTTTTTTATAAATCTCTTTACGATCAATAGGAGCCGAGTTATCGTAATTTAAAAATGTAAAAAAGAATTACAACTCGATGAATGTTGATTTAAAAAATCTGAAAAAATTTGAGAATGCATATCTTGTTAGTATCTATCGAAAAAAATTGGGATCAAAATCGAAGAATTATTGGTTATTAATTATTACGGATATTTGTTAAAAATTTATTTATTTTATATATATACACATGTTTTCCCTGTTCCCGATTATCCATGGGTACCCTCTCCCCACATTGCCTCGGACAATCGGGGTTTTAATATATTTCCGGAAATTGTCCGTTAATTCTCCTAGATTTTTTCCATGAGGCCGTGTATATCAGTCAGAATTGCAGTTACAGAGTCCGAATTTCGAACAATCGATCCAGTACTTTTTTTTTAATTTGATTTTTTAACGTAAATTCCTACTTAATCGGTAGAGGACTTTACAACCCCCTTTAAGTATTTTTGGGATTGCTACTAACGAATCTTAGGCAAGATTTTAAAACATTCTAAATGGCGGATCCAACATAACGGTCAAATTTTTTTAAACTTTGGATGTCAGTAAAGCTTTATGTTAAGGGGTTTTTGAGGTCGCTGCTTAAGAATTTGAGGTCAAATTTAGAAAATTCAACATGGTGGATTTATTTATAAATAAATAAATATATTCATAAGGAAATATTTATTTCTCCAAAAATACAAAACCAAATAATGAACATCTTCTACTATCATCATTTGGTTCAAAACATAGGCCTTAAAGCAACATAAGCTTCAAAGCTAGGCACAACGACGCCCTCATTTATTTATTTATTTTTGTCAATGCGCTGACCTGAAAAACCGTTCATTGAACGTTCAGAAGTTAACGTACGTTATCGTAGTTACTGAATTATTCTTTAGTCATAAAGTGCTTACGGATTTTTGTTTAATCTGCAGCAAAATTTTCGACACATTTATCGATATTTAAGCGAGTTCGTTTGTTTTCGTTTTATACGCTTTCTTCAATTCCGTTTCAGTAATAAAAATTCAAACTTGTCGACATCATTTTTTTATTCAAACCAAAGCATCATATGTTACAATTCATTTATTCGTTTCCAATCGTTGGAAGTTTTTTCTTCTTGTTTTGTATTTGCGTTATAGTGATTGTACTTTTCTAATACATTAACTTTTTTGTACCCACTGATTTTGGTATTGTACTTTTTATTTTCTTTCTCTATTCTTGATACAAACACTCTTCTATATGAGTATTTTTTAATTTGCAAGTTACAGGCTTAGTTTTCTAGCTATCCGCGGTCACGAAGTTAGAACCTACAAATTTGGAAAATATCAATTGGCATAGACAACCAAGAATGGATAGTAATAGAAAAAAAGATAAGTAGCCATTATTTTTATATAGTGTTAATTAATAGTTTAATATTAATCTCTATTTAGGATTAAGCTAATTGAAACTGTTTGAGGTTTACCATTCTGAAATGCGACCGACAGTAGAATAGAATCTGTAACTCACACAATCATGTACAAAACTCCTCA
The DNA here is from genome assembly GCA_030407085.1 of Trichopria drosophilae. NCBI lineage: Eukaryota > Metazoa > Arthropoda > Insecta > Hymenoptera > Diapriidae > Trichopria > Trichopria drosophilae. The sequence goes on from CM059587.1 coordinate 57,650,663, forward strand.
CATGCAGTCCTTACGAAATTTTTGTTCCCGCAAACCTTTTTACAACTTGTCGACGCGCTACCGCGAAAGAATGCATGCTGAATCCAGGCGTACTTTTTTAAATGAAGTTGATAAATCAAACAATTCATTGGAAAATCAGGAAAATGGTATAAGTAACTGGAGAAAGAATAATTTAGAAAATCGTCAGAGAAACGATTCGGCTATTGTAAGCATATATTCTATTGATAATGTAATTGATTCCCGCGGTTTAAATGAGAATGAAATAATTGAATTATCTTGTGATGAATCTTTATCAAATATTGATACGTCGTTTCATTCTTATCGTGATATTAACGACAATAATAATTGTAATGCCAATGACGTCCCAGATGATGATAGTGACTCGGACGACGATGATGATTCGAACAACAATGACGAGCCGGACGACATTTACGACTCGGAAGACGATGATTACAAAATGACCGAAGTTTTTACTGAAAAGCTGGCGGCGTGTTGTGTAGAAAATAAAATGTCTTATGTTCAAATTAATGCACTTCTACATTTATTGCGGTCTCATCGATGTTTGTCTCATCTTCCAAAAGATGCGATAACATTACTAAAAACACCTCGAACTCCGGTGCAGTTGAGAATTGTTGAACCAGGCGAATATTTTCATGTAGGTTTTGTTACGGCTATAAATAATATTCTTCAGAGTGTTCCACAAGAAATAATCCCTGCAGAACTAGAGATAGAATTCAATACTGATGGCGCACATTTGGGTGATTCTGAAATTCAGTTCTGATCGATTCAATGTAGGATTTCTAATATCCCCAAGTGCAAACCGGAAGTTGTTGGAATCTACAAAGGAAAATCAAAACCCAAGAATGCTATCGACTTTTTCCAGGACTTCGTTGATGAATGCACTACTGCTCTCCATGAAGGCAGAGTACATTATGAGGGTCGTCTGCTTCCATTTGTTCTTAACGCCTTTGTAGCAGATGCTCCTGCTCGAGCACTGATTTTGAATCATAAATCACATTCGTCCTTTTATGCGTGCTCTAAATGTACAGTGATTGGACAACATCTCGAACGTAGAACTGTCTTCTTAGGTATTAATCATGTTCCACGTACTGATGAGCAGTATCTCAGTCGAGAAGATGAAGATCATCATAATCCAGGCGATACTCCTCTATCACATTTACCAATATCTTTGGTTCGTCGAATTCCTTTTGAAGTAATGCATCTGGTTTACCTTGGTGTGGGTAAAAGAATGATTTCGGCGTAGGTCAATCATTCTTTTTCACAAGCAAGTGGGCTTTCCAGTAATCAAATTAGGGAAATCAGTACTAGATTGACTCAAATAATGCTTTATTGCCCAAGAGAATTTAACCGACATACAAGAGCTATCGCGAAATACAGTCGTTATAAAGCCACAGAAGTTCGACAATTTCTCCTGTACACTGGTCCGGTCGTTTTACGTGGAATTTTACCCGAATACCTATATAAACATTTTTTGCTTTCATATGCAGCTTTAAGATGTTTATCAGGTGCACTAAGTCATGAAGGTATAACTTTCGCTGAATATGCTCTACGCTTATTTGTAGAACGGTGTGAAACATTTTATGGTCCGAGTTTCATGTCATATAATGTTCATGGAATATTACATGTTGTAGATGATGTTCAGACGCTTGGTCCGATAGATTCCTATTCCGCATTTCCTTACGAAAACAATATGAAGATTTTTAGAAAATTCTGTAGGAAACCGCATTTGCCTTTACAGCAAATTTCTCGGAGAATGGCAGAGTCGTCAGTATTAAATAAAAATAAGCCATTTGCAATTCATAACGATTCGTTGTATTCTCTGAGGAAAAACCACCAACGTGGCCCTGTACCCATAGCAATGGATGGAGCGAAACAATATTCTGAAATCCGGACGAAAAATTTTTGATTAGGCTTAGAATTGCATAATGATTGTTGTTTAATGGAAGATGGGCGCGTTTGTATCATTGTGAACATTCTTGAAATTCAAAGTACATGTTTCTTGGTAGTAAAAAATTTCCAAAGGATCGAGTCATTGTATGACGTTGCAATTTCTTCAATGGACTGTGGAGTATACAAATGCTCACAACTCACTCCTGCCGTTGTTTCGATTCCTGTTAATCAGGTCAAAGCGAAATGTTATAAAATGCCTTACTGGGGGAGCAATGATGATGATGATCAATGTATTATCATGAGCTTATTATAAATTAGGAATAAAATGTAATTGCGCACCGGTTAAATTTGGAGTAAAATGTAATTGCGTACCGAAAATGGAAGTTATTTGAAAAAAAAAACAATTTTATGTAATTTATAATTTCTTAATAATAAATGATAATAATAATCGTAATTCTTTTATCGTCTTTAAATCTGTCGATATTAGTATGATTTTAGTAACGCGGAGTTTATAATGCTACGAGGCACTCTGTTATATTCGTACGAATAGGTAGTGAATTTCACTACTTTATTTATCGTCCGGGTTGGCTACTGATGTGAACTATGTTGTTTCAGAAAAAAATAGTAGGAACTGGACGACATCTCGAACATTACGTCTCATGGCAACTGGTAAGCTGTTTATTTTTTTTATTCCTATGTGTATATTATTTTAAACTTATATTTTAGCCTTAAATAAAAAACTGAAATAGCGAAATTGGTATTAGATTCGCTTGATTATTATGTGGGGATTTTTCGAGAGGCTGCTTTCGAATTTGACATTAGGTATTAAATTTTAAAATAACATGATTTTCTACAAAAAACGAATATACATTGTTGTATTTTTAGTTTCTTTTAATTTACTTTTGTAACGTATGCCATACTATTCATTGCAAAGTTGAGAAAATCGTTTAATACTTTCAAATACACGTTTTTAGCCTTTTAAATATTTGAAATATTTATAATATTTGCGCGATTTTCACCACCTGAAGGCAAAAATACATTGAAAAGTCTCATTATTATAATCTTTTTTCTCTTTTTTATGATTTTAATTCTATTGTACTAACTTTTATAATGATGGTTTAACACTGATTGTATTGCATATTTTGTTTTTACCTTTTTATTGAATATGTCAATCCAATCTTTAGCATAAATAATCGAATATTACGTAAATGTAATCATCTCTACGAATGTTTTAATTACACGGACGAACTGAATATGTCAATGAAGTATTTTGTAAAGTAAACCAAATATTCAGTAAATTAAATCAACTCTACGAATGTTTTAACTACACAGACAAACAATACTTGAATCAAATATTTGATTCAAATATCAACAACGAAACATCGAGAACCACCCTTGGAATGATTGATTCACCTAAAAATCAATCCCTCTTGGAGCTGTCCAGATGAACGTTGTTAACGTGATAGGGATCTTATCCCTTTGGGGTGCTTCACGAGTCCACTTGCCTCTCATGAATCGGGGTTCCTTTTGAAAGCAAGACCTTTTTTTAGACTGCCACATTCGTGCCGCCATTTTGAATTTCGAAGTTCAAAACTTTTCTTAGTAAGCAAAAGTTTTATACTAGGGGCTGAAATTAAAAAAAAATTGTAATCTCAGCCACCATTTTAAAATGTAATTTCCTCAATAGTCCTATCTCCTTAGACTTTTGAATTTTGTACTGAAAGTATTTATAAACTAAACAAAAAATTGATCTATATATACACAAGTGTGTGCGTGTGTGCGTGTGTGCGTGCGTGCGTGCCTGCGTGTGTGTGTGTGTGTGCGTGTGCGTGTGTGTGTGTGTGTGTGTGCGTGCGTGTGTGTGTGTGTGTGTGTGTGTGTGTGTGTGTGTGTGTGTGTGTGCGTGTGTGTGTGTGTGTGTGTGTGTGTGTGTGTGTGTGTGTGTGTGTGTGGAGCGTTCTCCGTGAAACGGGCACCCCCACCTGCCAATTTTTCTTTCTGAGGTAAAATGATCTAAGACGGCTCAAAATTTTAGTTGAACAAAAATGTCTTCTTTTGAAGATCTTCGGATATTAAACCTGATACCCCAGACATTTAGTGAGAACTGACCCACTTTCAACTTAGTTTTCCTTTTTACCGCGAGGGCGCTAGCTGTTCTCTTAACAGGGCGAATTACAGAAACGTCTATTATTCGAAATAATGATCCACTTGATATGTCATGTGCACTGTAATTTATGAATGTATCACGATTAGGCAAAAAGTTGCAATGCATTAAATTGCTGCAAAGACGTGCCGTTACTAGACTACTTGTTCATGCAATAAATATGATTAAATCCTCTATAAATATATACTAACCTTAATTGACGAAAATTTCAGGTATCCTACTTGACAAACTTGGGAGGCTTGACGATTCGGAGTGCTGCAAATATTATATTAAAAGAATCAGCCCATGATGAGGTGTACGCACGTTTACTTTCACGGGACATCAGAATTCGCTGGCTTTTGTAGATTTAAGATTTTCCAAAGCTTGTCACGGTAATATTTCTTCATTAATTAAGCTGAAAATAAAAAAAGTGGTATAATTAAACACATTTTCGTCTATACTTGTACAGAAGCGTTGGCTGTCAACCCGAATTTTTGTACGACGGCTCTCAGTTTCAAGGAAGCCATGTCAGATGCGCTGAGAGCATCAAAACAGCGATTGCGGAATAATGCCCATGGAATCGACAATAACTATCGCAGACGGACCGAAGATGATGACAAACAATCAGCTGCAAGTGCTCATTCCGCAACGGAAGCTTCCGATAATGATTAAGGGAAAGTCAAAGTGACTTGGGCGAGGTCGTGACCCTTGTTCTGCCCCCTCGGAAGAACTCGTGCCTTCGTGCCCACCGACACACCGATCAGAAAATACTGTCGAGTTGACGAACCACGGGGTCCTGATCCTTGTTTTATTCCTTCGATCGCAAAATACGTGTACATATAAAATCGCGCCTTCGCGCCCACCCACAGAGAAAGGAGGGTTTGGTGTCAGAAAAAACTGTGGAGTTGACAAACCTCGGGGTCCTGATCCTTGTTCTGTCCCTGAGGTCACAAAACATGGCTGTATATACAGACACACGTTTTTGTCACGCAGTTGTGAATGCTAGATGCTACACAATCACTAAGTTATTAAGTAACCAATTTATCAGTTTATTTTTTTTAATTTAACTGACTATATTTCATTGTTAGGTTTTGTTGTACCAGTATGCATTTGCAACCTATTTTTTAAACATAAGATGCAATTAAAGGGAAGTTTCTCCTTATTTTTCCGACACTTGCAATAACTTTGGCACTTAAGTAAACCCGACTATTATAGTATATTATTAGTCGTTGTATTAAAAGAAAAACAAATCACTGTACTTGATACATGTTGGCAGAAAAACATCCCTTTACAATTGCATTGAAAATATTTATATATCAATCGGTAGTACTAGTAGTATAGGTAAAAGTGTTTCACATATGTTTACTTACACAGATATATGTATATCTCACTGATATGTATAATATGGATAGGGCATACGCGATATCTTTGCACCGAAATTGAAGCGCGCCATTGTGGAGTCAAAAGCGCCCAAGATCATTATTTCTTTGCTTTATATTAAATCTTGCGTACTATTCTATTGTACTATTGGACGTATCTGACTCCACAGTGGCGCCCTTCAATTTCGGTGCAAAGATATCGCGTATGCCCTATCCATATTATACATATCAGTGGTATATCTTCAGTTTTTCTTTTTTCTATTGCATTTATTCAGTCACTAACATCTTCTTCTAAGTAATGCTTCTTCACTCATTCCGTGATGTTACAGATACGTTTTTCCAGAGGTTGCCTTGTCCGCTTCCCAACTTATCTTTCATTCTGGCACTTTTTCTGCTCTCTTTCCTACATTCTGTCTCAATTCTCCCTTGCCTCATTTCCTCTGAATCTTTATCACCGTCCTCGTACACTTCTTTTCTCAACTTTCCTGTGTTTACTTCCGTCCTACCGATATAGCCCAGTGTGTTCCAATTTACTTCCTCCACCCTTTCCCCGAAGCACTACCACATTCGTTTCTTTTCCTGCAACTTGTAGTCTTTATTTTCTTGTAATCTGTATTTTCTTTATATTTAATTGCAGTTGCTTTCCTTCCAAGTTCTATTTCAATCTCCTAATCACCTACCTCAATTTCTTAAGTTCTACATAAATTCTTCTTATGTTCGCCCTCGCCCGCGTTGTCGTGTACTTGTTAATCCCTATTTTTATCGTAGTCTGCAATATATTCCTGCATAGCTTATCAAATGCTTTTTTTAGCATTACCCACACTTATCGTTCTGGTAAAGACGTTTTTAGTCCATTCCAACTTCTGTATTTTGGTGTCTTCATTTCTTCAATGGCTCTTCTTTTCTAAAATATGCCTGCTTCTCTCTCCTCTAACCTCCTATTTCGTTAATTTAAGTGTTTTGAAGCTGAAGGGAGTTCTAACGTGTTCAGTCGATAAGGTAGTCATCTACGCTAAACAATGTAAATTTAGAATGACTGAATCTCTTTTTCAAAATTCGGGCTCCGTAACAGCTATTGTATCCACTGTAGGCGATGTTGTAAAAGATACCAAAGTAATTAATTGAGAATTGATAGAGAATTTTTGAAATAACCGAAAATTTTGAATTTAATTTCTTTGGTATTTTCTAGGAGAGCGGATGCAATTAGCAGAATAGTTGTTACAGAGCTTAAATTTAGAAAAAATCTGTTTGATAATTTGTTACTCAGATTTTTTAGCTTAGGTTACTACTTTATCGGCCGAACAGTTTAGAACCCCCTTAAGACTTGCATTGGTTAACATCACTCATTTATTATTTTCGGCAGTATTTTTTTTAATAGGCATTATTATTCTCGTCCTCAACTGTTCAGGGACATCTATTTAAGAAAGTTGTTTTCTCCGTCTTTCCCCGGCGCTTTCCATTCTCGAAAGAAATTGGGGAAACCACGTTAAAAAATGCGCGTTCGTAGCACGCTACCTCTTGGGTGACGGGGAAAGGTGTGTTTTCGTGTAATTAAATAAGTATTGTAATATTATTTCATCGTAAGGTATTAAATATATGTATATCTATATAAATAAATGTTAATAAAACCCATCGATAAATCTATATGTATATTCAATGTAATTTTGACCATAAAGGTTTGTTTTCATATAATTACGTATGTATATATATATAATATTATTATAACGTAATGTATTAATTATGTAACTGTAAATAAATGTTAATTTACCTTCTCGATAATGCTGTATCCGATGTAATTTGTCGGGAAAAAAAACGAAAAAGCCTTCATGTAATTTTATTTGCGTAGAATTTTTTCCTCAAAACCCTTAATTATCTCCTAGTATGCTCTAGTTAATATATCGAGTTGTTTTGACTATGAAATGGATATGTACATAGAAACGTATAAATCAGATTCAATCAAACTCGCCTGTTTTAATTAGTTATTTTTCATTTGTTCTTGTCGAATTAATCGTTTGATGACAAATGCTGCAGGTAAGTGAGTTTAATTTCAATACCTTTTAATGCCAGCACGTCTCAAAAGCCACGAAAAATCAGCTTGTGTGGGGTGCGTGCTTTGAAATGTTTACCTAAACTTATGTTTCAGACATGTCGACATAATTGCAACATGACGTGCTGAAAATATGCTGCTCTTTTGTAAAAAGGTGCACCGTGGGTAGGCATAATTTCACCATGACGTGATGTAAATATGCTACTCATTTGTAAAAATGTGCATCGTAAGTAGTAATTGTGCCGACATAATTGCGACATGATATGTTGCACATATTTTGTGCGTATGAAAAGAGATTGCACGATAAGTTGACATAATTGCATCATGACATGCTGTAAATATGCTGCTCAGCATACCATGTTGCTCACGTGCGTATCATTTGACGCTGTACATGCTGCAATTATTGAGACACTCAATTGCATTGCATATAGACATTATGTTGGCATACTATCAGCAATTTCAACTGATGCACAATGTGTTGTAATAAATCATGCATAAATGCAACATGGCAATCACATATAAACGTGCAACTGTTATGCACATGCACATATGGCTATCTGGGATAAGTACTTTATGATTGAAGTTTTAATCAATATTTAGATTCAATATTCTATGAATTTGATAATTTTTTATTTTATTGAGATATCATTTATTAACTGCATGTAATTTATTAACGCTGTGTTTAAATCCACTTTTGAAATAATTTCATGTAAGCTTTGATTCCGCAGTCAAACTTCACAGGAAATTTGTTTTGCCCCGAATTAGGGTGCCTTCTGGAAAACAACCGTCCCCCAGATCCCCTACTAAAACTGTCCTAATCTAACCAGATACGTAAAACCTTTGTTTCATCCACCTCTCTTCCTCTTACGCACAATACAGAAAACCCTATGTAGATATAGACACTCCAATCTATTAATGCTCTAAATTCTTTAACAATTTTCTTAATTAATTCTTGCAAAGATTTCTACTACAATTCTTTAGAACTGTTGTTTTCCAAGGTCTGTTATAACTTTTTGGGCTTTTTATTTCTATAGCAAATTTAGACTATGTTATAAACCATATATTGTACTTTAATTAATATATTTAAATAAAATATCACAGTTTTTAATTTGTAGTAAACGATATTGTTGGGTCTGCTTCGCAACGGATGAAGATGATGCTACAGCTTCATGGGTAAAACCGTGTTACTGTCGTGGAACAACAAAATGGGTACATCAACATTGTATTCAACGATGGGTGGATGAAAAACAAAAGGGAAGAGCTGGAGCTCATGTAGCCTGTCCCCAATGCAACACAGAATATATAATAGTTTATCCTAACATGGGTAAGATATTGAACGAATAAAAATATTTACAAATAAGTTAATCAATATTGCATAAGCATATGTATATTATTGTATTTGTATTTGTATTTATTACTCTCATATGGAGATACAGCCTGTTGAGAGGTGAGTTCCGGAATGACCAGGCATTCGCATGGTGCAGAGAATGGTACAGAAAATAATTATATAAAATAAGGTAGACACAAAATGCAGAAAAGATATAAAAAATTAAGAGCAGTGAGAAAAAGACAGAGTTAAAACAAAAGAATGTGCTAAATTTAGATAGCACGAATCTAAATATATGTATATTAAATGTCTTAAATAACTACATATCACGGAAAGGTTAGAATATTAAGGTATAATGAAATGATTTATTGTAACGATATAAAGTGTATAAATCTATTACAAATTGTAAAAAATATTTTCCTATATATTATATGATTTATAATGTTTTTAAGTTTTTTTATATCTTTTTTCAGTATTTACTTGTAAATATAATTTCTTGCACTCGTACAAATATCATACAAATTACCCTTACATATTTTTATTTGCACCATACCATATAGTTATTGTGACTAACATAAGCTATAATAAATGTAATTAACCTCTTTCTTGGTTTTGGGAGAAAAATTGTAGAGAAAAACATAGATTCATAAGGATCTATACTTAGGCAGCAATTCGAGTCTTATATCGCTCTCCATGTGCATCTCTCATATGTGAGAGTAAATCGCATTTATGAGTCTCTGTGTGTGTGCTATTGGTTGGTACACTCGGAGAGCAATTGGATGTCATAAATGAGCTTACCATTTTCTCTAAATATGCATATCTACAATAAGGAACTGTTGATAATTAATGTTTAAACTTTTAATACACGTATAATATTCACACGATTCGCAGTCTCTATCCACTCTATATCCCAGGAAATGAAATAGTATTCAGAAATATTGAAATCTCCAATACTTCTGAATGGTATATCTTGTTCATTGTAAAAGTATTAGAAAATATAGGATAAATAGGGTTCTTTCCCGGTTTATATAACAAAATATTGGTTTTTAAGTTAATTTTATTATTTTGCGATGCACACGGAAAGGAAGAAATACGACTGAGTCCTGTCTACGCAGCACTGGTTACTGCGTGGCCGGTTCGCAAATACATTCTTTTTCAACTCGCTATAACTCAGTTAATTTTGAGAATTTTGAAACGAATAAAAAATAAAATTGTTCATTATAGTTTCCCAGATGTAGTGCACTAAGAAAAAATGATATATCTTAATAAATAAAAAAGTTATTAATTTTTTAATGCAGAACTGCGAAATTTGTGTTTTTATACGTTCAGGCGCTTCGTTTATCGAGCGAATTTCAAGCATCCGAAAACTTTCAGCGAGAAAGTTGTTCATTAAGGTATGAACAGATTTTGTGGAAAGTTTCATTTCGATTGCATTAATAGTTTAAAAGTAATGAATGTTTAATGTTGGTCGTGGCCTTGCGCGCATCGCTGTGGCACACACGACGCGCTGGCCGTCGGCCGCTACCTATTTTAAACATTCATTAATTTTAAAACTATTAATGAAATTGCGATGAAACTTTCCAGAAAATTTGTTCATACCTTAATGAACAACTTTCTCGCTGAAAGTTTTCGGATGCTTGAAATTCGCTCGATAAACGAAGCGCCTGAATCTATAAAAACACAAATCGCAGTTCTGCATTAAAAAATGTATAACTTTTTGATTTATTAAGATATATAATTTTTTCTTTCTGCACTAGATCTGGGAAACTGTAATGAACAAGTTCATTTTTTATTCGTTTCAAAATTCTCAAAATTGACAGAGTTATAGCGAGTTGAAATAAAAAGTATTTGCGAACCGGCCACGCAGTAACCAGTGCTGCGTAGACAGGACTCGGTCGTGTTTCTTTCTTTCCGTGCAGACTACTGCCCAGAAAACCAAGAATGATTCAGAATTATTGAAATTTTAAATAATTCCGAATGCTATTTTTGTATTCAAGAAGATTTAGGAAGCATTGAATTTCATAGACTTCTACTATTTTGCCATTTACAAAGTTTTGAAATATCCTGAAAACGGTGTGAGATACGCGAAATCTAGCGAAATTTTGACATAATTCCCAAAGCCGAGTTTCCTCGGACAATGATTTAAACTCGCTGCTATGGAGAATTCCAAAATTTTGAAAATCTACTATTTTACATAACACCATAATAACGGAATAAAAAGAATTATAGGCATTTTGGGAATAACACCCCGGCGAAAAATGTTATGAGGATTCTCATGAGAATCATATGAGAAATTTTCTCATGGGAATTTAAAACGGGATTCTTATAACAATCTGATGAGAATCTTATGAGAATGGTATGGGAATCTAGTGAGGCTCTCGTGAGAATCCTTTCTTTTAACTTTTTATTTAATTTCATCGTTTTTTGTATTTCTTTATTATTATAAATTAATTATATTTAGAAAAGTTGTTCTCAAGTGGTCACCTATCCGGTTGTAATCCACAGCGTATGATGCTCAACTTGAAATTACTAGAAGCGCAATTTGCTGATCTCTAGTCTACCACTGTCAAACACTATTTTAATGCTAATTTTATATTTATGTACACGTAGTGCATGCCATTTTAATCATACACTTTACATAGGCCGTAGTTCCTGGCTTACCCCCCAAATGGTAACGTAGTTTATGGACGACCACTAACGGAATTATTACAAAGCATTTCCAAGTTTCTGGATTGAGAATGATTGAGAATGTCTCGCAGAAACCCTTCTGGAAGCATTAGGAATCATTCCTAAGTTTCTGGAAGGAGAAAGATCTAGATATTCTCACAGAAATAGTTCTAGAAGCATTAGAAAGCATTCCCAAGTTCGTAGATTGAGTATTATTGAAGATATCTCAGTGAATCCTTCTGGAAGCATTAACTGACTTCCGTTTGTCAGGAAGTATTCAGAATGTTAAAAACTTATATGACAATGGTTCATTCAGAATAGGGAAGCATTGGATTTATAATTGTTATGCTGATGCATTCAGAAGCATTCAAAAGTACAGTGGTAAATTCTTGTAATAGGATTTGGAATGATTGACGATTGGGAAGTATTCACGGTGATCAAAAATTGAATTCAAAGTTCAACAATGGAATGCATCTCAATCATTCTTCGTTTGCTGGGAACGCATCGCTATAACGAGAACGAAAGAAGAGCCGGCGAGCCACTATTTGGACCACCTTTTGGTGCACGGAAAAAAATTTCCGGACTTAAGGCTTAGAAGGCACGTCACAACGGGGGCGCTTGGTCGGGTACATAACACACTGCCTAACCTTACCAAGTGCTGCGTTGTGATTGGTGTTCGAATCGCGGCGTCTCGAGCTTCCTACCGTGGCAGCAGCAAAGTCTCATGTCGCAGTTAACGGTATTATCATAGTGCGGCACTTCGATACGTAAAGCTCGGAGATGCGACTATTCACAACGAGCGTTTGAAAGTTGAAAATGCTTACATGATGCGAAGTTATGAATATTTTACATAATTAATAAGTAACTTGAGTGTAGGTTATTTAAGGTGTCTTGCCTCCCTTGCGGGTTTAAGGCACCCCCCCCCCCCCCCATGGGGGAATGGGGCCAAATTTTAGTGATGCGCCAGCACCGCTGGTTGTGCACACTTAAAAAAGATATACAACAAGTCAGCTACCACATTTATTAGCAACAAGCTGCCTGCCTTGATGCTTCTGTTGGTTCAGAGAACCTTTCTAACGTTGCCACGGCCCGCTAGAGGCCAACCCTTTCTGCGGTTACTGCCTGCACGGACACGGCACGCCGTAGCGCTCCCCCGTGTGGAACCCGCCGGCAGGGGCTTGACACCGCACCCTAGCTCCCCAGTACGGTGGGTCTCTCGAGTCGTTTCACGATCAGGCATTCGTCGGCACAGACCAGCCGAACGATCGGGTCCGTGAGGTCGTCAATTCTCAAAACTTGCTAAGAGAAGCGGATCTTTCAAAAGCATTGCTCCTCTTCGAGCTCGGGCACTTCGACCCCTCACTCTTCCACAATTAAATTGTGGACGGAGATAACCCGCTCCGCTCTCTTCCACAAGTCCCCTGCGGGGAATTAATAAGTAACGTGGGTCGGTGTAATTAGTAAATGTGAAGTAGTTTGCATTTTATTTTTCTGTACACTTAATAGTATTAATTCTTTCACCAACACTTCTGTGTTATCTTTGTCCCCCTCTCCCCCCCCCCGTACATCTTTATATGATAAACAAGGATAATAAAGCAGTGTTGTGACAGAATTAATGCTGTTAAGTGTACATTTTATGAAATGTTTTAAATTACGACCCTTTCCGACATGATGGCTACTATAGTAGCCACTGGAATTTATTAGAAAATTTGAGCTTTTGCTACATGCTTTTACAACTGGTTTTTTAAATCCAATTTAAGTGGGTGTTAAAGAAGTGTTTAACATTCCATTTATATGAATATTTATTTAATATTATGTTTTATAAACAAATACACTATTAAAAATTGTCATTATTATAGAAAAAATGCATTCACGGGTTCAATTGGATCGAGATGACACTGAGTACTCGGTGGTTTATACATATATAACAGTAGAAAATTACTAACAATGAAATAAACAAGTCTAAAAAAGGAATGAAAAAAAATATACATAAACCACTTTTTGTATAATTCGTAATAAGATTTTTATAAATCTCACAATTTAGTAGAAAATCACATAATGCGTATGTATTTAATCATAACGAACAAACTGTCAATGAGACCAGTTTTAACAACGGTTCATATTTGTACAATCGAATCCAGAGTTTGAGGATAAATACTGTTTCGATAGGACTTCCGGTTTGAAAGATAGTACGGTTGGAGATACTTTTGAACACTCCTAAAGTAAATTGCTTTTACTGCTGTCCCTGTGCCCTCGAGCTTTTTGTTATAGGCTTTTTGGCAAGTAGAATTTCTGTCAAGCAAGGCAGAAAGGAAAATCTCGTCCGAAGAACAGCCTAGGAGGCGAATTTAAATGTAAATACCATCCTAACCTAAAAGTACACGTGTATCAATATCTACACGTGGAAGGGACTCCTGACGAAATATTAGGACTGGTGCAGGCATCTGTGGGCATTTGGAGTAAATATAAATAATTATATTTATAATTCGAGGCGATAAACATACATACGTAGGTAAATATATACACGCAGTTGTATGGATGCGAGTGACGATAGTGATAACATCGAGTCGAGTGCACGGCCGGTAAAGGTGGGGACTAAGTGGGGCAAAGGAGTTACTAAGCGGAGAGGGAGGCCGACGAAGGCGGAATCTCTAAGAAAGCAGAGAAGAGTGAGCGTAAGCTCGAAATCAAGTGTAGCCTCGTGGGCCTCGAAAAGAGATAGAGATAACAGAGTGACCAAGAGAGGGTTAAGGCATGGACTGAGGTGTCTAAAAGGAGGAAAGGAAATAAACAACACCAGTAAAAAGTAGAAACGACGGAGAAAAACGAAAAGAGCAGTGTAATAAAGCAGAAAAGATGGACAAGGAAACAATGAAAGAAGTAATGAAAGAGCTATTAGAGGAATCAAAAGTAGAAATGGAGAAGGTTCGGAAAGATTTTGAGAACTATAAAAAAGAGAGCGAAAAAAGAGAGAAAAAAGAAGAGAGAAAGAATAATATAGTTTTAAGGAGGGTGCATATAAGAGCGGGTGGAAATGTTGAATGAAAAGAGAGCGCAAAACAAGAGATGGAAAAAGTTTTAAGTATGTTAGGGGAGATAGATAGGGAAAATATGAAATATGAAGTGTTTGAAATAGGGGGAGGGGAAGAAAGCGGCGCTAATAAAATTAGAAAGTTTCGAAGATAAACAAAAAATAATGCGAGCGAGGGCTAACTTAAAGGGGAAAGATCTATTTTTGGATGACGATTTAACAAAAATGGAAAGATTGATGCAAATGAAAGTGAGACAGAGGGCGAACGCAGAGAATAAATGGGAAAACAACGAAAGTAGGAAATGGAAAGTGTTTCGTGGATGAAATAGAATTTAGATGGTGTGAGGAGGAAGAGAGAATGAAAGAGTATGTCACGATGGGTTGGGTGTGGAGTTATGGGGAGAGGAAATTTAAAGGAGACGTGAAATTGAAATTGAAATTGTTTGGTAGTATAGTGAAAGAGATATTATACTACGGGGTGGAAATATGGGGGTATTGACAATGGCCAGAAGTAGAAGCTGTACAGGAGAAATACTTAAGAGAAGAGTGCGAGGGCGTAAGAGAGAAAATAGATAGAAACATGGATGTAATGAATGAGGACGGAATGAGAGGGTCCAAATGAATGTAGATGATAGAGAGAGTTAGGAGAGAGAAAGAGAGAGAGAGAAATAGAGTCTGTTGGGGAGTGAAAATGAATTCGAGAGAATGAGTGAGTAAGTGACAGAGAGAGAGAGAGAGAGAGAGAGAGAGAGAGACTGACTGACTGACAACAATTTATTATTGTCCTGGCCTCCAAGAGCCGTGGACAAGTCACAAAACATCCTGCCGTTACAAATCTTCGGCCAGGATGTGGAGATACACAGTAGTTATTAATAATATATATGGGGCATTCCACGTCACATTTTCATTCGAAAAATAGATATTGCCGTAACAATTTTTTTCAGTTTCTACATCGAAAATAAGCCGATACGCGTTTTTTTGTTTGCCATTTAACTCAAAAACAGCAGAGATATGATTTTTTTAAGTTTAACGCTCTCGCGCGGAGTGCACATTTTCAAGTGCGTTTTACTCTATAATAACGAACTCAATGAAAAAAAATTTGTATACAAAAAAGTTTGACTTTTACCTCCTCTTTAGGAATATTTGATGCAAAATTATTAATGACACATTTTTGTTGCAAAAAAATGGAAATTAAAGTTAAAAATACATTTTTCTATATGATGGCCGTAATTTAATTTGATGAAATTTTAACTACATGTTCTCTGACTGTTAAATAAAATTCAATCCAAATTTCAAAATGGTACTCCTACTGGTTTTGAAGATATTAGCGTTTTACTGTTGGAGCGCGCGGCGCGGCTCGCGCGGCCGATACGCTATAGAGGCGCGGCGTTCATCGATGTTTTTAAACAAATAAACATCAATACTAAAGATCCTTTTATTCTATGTATGTATTTTGGAAATCCATGTTATTCATATATTTATTCTTACTTTGTTTGTATTATTTGAATGTTTAACTTTTCTATATTAGGTAAATATTTTGAGAAATGTATAATTTTTTTGTAATATATTAAGTAGCTGAAATCCTTGCAAAGTAAATTTGTAAAAATTTTACTTAAAACAACTGAATGATAGACTTAATATGATTGACTCGATTTTTATTCACATCGCTTTCTCTTGTTAGTTTTAAGAATACTGACATCTTGGTAATTGATTGCGGTCGAAAACGGTTTTACCCGAATTTTACAATATTTTTGTGGCTCTACACTGTGAATCTGTTGCGTGTGTGGGATCGATTTACACTTTTCAAATCGCGGCTCGAGAAACTGCTTAATATCGTTATAATCTTTTTCAGTTCTGTACATCACTTGGATAGCCGGTAAATTGGTATCACAGTTACCCCAATCGTACAATTCTTTCGCCGTCGTAATTTGTGTATCCGACATTTGTAAGCTTGCTTTGCTCGCCAATCTTTTATAAATTCCACCAGCACCATCACATGGCCCTTTACCATGAGCAGTTGCTTGAAAATGCCAAACAGCCATTCGATTAAAGTCTTGCTCGTGATAATAAACGTTTGACAAATGTTTATAATTTTTGAATTGTGAAGGAGCACCATCAGAAAAATATATTAGACGCGTTATATGTGGAAAGAACGACGACAAATATTCATTTAACGCTTTCAAGAATACATAAACGGCAATAGCATCATGATGCAAACAATCAGAAATAATAATTAAACTTTCATGCTTCGTTTCATTTCTATCTTTATAATAAAAAAACAATTGGAAACATTGTGGCTTGACTATTGTTTCAGTGAAAGCCCGGAACAGCATTTTGGATCACAAACGCATAATTTTCAGAAAAATCACAAATTACTAGAGCTTCGTGATCTTCTAAACTGCCTTTAGTAAAATTGTAAAATTCTGATTGTTTACTAGCGATAAAAGAATGTGGCAAATATACCTTAGCAAACTTACAAAATGAATCTACAAATTCATGAACAGTTTCTTCGTTCGTTTCGATAGCCGCTCGTGGTTTTGAAACCCATTTTTTGTACCGTACATTGCTTACATTATTTTTATTTAATGTGTCAAATACTAATTTACGCATTTTATCTTCATTAGGGCAATGTCGACAACTTCGTAAATGGCAATCTGGAGTTGATACATCGCACATTATTTTTTTCAAAATATCTTTTACGTCTTCCACGTTTTGTTCCTTCATTAGTGATAGAATATTACTCCCTGAAAATAATTAATAGTTGAGTATTTACTCTAATTTTAATAATAAAATTTATTATTGAGATATTTATTCAGACCTTTTAGTAATAATCTCATGTTCTCGTGAATTGGACAAACGCATACTGCATGAGTGCCACAAGATCCTGCTAATACACAGTGTTTCGGACGAAGGGAGGCAAACATCGAAAAGCTTATTTTAATATTAGGAAATTCTTTTGTAAATTTTGCAAAAATATCGGTAAGATTTTCTTGTAGTAATCGCTTTTGTACTGATTGTTTCTTTCCATCTATTTTTACACATATCACATCCTTTTTACCCGGCATCATTGCACCAACATCGTCTCTTTCATAAAACAATGTAACTTTTTCTACAACGTCAGATTGCAATAATTTCCCTACAAAAATATTTTTTTTAAAACTATATACCTGAATCTATTCAAATATAATTACACACTTTTTTAAAATATAAAATATACCTCGTCGTTTCTCTGATTTTGATAGTATTCCGTTTTTTTCAAATAATGTCTTAGCCTTTTTTACAAAATAACGGGATGTATTCATCGTTCTTACTATTTTAGCAATTTTCCAAGAACTTGGAAACAATGTCAAAATTTGCATTTTTTCATCTTCAGTTGTATCTTTATCGTGATATTTATCTTTTAAGAGCTTAAAAATTCCATGCCCAGAAAATAAATCATCCTAAATATCAATAAAAATATTATTATATTTATAATGTACAAAGATAAAAAAGAAGCGTAAATAATCATACATCATCATTATCACTGAACGATATCTCTGAGTCAATCTCTGTTTCCTCTACTTCACTTTCCGATTCTGATTCCGATGAAGAAGTTTGATTTGCTATAAATATTATTAAATTTTGAAATATTATGTACGAGAAATCACAGTATCTGATATTAAAAATACGAAAGCAAGAGAGACAACTTAAAATGGAAATTTGATTTTCTAATTTTAGTTTCAAATAAAATAACGTAATACAAAAAAAATAAAAAAATATTTAAAAACATTTATTTAATATACACTTTATTCTAGGATGTGTAACTTACCACTGTTTTCAACATTTAATTTTCCGATTTCTAACCTACATTTTGTACACACCATGCATCTAATTCCCTTTAAAGTCGGCATTTTTTCTAATAATTCAGCACTTAATGGTCTTAATGAACGGGTTATAAAATGATCCTTTTTTTTAAACGGATTACAGCAACGATCCATTGTAACTAACTAAAGATAATTTATACGAACCACTTCTAAATCAACTATCTACAAATTCTTAAGAATTCAATAAGGACGCCGGAAGGACGATCTAGTATTGATGTTTATTTGTTTAAAAACATCGATGAACGCCGCGCCTCTATAGCGTATCGGCCGCGCGAGCCGCGCCGCGCGCTCCAACAGTAAAACGCTAATATCTTCAAAACCAGTAGGAGTACCATTTTGAAATTTGGATTGAATTTTATTTAACAGTCAGAGAACATGTAGTTAAAATTTCATCAAATTAAATTACGGCCATCATATAGAAAAATGTATTTTTAACTTTAATTTCCATTTTTTTGCAACAAAAATGTGTCATTAATAATTTTGCATCAAATATTCCTAAAGAGGAGGTAAAAATTTTTTTTCGTTGAGTTCGTTATTATAGAGTAAAACGCACTTGAAAATGTGCACTCCGCGCGAGAGCGTTAAACTTAAAAAAATCATATCTCTGCTGTTTTTGAGTTAAATGGCAAACAAAAAAACACGTATCGGCTTATTTTCGATGTAGAAACTGAAAAAAATTGTTACGGCAATATCTATTTTTCGAATGAAAATGTGACGTGGAATGCCCCATATATATATATATATATCTTATATTACTAAATTTTAAATTCTAGATTAACAAACGCAAAGTATAACCTATGATACATAAACTAGATTTTGTACCATTATCTAATAGTTGCTGCTAAATTAGAGCCTACGATATAAGATACTTGGTCGCTATGTTTGGTCTGCCGTAGCTAAAAATGAGAAGAGGTATTTTGCAAACGCTGTAATTTGACGTTAAGGTAGCCCGAAAGATCGGCAGTAACGAGAGTAGCATAGTCGATATGCGGGATTACTAGGAAGTTGACAAGTGATAGTTTGATAGATGGAGATAGGAACGATCCACGGTATTTCAGTCGATAAAGGACATTATGAACTTTAGACGAAATTGAGTTGACATGTCGATTCTATGAGAGATGGGAAGCGATAATTACACCTAGATCTTTCACTTCACTAGAGTATGAAATTGTATCATTTCCAACCTCAATTGGCGGTAAGGTTAGGTTCTGGATGGTAGCAAGATTCTGAGTAGAACCGTTGATAATGGCTTTAGTTTTGCGTACGTTGAGCATTAACCCATAGTCTTGGGACTATTTTAAAAGTTCGGCTGTATCGCTATTAATACGTCTTATGGTATCAATAAAACAGCTTATTGGGGTGGAAAGATCGAACTGGGTGTCGTCAGCGAAAATGATGGTAGTATTTCGACAGTAGCGAAGCCTTGTGAATAAGGTGTTAATGACGATGATGAAGAGAATCGGACCAAGACTAGTATCTTGAGGAACTCCTGATGTAGTGTGCTCATGTTGGGATGCCTGTCCATCCAATCCAATAATCGATTGAGATCGACCTGAAAGGAATGAATGCATCCATCGAACCGCAGAGTCCTCAAAGCCTAGATCACGTAAGCAGGTATGGATGACAGTGTGACTAAAAGAGTCGAAGGCCTTAGAGAATTCAAACAGCACTAGAATGGTCACGTAGCCTTTGTCTATGCCTAGTCCAATATCATCCATGAAATGTAGCAAGGCGGTTTGCGTGCTGTGAAACCTACGGAATCCACATTGTTTAGGAAGTAGCAGTTGATTGTTCTCAAGGAAGCTGGTGATTTGGTGCATGGCTAAGGACTCAATGACTTTGGAGAGGTGGGGTGGGTTTGCAATTGGAGGGGTGTCGGATAGATTTACAGGATTGGCAGTTTTATTCAGGGGTATGATATAAGATGATTTCCAGATAGATGGAAGATACCTAAAGAAAATCATTGATTAAAGATACGAGTCAGATAGGGTAAAATGACAGGGAAAAGTGGTTTAAGGTGCCCCAGACAAAGGGAGTCAGGGCTTAGTCCACGTTGCTCATTTGAGATGTAGTTAAGGCTACTTAAAACTTCTTGACAAGTGATGCGAGAAAAGGTGAAAGTCGGGTGAGTACCAGGTAATGATTGATGCATAATGATATGGAGTGACTCTCGATCGCTTGGTGGATGAGCTGATGAGACTTGAGCAAAATAACGGTTAAGAATGGCTGGGTAGAAGTGATGCAGGGCCGACTGCGATGATACATTAGCTAGTCCTAGATTTCTCAGGCAAGACCAGAGTTTATTCGGATTGGTTTGTTGAGACACCAAATTTGCTAAATAGCGAGTTTTCTCAGTTTTTAATATATTTTTAAGTTCGCGACGCAGTTTCCTATACTGCTCAAGAAGTAACAAATTTCGCGATCGCTTAGCTCGGGTAAACAATTTATCACGTTCTTTAATTCGAGCTCTCAAATCGGCGGTTATCCATGGTATAGAACGATGTACAATTTGCTTTGGCGTGTACAACGGCGCATGAGCATTTCGAGCTTCATTAATACATTCGTACAATATGGTAAGGCTCGAGTTTGGTTCGACAGGTTCGAAGTGAGATAGATAGTTATTAGATTCGGGTGATATTAAGTTAGGAAGTTTAAGGCAAAGTTGAATATTAAGATCATTAACAAAAGAGCGATAATCACAATTATTAAAACAATGGTACGTAAGGGTTTGCCGAGTGCGGTTAAGATTTTTAAGTTCATATTGAATGGAGATGAGACTATGCACGGCCGCAAACGGCGAAGACGATCTCATCACTTGAATCAGTAATCATTACATCTAGTTGCGAGAACGTTAATCCGGAGTAACGAGTAGGGCCAAAAGGTACAGAGAAAAGTGAAAAGTCTGAAATAAAATTTTGGAGATATTTGGATTCAAATGAATTACTTAATAGATTGCAATTTAAATCACCTGCAATTATAATATTTTTAAATAACGAGATGTATTGATTAAGTTAACCGGGACTACGGTAGATTACAATGACTAGGATATTATCTGAAGAAGCTTTAACGTTTAGGAAAAGATACTCCGGATCATTGATAGAGTTATTGTTTGAGCGTTCGAGAACTGAGTAAACAAGCGATTGATGGAGGTAACATGCTACACCACCACCTTGAACGTAGCGCGATTGACCATCAGCACGAAGTGCACGATCGTTTCGTACAAGATTATATTTAGGTATCGATATACAAGATGATTCAATGTTTGGGGTGCGCCAAGTTTCAGTTAATGCTAAAATATGAGTAAAACCGTCAGAGAGTTCGCATCTCACATCTTGCAGATGGGCCCGTATAGAATTAATATTTATGCACGATATTTTCAGGTAGGACGAAGAATCACAAGGAGACAAAACAGTTAACGGCGAAGATACAGCGTGATGCGACTGTCACTTTAAATTTTTTAAATCAAGTTCGGTAGAAATAATCATTTCACTAATGCCACCATCTTTCCGAACAAATATGTTACCATTACGACGTAAACACGTTTATAGCCAGCATTTTTGGCAGCCTCTTTTGTTTTCTTGAGGAGCGCATAAGTAGGTGAAGGCAGAAATTCATTTACATATATTGTTTTAATATCGTTGCCGCTAGTTCGGGAAAAATTTCGGGGACAGTGATTGTGCCTAATTTACGTTTTGCATCAATTATAGCATTACGTATTTCAACTGACTTGCACTGTATCTTCAATGCAAAATATTGCCTGGTCGTTGATTGAGTAGGTAGTGTACTGTTAGTCGGACGCTTAATGTCGATTTTCGAAATACTAATAAAATCACTGTGAAATGCCGCTAGTTTAAGATGCGTTAATACGCGAATGAAAATGTCTTGGTGTGTTCAGCCACACTGCGCCGGAATGCCGTTAATTATAAGTTCGGCTGTTGGTCTCGCCAGCGCCAATGCATGTTTAATATAGGACATTTCAGAAGATAATTCATTGCAGGTGGCTGTATTCTGTTGGACGGCAGCGGTTAAATTCGCCATTTCGAGTTTGATGGCGCTGGTGTCATTTTTAATGGAAGAAATGTCTGCCTGTAAGTCAGTTTTCGTGGTTTTAATTGCTTCCAATAGTTGCGCGAATTGCTGTTGCATCAGGACGCTATCGACCGACCGGCCGACGTGGGGCTTGCCGTAAACACACGAGACGGTGTGGACGTTGTCGAAAAGAGAGACGCCGAGTTCTCGAGCGCACGAGGAGCAGGTAGCGAAGAGAGGGAGAGATCGCACGTGGCTGCAGTGCTACACTTTGATGACGTCATAAGTATGTGTGTGAGAGAATGTACACAAAACACGGTATCGGGCTTATTAGTAATATATAAGCGAGCACACGATGGATGATATGACGATTTACAGATATCGCACGCTAATTTTAATTTAATGATGATTTTATGACACTTCGCGCAGATGGGATATGCTGTGCTGTTCTCTTCTGCACCTTGCTTTTTAGGCCTTGGCATTAGTTACGCATACCTTGAAATTGATAAGCGATGTAGATGCTGTTGGATGACAGGTGTGCGCTGCAGTCTGTCGAATGGACCGGACCGTGTGATTGGCCAATAACCCCGTGATTCGCTGCGCATGCGCAGTCTAAGCTGCCTTACAATTGACGATGGCAGGCGTGTACGAACACGTGCCGGATTAAATTGGCGAAAAACCAAAAAAGGTACACCGTGGACCAATACGTTAGGCTTGCGTAAGAATGTATGTAGCAATGTGTTGGTCTACAGGTTGTGCACCTTCTGGACTAGGTTCTCGATAAGAAATATAATAATATGGTGAGTAATGAGAGAGAGAGAGAGAGAGAGAGAGAGGGGGGGGAGAGAGAGAGACAGGGAAATAGGGGGAGGTTTGTAGCTCATCATCAATTAGTTTCGAACGGGTTTGTTTTTATAGTTTTATAGTGTAAAATTATGTTGTGTTTTCGAGGGTAATTTATCGTATACATTATATTATTATTGTAATTTTTATGTATTGGAGGTGAAACCGAAGTCTATGTAAGTGTTACGTCTCCGTAACTAGCGCGATTACCCTTTTTTTTGTATGTATTGACAAATCCGAAAATTGTCGTAATTGTATGTCGGTATCGGACAAACGAGTTCCTTTTTTTTAATATAGCGTTGAGATCACGTAGATGTAGCATGTTGGAACGAAACCGTTTCAAATTAGACCTTCTTTTAACTTTCATTAGCCATAAATCAGGAGATGGCTCGCGTTGCCTAAGCCGAAAAACTTTTCTTATAACTATCAAATTACCGGTTTTTGATTTTTCTAAGAATAAAAGAGAAAACGAGTACGTTCTAAATAGCCATCTACGACACCGTATGTTATAACAATAATGTAAAAGCATTAGTTAATGCGTGCTTCCTCCTTGGCCTATTTCCAAAACCTGTCCAACACACAAATCCACCATTTTCAAAATAGAAGGGGAAAAACTCAAAGCGGAAATAAAACTATGGCTCACCATAAATACGCTGTCGCGTACAGAAAATCAGACTAGAGAGAGGACTAGAGTGTAGACTAGAGAGTACCAGAGAGAGGACGAGTGGACTAGAGAGACCAGAGAAAACTAGAGAATAGTAGGAATCATAGTAGAGGATCGTGGGGAGATTTTCCGGACGGTGCAGACTACTTCGTCTGCTCTACCACGAGAAGAATTCAAGTTCTTCAGTCACAGAAGTTCTTCTGGCCAAGCAACCGATTTCCATAGAACGAGTCCGTCGTTCAGCAGATAGGAGGCTCCGAAAAACTCCAGGGAAGAATACAGCACGCCCAATCATTTAGAACAACTGATCGCCGTTCAAAAAGGGACCAGCGAAAAGAAATGGTAAGTATCTCTTTATTTTATAAATAAACAAATGATCCCTCTCTTCTCCTTTCCTTTCGTGACATAGCGGGTAGGCCTGCGAAATCACGCCAACCTTTTCCATTTGCGACATAGCGGGTCGGCCTGCGAAATCGCACTTCCTTCCTTTTCGTGACATAGCGGGTAGGCCTGCGAAATCACACCAACCTTTTCCCTTTGCGACATAGCGGGTCGGCCTGCGAAAGCGCACTTCCTTCCTTTTCGTGACATAGCGGGTAGGCCTGCGAAATCACACAAACCGTTTCCCTTGGCGACATAGCGGGTCGGCCTGCGAAATCGCACCCTTCTTTTCTTTTGTGGCATAGCGGGTAGGCCTGCGAAACCACAGCTCCTCTCTCCTACATATTGCGCACAGCCCACCGAGACGAAGTCGCCCCTCTCACGCGACTAATATTCCTGTTTTTATCATTATTTTTTCCTAAATAACTCATCTTTTTTAATTCTAAAAATAGAGACTATATAAATATATATTTAATATTAAAGACCAATTCTTAGGGAAATACCTTCCTCACATTCGATGTTCCAAAGATTTGTAGCAGAGCGTTAACTAAATGAACAATACAATTGATTAGTTTTATAATATTTTGTTTTCTCACTTTCGCGAGTTCTAAAATAAAAAAATGAATATCTAAAAAGAAACAAATATTTTTCAGTCAAACGCCGTCGAGCAGGACAAAAGTGTCAGCGCCCAAACTTGCCAAAGGTCGTTCACCTTATCCTGGAGGAAAATGAGCGACAGACTGCTGAGGAATTTTTCCCCTTAATAGAACCTCCCTTATCCCTCTTTCCCCTCATCCAACAACACCACTTTGTAGACCTAAACAAATGTTATCAAACCAGCAATAAATAAATTAATTTCAACCAAATAAAGTGTTTCCTTATTGTACCCTTATTCCCGACTTTCCTGTGTCATCAGTAGCCCTCACTCACCTAAAGAACCCAGTAATTCTACTGAGTTACACGCCCTTGTTGCAATTCAGTTAATATCTCGTTCGAGATGTTCACTGGGTCGTAACATAAGCACACGAAGTGTGAAAACAGAATAAATAAATACATACATACATACATACATACTGTTTCGATAGCATCTTCTTATTATTATTTAATGTCATTATTAATAATACTTATTGATGAAAGTTCAGGTTTTAAATGTATTAATAATTTATTTAAAAATCCTATTAAACATGATTAACAATCCGTTATATATGATAATGAAAACACTATAAAAAGAAAAAATTAATTACAATCATCTGTAAAATTATCAAGGCTTGTAACATAATATATAATAATGTAAAAAAAGAAAATGTATTCAGACCCTGAAATACTGTACTGCTTAGTTATCACTCTTTGCTATTAATTTATCGATTTGCTTACTTACATACTTACAAGGCATTTATTTATAATTTGAAACTATAAAAGGCATCTATTTAATAAATTGAAATTTACAATAAAAACATAAATAGCAAAACTTGAATGGATTGTATACGTTGAACAAGTATTGCAGCCGTATAGAGTTGCCGGTTTGTATACAGAGTACGGTACGTTTTGCCCGATCTGTTTTGAGATTTCTATATGTTGATTTCGAACAGAGTATATGTACCGCAGACTACAATTTATGTGAATGTGTGTGTGCATCGCCCGTGTCGCAGAAAGGCGGGCAACTGGGACATCTGTCTGTCTCTCTTTTTATCGCTTCCTCTCTCTCTCTCTCTCTCTCTCTCTCTCTCTCTCTCTCTCTCTCTCTCTCTCTCTCTCTCTGTGTAACCTCCGCCGGTACCGTCGCGTGTGTACTCTACCAACCCTGTCTCAGTGACATCCAAGGTTAGGATTTCTCCAAATGGATGGTTCCTTCGGTGGATTCGATAAATTTCGAGAAAAGAAATAGAACAGGCCTCAGGAACTGGCGGAAACGGCATCCCGTCAGATTAGTAGAAAACTTTTTTAATTTAATAATATTTTTAATTTAAAAGAATTCGATTTTTGGTGGGTGCTTTCGCAAGCACCGAAGAGCAACGAAGAAAGGGACCAGGACCAAGATACCAGAAAAGTGGAGGATGATATATTGTGCCTGGCTGCTGGCTTAACTCCATCCAAACCGAATTCATGGTGGAGTGATGTGCTTCGACTTCCTTGTTGCCAGGTAAACAAAAGTGCACCAGTGCGGTTTAAGGTGATTACTAGATTTCGATTTTTATTTTGAATTTTGATTCGGTTGTTGATAACTTTTAAAAAGCGGACTTGCCATGAGTGGTCCTCATAACCAACCTAAAAATGTTGGTATATTGAAGTTAAGCGCTAATTAAAAACGCACATTTTACAATATGCCACCACGTAATGAATTTGTATTGATTCCGTATGATGCGTGCTACTTTGCTATTGAATATTATGAGAAGACGAGCCAGGTTTCCTAAAAAAGTTGCCGCAATCCATGTGTAATTTTCAATAATTTGACCCCCTGCATTGAAAGTAAGTACCATTATTTTCATTACTTTTGATTAGCATTACAGTTCAAAATTGGTAGGTTATGCAGAATCCATTATGACAACTCCGCCTTTTAAAATTACTACATTATAAAGTACAGTAATTAAAAATAATGCAATTAGAACACTGTCCGCCTAAGTATCCCAATCAAAATAATTGTATTTACTTTGAATTTAGCGGTCCAAGTTATTGAAAATAACACATGGACTGCGGCTCCTACTCAAAAAACCTGGTTGCCTTTTTATAATATTCAATAGCAAAGGAGCACGCATCACCATGAATCAATAAAAATTAAGTTCCATTTTGTACGATAAAAAAAAGGCGAATTTTGAATTCGTAATAATATAATACAAATTATTTGCAGGCCATTAAATTTCTTTAATGTTATTTTTACACAGTTTTAAAATTATACGGAAACAATATTAATGTAAATATTACAAAATAAGTGTTGATGCTTGACAGGTCGTTTTTGAAGCCTGTCTACCCGGATCGGAGTGGCAGCTGTTGAGGACGATGTTCGTGTTACTTTTGGCGGCAGTTCCTCCCTCATGAAGATTTGTCGTGCAGGTTTTGCTAGCTTCTAATATCGGAGTCAGGTTAGATATAAATTTATAGAAATAAAATACATTACTACTGTTAAAAATAAATGTTGATGCTTGGTGGGGTCTTTTTGTAGCCTGTCTCCCAGCGAGATGTGACAGTTGTGGAAGAAGACCGCAATCGATTTTCGAAGATTAACAATTCACAACGAGGTCTCCGACATGCTTTTCACTACGCCAGGCATGTCTGGGACCAATACAGTTGAATTTCTCAGCATCGAATGTGTCAACGACACCTTCGACATGCAAAATGGGCTCCAATATGATACGTGTAATGTGTCAGTGGTGCATGCGAGGCAAGCTAATTTTTACTTTGTATTGATTTTATGCCCAAGTATGGAGTTTAAGCCAAAATTGTAATTAGGGCTTAGTTTTTAATTTGTAATGCGCAAACAGTGCTTGCAAGGCAAAGGTAACTTTTGTCGTTGGAATGTAAATTGTTAGAAATTTTGTAAGTGTCTTTAAATTTATTTGGTATTGTTTTTATGTCCAAGAACGTATTGAACATCAATTATTAATCTCTCAAATTGATGAAAATTGTAATTAGGGCTTAGTTTTTAATTTGTAATGCGCAAACAGTGCTTGCAAGGCAAAGGTAACTTTTGTCGTTGGAATGTAAATTTTTAGAAATTTTGTAAGTGTCTTTAAATTAATTTGGTATTATTTTTATGCTCAAGTATAAATTGAGCATCGATTGTAAGGCCCCAAATTGATGAAAATTGTATTTAGGGTTCAGTATTGTATTTGCAATACGCCTGCGGTCTCTGGGGTCAAGCTATCTTTTATGGTCGACATGTAAATTTTCGAAAATTTTCTAAGGGATTTTAAAATTATTATTTATTATTTTTATGTACAAGTATGTATTGAGGATTGTTTACAAGGCCCTGAAATTGATGAAAATTATTATTAGGCGTTAATTTTATATTTGCAACACGCCAGCGGTGCCTGCGAGGCATTTTAACTTTTATCGTCAAATGTAAGTTGTTCGAAAATTTGCTAAGGGCTTTTAAATGTTATAAGTGCCTTAACATTTATTTGGTTTTATTTTTATGCTCAAGTATGTATTGAGCATCGATTGCAAGGCCCCAAAATTGATGAAAATTGTATTTAGGGTTCAATATTGTATTTGCAATACGCATGTGGTACCTGGGAATCAAGCTATCTTTTATCGTCGTCATGTAAATTTTTTAGAAATTTTATAAATACAATTTTCATCAATTTTGGGGCCTTACAATCGATGCTCAATATATACTTGAGCATAAAAATAATACCAAATAAATTTTAAGGCACTTATAAAATTTCTAAAAAATTTACATGTCGACGATAAAAGATAGCTTGATTCCCAGGGACCGCAGGCGTATTGCAAATATAAAATTAATGCCTAATAACAATTTTCATCAATTTCGGGGCCTTACAATCGATGCTCAATACATACTTGAGCATAAAAATAATACCAAATAAATTTAACGGCACTTATACAATTTCCAAAAAATTTATATGTCGACGATAAAAGATAGCTTGACTCTCAGGGACCGCAGGCGTATTGCAAATACAATATTGAACCCTAAATACAATTTTTATCATTTTTGGGGCCTTACAATCGATGCTCAATACATACTTGAGCATAAAAATAATACCAAATAAATTTAAAGGCCTTGACAATATTTCTGAAAATTTACATTCCAATGATAAAAGCTTCCTTGCCTTGCAAGCACTGTTGGGGCATTACAAATTAAAAACTACACCCTAATTACAATTTTCATTAATTTCAGGACCTGATAATCGATGCTCAATACCTACTTGGACATAAAAACAATACCAAATAAATTTAAAGACACTTACAAAATTTCTAAAAATTTACATTCCAACGACAAAAGTTACCTTTGCCTTGCAAGCACTGTTTGCGCTTTACAAATTAAAAACTAAGCCCTAATTACAATTTTCATCAATTTGAGAGATTAATAATTGATGTTCAATACGTTCTTGGACATAAAAACAATACCAAATAAATTTAAAGACACTTACAACATTTCTAAAAATTTACATTCCAACGACAAAAGTTTATTTATAATCTGCAACCGTGGCAACGCCTGAGTACTTACTTTCTTTTCGATAAAGTAACTTTGCAGATTTTATTCCGCCATCTTGAATTTTAAAAACCTAAGATCAGAATTGTAATCTGCGACCCCGAAAACCCCCGAGCACCCAGTTTCATTTCAATCAAGTAAGGGTTTACATCTTGGTCGTCCATCTTGAAACCGCCATTTTGAATTTTCCCAGTTCGTGGTCAGATTCGTAATCACCGATACTAAAAACCCCGAGTAATAAATTTAAACTGATATCCGTGTAAAGAAAAATATATGCTTCAAAGGTTTACAACATGCGGTAAATGTCGAATAAAACGTGTGTACATCGAACCGCTATAACTTTGGAAATATAGTACATAGAAAGGTTTTTTTTTTAGAATTGTGCGGAAATACGTCTACTCAAACTCGTTTTTTTAGATTTTTTCATCGAAACTTGTAGAAAAAGTTATTTCACAATATGTGGAAGTTAAGCAAAATTGTACAGAATATTTTCCCTAAAACGTATCTTCGAAGGGCTCGAACATCGCAACGAAAAGAGATAGAGCTTTTTTTTAGTTTTACAGATAATTTTATAATCTTTAATTTATTCTTAAGGAGTTTTGTCGCGGGATGCCTTGCAAAAAAGATATTTACAAAAGAACATGGAAAAGTATGATTTTTTACGAATTTTCATAAATGCTGCGAGTTTGAAAGTTTAAAAGTATTCAAAGCATTTTGGGATTGTCTTTCTAGAGCCAAGATCTAAACATGTGCGCAAAAAAACTATACTTAAACGTTATTGCGATGATAATAATTACAATAACCTTTAAAAAAATACGAAAAATCGAAGCTCACCGTGAATGGGGATTGCCAAAAAGTCTTCAATGAATTTGCACGAAAATGCGCATAATTTTCAAAAGTATTTTGACAGTTATACCAATATGGAGCTCTCCCTTCTAACGCTCGTTCAATAAGTAACAATTTTCAACTTTCATCGCGTATTTGTCGCGTCGAAATAACTAGGTACTAGCAACAAATTATTTATGCAACTAATGCTGTTGCATATTCTTCTTTGGGCATCATCGACTAATTTGTATATAATATATTTGGATTTGATGGCTTACAAATCTGAAACATCCCCATATATTCGGAAAAATACAGGATATTTCGTTCCTGACCTCGGCCTTTGGTTCGAAAGGTACTAGCAACACATTATTTAATCAACTAATGATGTTGCATATTTTTCTCTGGGCGTCTTCGAGTAATTTCTATATCATATATTTGGTTTTGATGGCTGGAAAATCGGAGATACAACCCTAAATTTGAAGAAATACAGGATACTTTGTTCATGGCCGAAGTCGTTGGTTCGAAAGGTACTAGCAAAAAATTATTTAAGCAACTTGTTACGGACGGAATTAGTTATAATTATTTGCGGTACTCGGTGTGGTTTTTCTGCAGTTTTCCCTGCACCATTGCACACTGAATAGGAGTACTCCTCAAACGAAGTCGGCTGCAAGAAAGGTGCCTATAGGTCCTTTTGTACAGTCCCTTCACAAATGGTGACGATTCAATCGATAATGTAGAACGTTAAATGCAACGTAGGTCAATCATGCGTAGCTTGCGATGAATAATTGAATACGACGATCACTTGTAGACTAATAACGATTCGATACTTGGACGTTGACTTGCATTATTGGGTGATAAAAATCTTGCCTTGCTTTCTTGGGGGATGCAAATCCTGCCTTGCACTCTTTGGGGATGAAAATCCTGCCTTGCTTTCTTGGGGGATGAAAATCCTGCCTTGCTTTCTTGGGGGATGAAAATCCTGACATGCCTCTTCGGAGGATGAAAATATTGACTTGCCCTCTTAGAGGATGGACTTTTACTGACTTTTCCTCGTGGCTGATGAAATTACTGACTTTGAAGGACAGAGTTTATCTCGTGCGGGAAGAGAGACAGATTTACCTTCGCGGATAAGTATATGTGTAATTATGAGTAACGTGTATAGACTTTTGAATTTGAATATTTCGTGGCCACGTTGCCTGGCAACGATCTGCAGTTATTTAACAAGACGACCCAAGCTGCGCGTCGTCGTCTCGGATCAGAATCAAAAGAGCTTTTGGATCGGACGCACGTGAATCGTTGCCATTTTTTTAATTTGAAAATAAAGCAGGTTTTATTATTTGAGCGTGGGTTTTATAACAGTACCTCGGTGCACTCGTTAGTAATATATAGATTTTTGGTGCCGAAACCCAGGGAATTTTGCCGGTTCGAGTGCCATCGAGTGCGGACGTTGTGAAGTTTTTCTGCGAAATATGGTGTGTTCTTGACGAACCAACGGATTGATGCGTGTGTAGTTGTTAAGAGCCGATAAATTGAAGCTTGAGCTTTTTGCATTAATATTGCTGTTTTCTGCTTTGTGTTGCGTTCGATTCCGATCGAAGGCATAGGACCTTAATTTTTGTGCGACGATATTCCTGCTTCAAAATGAATCGGCTGAAAACCACTCGAGGTCGACCTAAACGAGGTGTTAAGCCCGGAAAAGAAAGTCCGAAATCAAAAAAGAAAAATGCGGCGTCAGGAAAAATGGCGAAGCGGGGCGCTGATGGACAAGATTCAACGGCAAAGAAAAAAAGAGCATCGGCGAGAAATGGCTCATCTGCATGGGACGAAGGGCCGAGAAGAAATCGACAGAAACAAGTGACTCGAGGAGACGCGCGTTCGTCGCCTGAAAATGAAAGAGAAGTACGAGAAGAATCATTGGCATTGGAACACGAGGCAATGGAATCATCGACCATGCAGCAGGAAGAATCTTCGAGACGGAGTTCCCCAGCTTCACGACGATGATGTGATGATGCACTGTGCGGTCGCCAACGATGATTTCGACGGGGTCGCCGAGATGCAAGTGAGGAAGCAATGTCCGAACGAGAGGAAGTTTTGGAAGAAAGGAGAACAATGCAAGCGATGCAATGCGACGGATACTTAAATAATCCGGAATTATCGTGAGATTTAATAGCCGAATTGCCGTCTATTCTTGCGTTAGCTTTCTCCGCTTATATTTGTAATAGGGAAAAATCGGAGCCAAAACTCGTGGCGCTATCTAATTTTATGTATCTTCAAGCGGAAATGGCATGTGAGTCGGGAACTAATTTAACTTCCTTGACACGAGAATCGAATTCGAATGTGTCGAATCGAAAAAGGCATGTAACTCGCGGAGTGTGTGCGACGTTGAATAGTTCACGGCCCAATTCCATGCGCGAAACAGATGCCCTTCAAAATGACGAGCGAGGTGTCTCTACTCTTCGAATCATACAATTTCAAATTACCGCGAAAAATGGGGAAAGCGTTGTTTCGCGTGCTTC
Source organism: Trichopria drosophilae (assembly GCA_030407085.1). NCBI lineage: Eukaryota > Metazoa > Arthropoda > Insecta > Hymenoptera > Diapriidae > Trichopria > Trichopria drosophilae. Next base: position 57,683,456 of record CM059587.1, read on the forward strand.
TCCTCGATGCATTCTATTATGGAATGCCCCGAAAAAGACGTTGTTCCGAATGCAGTTGCACTAAAATGCATAACCACATGCTGCATGATGAGTATTTCGACCGTAGAACGAATTTTAGAAATACGGAGCGTCAAATTGTACCAACTTCAGTGCGCTGTGAAAATGTACGCGACGAGCGAATTACAAGTGCAAAAAATGCGAAACGTCCGAAAATAACTGCAGTTGAACATGTATGTATCATTTAATAAAAATGAGGCGGATTCATGACTAGGGGTGGATGCATTTTTACTAAAAATAATACCCGTAACTATTTATTGTTATGGTTCGACTTTGCGGTATGATACCTTTGCCTTTCTCGATGACGGGTTGACGATTTCATTGGTAAATACAAAAGTAGCTGGAGCGATCGGAGCTCATATTTCTATTATTCCTTTATCATTGACAGGAATAAATCCTGACATAACCTTACGTATCAGTAGCGAAAGGGTTAATTTTAATATCGCTGGAAGCGACGGCAATCGTTCGCTAATCGGAGTTCACACGACAAATTGCTCTCAAAGCAAACCCTTAAAAAAGAATTGATAGGTAGGTTTCTTCATTTACAGGGAATTAATATAAATTATTACTCTGGCGCGACCCCGGATATTCTTATCGGACAAGATAATGCAAATTTGCTGATTTTATTGGAAACTCGCGAGGGAAAAAGGGATGAACCGTGTGCTACCAAAACTAGACTACACGGAGAGAACTTTCAGATAACAGTCGCCAGGGCTATAGCAGAGCGCTCACCCCTGCCTTCTAGCACGGCAACCGTGCCAGACTCGCGACAAATGTCATACGAACATCTAGCAGCATTGCTCTACTTCTCTCTTTTCTAACGGCAGCGATGCCAGACTTTCGTACGACACTTGTCGCGCTCTAGCACGGCTGCCGTGCTAGGCAAGAGCAAAAGCTATACGAATCGCAGAACAAGAGAGGCCACACATTTCGAGTAGCAGCTCTGTTTACAAACAGAGTATACGCTCGAATGTTCTCTCCGTGTAGGGTGGGTTATTCATGGCAATACGTCGCGTTCTAATTTCGTGAAAATGAATAGAGAAACATACTTAATAAGGAGTTTTTCGAAATCGAAATCACATGTTGATCAGATTTTACATCAACTCGTCTTCGAATCTTTCCAATTAGATTAGTTAAAGGAAAAATAGTCCTAATATTAATAATGAATAGGTATAACGTGGGTCGGATTGTAACAAATTAAACAAATTAATGCTTATGCCCCACCATAGAGAAATCCATAAATTCCCCCTCTCGGCCGACTTGCGTGCATTCCCGAGGAGGAACTTATATCAATCGCGATGAAATTAGACCGATTTTTAATCTCAATTGAAAAGGTTATTTTTTATCATCAGACGAACGAAGCAGAATTTCCTCATTAAAGAAATGAGAGAACTCCACCTCTGGCATTTCACCCCGTCTGCACCTACTGGCTGATATGCTCAGATTGGAACTAGTGGAGTAGGTGGATGAAAGGGGTGAAAATCATGATTTTCGTCGTTCAGGCGTGATTTACGGGGAAACTAAGCGAAACTTTTATCGAATCATATGGAATATAAAAGTTGTAGAGAATTGAAAAATGTATTCTTTCATTCCGCTCATATTTTCACTTAACCTCAAAATTTTTAGGAAAATGCCAAAAAACTATGTTTCTTAGTTTTTGACCACGTATGAAAATCGATCCATCCTTTTGAAAATTGGTGGAAAGGTAGTTTGTTTCATCATAAAAACACTTTATTTTTTCAGATGTTGAATATTGATTTAATGTAGAAATATTATTTAATATATTAGTATCTGTGCATATTCTATGAGAACGATTTTTTATGAATTAAGATAGTCCGAAACTTTGAGGTTTTTCATCAGTCGTTATTTATAAATGAGGTCCTTCTGAACATTTTGGTAAACAAAAAATAAGGGCCACCCGGATAATTGTTGAGAAAACAAAATTAAAACTTATCCATTTTTTCGCGACACGTGTAAATTGAACGCACCATTTTCGATTTTTCAACCCAGAATTCCCACCATATCCAAAAAAGTTGAACCTTACAAAGTTCGGTCTAAAAAAATCCTTAGACTCCCAATTTCTGATTTTAGAAGAGGAAAAGTACAGTAATCGATAATTTTAGGGGAAAAAATAGCTCGGAACAACAATAACATTTTTTTAACGGGTATTTACTTTTAATTGATGATTGAATTCGTAAAATTCATTAAAAATCCTTAAAAATTGTAAAATGAATTATCGTTATGATAGATAGATAGATGCTAAATGGGGGATAACGCACGCGTTGACCTAGAAGATTTATTGTGCCCCCATTTTCCTATTCTGGGTGTTTTTGCCCTCTTCAGAGTATCTCCTCCAGTCTCGCTTTCCTAGTGAATTCGAGTATCTGTTGGAGTTTCAATGATGTAACCTCATCTGAACTTACAAAGAAGGATCCAAAATACTCTCTCCTCTTTGTAGCTAATACCGGGCAGTTCCTCAGTATATGGGCTGATGTTTCATCCTCCCCCTTACAGACTCTGCATAGGTTCGTTTCTTCCAATCCTATGTTGTGTAGGTGATACCTCAGTTTATTATGTCCTGTAAGTAGTCCTACCATAATCTTCAGTGTATTCCTGTTACATAGGATAATTTTTCTGAACCTCCCCTGACATGCATTACCAAGGAGTTCTTTCGCTTGTCTACACTTTGGTATAGTTCTCCAAAGTGCTTCTCTTTTTTTCTATATTTGCTCTTTGGCCATTTCCCGGATCGTGTTATCTTCGACCCCGCAGAATGGCTCAGGTCCTAAAAACGGCGTCCCTGCGCCTTTCCTGGCGAGTTTATCAGCTTCTTCGTTACCTTCTACACCCCTGTGCCCAGGCGCCCAGAGTACGGTAACGGTATTGTCTCTGCCCAGTTCATTTAGCTTGGCAATACATTCGCGAACCAGTTCTGACCTGATTTCATGCGAGTTTATTGCTTTAATCGCTGCATGGCTATCTGACAGAATTACAATTTTACATTTCTTGTATCTTCTGTTTAGATTTATTAGCGCACATTTCATTATGGCATATACTTCTGCTTGGAAAATACTTGCATATTTCCCCATTGAGCCGGTGTGCTTGGCTTGTGGTCCATACACCCCAAATCCCGTTCCTTCTCTTGTTCTGGATCTTTCGGTATACCATGTGATGATGCAGTCTCCCTTCAGATGTTTTTCCGTATTCCTGATCCATTCCTCCCTTGGACTAATCTCCACTAGGAAATTCCTCTCAAAGCAGTACGTTTTTGTTACCGTATCGCTTGGAGCTGCTATCAAAGGTATCATTTTCGAAAGATGTTTGCGATCTTTCATCTTAATGATCCTCTCCTTTACATCTTGTATTCTATTTACCCTGATCAGGGCTTCTATCGCCATCTCTTCAATTACCAGCTGCAGAGGTTTCAGGTCTAGCAGCCCCTCCAGCGCAGCCGTGGGGCATGTTCGCAGTGCCCCTGTTATGCATATGCATGCAAGCTGCTGCACTCTTTCCAGCTGCCTTGTCACCCCCTCCACTTGCGTCCTTCTATACCAGGCCACTGACCCGTAGGTGATAATTGGTCTCACCAGCATGATGTACAGCCATTTTAGGATCTCGGAGGAACATCCCCATGTTTTTCCTGCCATACCTCTACACACCATAAGTGCCCTGATGCCCTTGTTAGTTGTTGCTTCTATGGGTTCTTTCCATAGGAGCTTGCTGTCCAGTATTATGCCTAGATAATTTATCTCTTTCTTAACATTTGCTGGTTGTTCACCTATGCCAATAGGTTTCATCCCCAGCAGTCTTCTTTTCTTTGTAAATGGTACCACCATGGTCTTGCTTATATTGAGTCTCAAGCCCACTCAGTCGCCCCATTTCTTGATGACATTCAAACCCTCCTGAATCAGGTCACACAGGACCTCCTCAAATTTTCCTCTAGCTATGATTACGATGTCATCGGCATAGCCCTGGTTCTTAATTCCTAGAGCGTTCAATGTATCGTTATGATAGAATCGCTTGAAAATTTTTTAAAAAATAACTGAATGTTGAACGACTAGCGCGACGCTAGGACTACCTTAAATTGATGAATTCACGAAGGAATTGAATATTTTTAATCGTCAATTTCAAGTTTCAAAAATATTCTGACCAAAAAAGTACTGGAAATGTTCTTATTTTTTTTAGTAATATTAAGGTTTCACAATGATAAAACGATGTAACGTGGGTCGGTTTTTAACAAATTAAATACGGCTTTTGATCCATCAATGAGAAATCTATATTTTCCCCCTCTCGGCCGACTCGCGTGCTTTCCCGAGCGATCGATCACGATGAAAAATTGACCGATTTTTAATTGTAAAGGTTATTTTTTATCATCAGACGAACGAAGCAGAATTCCCTCATTGAAAAAGTGAAAGAACTCCACCTCTGGCGTTTCATCCCGATCTGCACCTACTGGAATCATCAGGAAGTCTTGTTGGCGCAGATCTGCCTTGTACGCCGCTTACTATTCTTCACGATAGAAAGTCGTATGTACAGAATAGGATGGACCTCGCTAGATGCGAAAATCCAACCTCCGTAATCAAGACATCTGTCGACGATCTACCAAGTGTGAATGATAAAGAATCACTCACTCGACAAGGTAGACCGCGACATTATCGTCTGATGATAAACAAATGTTACCGATAACCTTTTCATTTGTTGATTTTGCTTTTTAGCTCTTTCTCGCCCAGAGCTCATTATAATAATGCAACGATGTAACGTAGGTCGGTTTTTAACAAATTAAATACGGCTTTTGCCCCACAATTTATTAAGGTTTCACATTAAACTATCCGATAAATTGTTAAAAATATTGTACTGAAAGAAAAAAATTTTCAAATCAGTGATAAATTTCCCCCTTCTTCTTATTCCAATCATTAGAATCTAAGCTTCTTACAAACTTTGACTGCATAATTAGTTCGATTATACCTGATAATTTATCGAAAAATTTATATAATTTCAAGTTTGTGATGAACAAGATGATACATTGATTGAAATGACTGAAAGAGGAAAAATTACACTAATTGAATTAAGCAAAAAATGTATGGATCAGAGATATAGTAAGTTTCAAAAACTCACAGCAATTCAGGTTCACAGCAAATGTCGGGCAAAGTACGATAACGCCTCATTAATTGAGTTGGCTGCTAAAGAGCAGAAAAAAAGAGTTGAAGAAGGCAAAAAATGCCGGTGAAGCTTGTAATTTTGATTTTGAATCGAATTGTTTCTTTTTGCGGCAATACGTGTAATAAATATAAACATTCCATGCGTAATGTTGAAAACCACGATACTAAAGACCGTATTCTTGACTCGATTAAATCCAGCAAATCTACTCATTCCTTTAACAAAAACTTAGTTGCACGTTTAAGCAATTTTAACAGTTTGGTTGAGAAAAAAGCTCGTTATCACACATGTTGTATGAATAAATTTTATAACGAAAGAGAATCAATAACACCTGGACGTCCTTCTAGCGAAGGCACGGTGGATTTTATTAAATATATTATTAATCACGTTGAAAAAAACCAAGAGAAAGCCAGTTTTCGTTAAAAAATTACAAGAAGAGTCCCACAATGATGTTCCTGATATTAAAACGATCAAGTATCGATTAACTAAATATTTTTCTAAAAATATATTTTTGATCGCGACAAAAAAAAATACCCGGATTTTTTTTAAGCAAAAAATTGGAAAAACTGATTGATGAATGGTACCATAAAAAAACTGAAGACCCAATAATCGAACGCCAGCGAATAGTAAAAATAGCTTTAAGTATGTATTTTAGAAGACATCCGTACACCACATTATGTCAAGGACGAATATATTCTACCCAATTTTGATCAAGTTAATATATTTCATGATGTCACTGAATCGCTTAAATTATTTTTGGATCAACTAATTATTACTCATAAAAATAAAAGTGAAAAAAAATTTGAAAAAATGGACAAAAAGTGGAGCGACAATGGCTCATACTTTAATTTCATCAGTTCAGCCAATTTTTATCGCCAATTCTGTTGGGGCTTTCAGCATCAATGCTGAATCATCTGAAGATTTTATCGACACTCTCTCAAGCATGGGATTTTGTTCATGCTATGACGAAGTGTTACGCTTCGAAGCTTCCATTTTAAATTATACGGATAATTGCACGTGCACCGAAGGAACGTACGTGCAATATATACATGATAACGCTGATAGCAACACATGCACCATTGATGGTAAAAATTCTTCCCATGCAATGGGCGGTATCTAAGTGGGATCCCCGTCTTCAACTGTTATTACAAAATAAAAGAATACCTAGATTGCCAAAAATTCCGTCATCCGTGGATCTAGCAAAATTTGGTCGCGTGGAATTGTTAAATTTTGAAAGAAATAGCAGTGAAGGTAGTTGAAACAAAAGATGTTTTTTATGAACAAACACATCATCGTTTGAAATGTGCCAGATATTTTCTGGCAGTATTCAAAATATTCAAATCTTAAGTGCAAAGGATGGAATAGTTTCATAGAAGAATTTTATCTAAGAAATGATTTTCAAACGTCCAAAATAATTCCTTTGCACTTCATTAAAAATCCTCCCAGTAATTACGATACAATTTTCACAGTGTTGGTTCGAGGCTCGCGAAAATCATGATCAATCTGCCGTGGTGTGATACAACAGCGGGTTTTTCAGGCAAAGGAAAAACAGTTGCTTTGAAAACTGTAATGAGCAACCTTAATTTGAACGATTTAGCAAATGTTTTTTATGATGAAAGCGCAGATCGCGAGAAGATAACATTAAGTAGATGTAAAATTAATGCTTCTATTTACAAGTGCCAAGATCAAGATCTATCTTTGAATAAATTAAGATTTAAGAACTATCAGCTACTAACAATGAAGTCTTCTTTCAAGTTAGATATATTACCGCCGACCGAGGATAAGCTATCAAGCATAGTTTCAGAGTTTATTATCAACTTCAGTTGTGGCTTGGCAATAAAAAAATTCCTACCAAATGGAGGTGGAAAATGACGTCAAATAACATTCTAATGCTAGAATTGACCGATCATCCTCTTATTCCGAACGATTTATTAAAAAAAATTAGCTGTAACTGTGGTGCTGGTTGCAAATCGAAGTAGTAGGGTTGTTGCAAACATGGTTTAAAGTGTACAGATTTACGTGTTAATTGTGATGGTGACAGTTGTTCAAATCTTGAAGAAGTTTCAATTGAATACTCCAGTGATTCAGAAGAAAATATCGGAAAATATGTTAGGAACAAAATCCCGACGAATCAATTACGGAAACTGATTCTGTCGATGCTGAAGAAGCTTCAGCACCACCAGCAAAATAACGTAGGAAACGTTCAGCAAAATAAATTAAGTTTGTTTTTTAACTCCGTTTAATGTACATATTAGTGTAATTTTTAAATTATTTCTCTTAAATGAATAAAATAGCTTTAAATTAATTCGTTTAGCTTTATTTTAAACCTTCTATGGACAGAGTGTGAATATTTATTTTTTTCACATTAAATTGAATAAATATTACTATTTTCCTTCAAATTTCAAAAACATATCAATGAAAAAACATAAAAAAATTAGTTTAACCGTTTTTCGCAGAAGAAATTTGAAAGATGGCTGAACATTTTAAACTTATACATAGATTTAATTAACGAGTCAAGCCGTTAAAAAATAAGTAAACAGTACATTTCAATGTGTTTATTCCATAGAACAAGTTGGTGTTTGTTATTTTACAAAATAATCAAAATTAATAATAAATTGTTAAGCTTTAAAACAAAATTTCACACAAAAATGCCAGTTTTTATTTTTTTTTTTTTCTCTACGAGTACACATATTTTTTATAATTTCTCAAAACTAGACCTTTCAAGCAAAAAAGTGAGCCCTATCAGAAGTCTGTAGGTCAATTTTTCGCACTCAACTTTTTGTTGAACATTGCATCTTTTTTTTGGGAAACATTAATGACTTCGAAACAAATCAATATTCAGCATCTGAAAAAATAGTGCGTTTATGATGAAACAAACTACTTTTCCACCAATTTTCAAAAACCGAAAAACATGCCTTTTTGGCATTTCCTTAAAAATGTCGAGGTTAAGGGCCCTCGAGCGTGCCGAGGCGGTCCCGCCTGTAACGTCAGAGGCGAGAAAACTTTGCGCCGTGAAATTGACGCTTTTCGAGGGATTTTCGCGATTTTTTTTGCAGAAATCGGTTTCTCGTGTCAAGGAATAGCGATTAAAGTAGTATAGAAAAGATTGTTCGCTTATAAATAGAAAAAATAAAGCATCAAATTTTCACAGCGGCCATCTCTTTGTCTAACTTCAGGCGATCGACATAAAACCTTCTCTTTCTAGGTTGCACCGTTCATTCGCGCTTCGAGACTGTCTCACTTGCTCGGAATAGAGAGACACTCGCTCCCCCTCTCTCTCTGCTTCCGTACAAGAGTGCAGGCGACTGGCCGTGCGTTGTCGTTACCAAAAATTCATGCATTTTTGCGAATGTGGCCGGGGAACAAAGTTCCGAAAATCAGCACAACTCCCGACAGGCCAAGATTTGCATATAACATGGCTCCACCGTGATTTTCTTCACTTTGTCTTTGAAAATTTGGCAAAAAGAAAGCGAATTCAAAAACGTTGGACTCACGCAATATCGAAATTTTAGTTTTCGTTTTCGGAACTTTGTTTCCCGGCCGCGCAAATTGCACGATTTTTAAAAAATATGGATGCTCTTTAGAAAATAACATATGGAGAACTGCAGATGGTGAGATAGGTAAGTCATGCAATATAATTTTGAAGGGTTACTTTTTTATTGTCGGAGGATAAAAAGCGACAAAACTTAGTCAATTCATCGCAGATCGAATAACTTTTGTGCACGACTTTTCAGTGCGCAAAGTAAAATAATTGGCAAAGTAAAACGCACAAGCGCCGAAAACTGTTTTTTTTTTTCAATAAATTAAAATTGATGTTTTTTTTTCTGACATTGAACACTCGGTCCGCACAATGATATTTTTTTTTAAAACAAAAATGTCGATCAAACCGCTCCTTTTTTTATTATGAAACGACTAGCCTACAAATACCTACCTTTGAAGTCCATACCCGGAAAGCAGCCTCACTACGGGGAAATGAGGAAGAACACACACGGACGCATATTCAATAAATATACACAGGAAATGAATTGACAAATTGAGGGGGGGGGGGAATGCCAAACATGCAAGAATGATAAGTATACAGTTTATATAGGTATACATTTGCCCCCCTCCCACCCTCCGATGGGAGAAGGAAAAATGTATCTTGTTTTCTTTTTTTTTTTGTAACGTAATGGTGCTGGTAAAAATTGGTAATGGTACAAAAATCTGGCCATGTCGTCCATGTATTGAAGATGTCTCGCCGCCTCCTGCCTCTCCGGCACCCACTTCGCTCCTCGAACCCTGGGGCCCCTCGAGTGACGCTGAAACAATATAAACATATTATAAGTAAAATACACCACAATAGGCAGTTATAGAAATAAAATATTTAATCGCACCAAACAATAAACATATTGCATCTAAATTTTATGACGAAATGAGTCATCGCTTTTAAAAATAATAAAATGACGGTTATATAATTAAAAATCTGCAATAAATAGGAATGCATAATCTGCAACTACAGTCGAATCAGACACTGAGCTCTCCTGAAATTTTTCGCCGCCTTGAGCCCTCGTGCCCCCACTCTCAACCGCCTCCCGACCACTCAACACAGGCGGTTGAGAGTGGGGGACACGAGGGCTCAAGGCGGCGAAAAATTTTAGGAGAGCTCAGTGTCTGATTCGACTGTATGTGTGCGATGAAATAAATAATAAATATATTGTATATATTTTTAATATATTATTTTAATGTAATATATTAATTTTTATATAATATAATATTTTAAATATATTGTATATATTTTTAATATATTATTTTAATGTAATATATTAATTTTTATATAATATAATATTTTAAATATATTGTATATATTATTGTATTAAACAAAATAGTAAAATTTATTGTAGATATGTACCATCGTATTTTTGTAGTTCAATTTTTAACAGTAATCTACCCACTGACAGAACAATATAGTAAAATGTACTAATCCTAAATAACTATTATTTATTTTATATTTTACTATTTTCCTTCTCCCAGTGTCTAGCTTACCATTCAAAATTCAACTACAAACGCGATCCTAGATATCCACCAATCAACTTCTGCCATTTATATCATCGCGCAAATAGTTACAGACTGTTTATACAAAGTTTCAAGCGTATAACCGACATCTTATTATTTTTCTGCGTAATCTATATAGATGCAATATGTTATCATCATGTATTACTCTGCGTAATGAAAAATAATTCTTAAGCTATTTGTGCGATTAAATAAATGGCAGAAGTTGTTTGCAAGATATTTACTATCGTCTTTGTAGTTGAATTTTGAATAGTAAGCAACACACTGGGAGAAGGAAAATAGTAAAATATACTGATCCTACGTATGACTATTTATGCCATGAAATAAATACCTTTTATTTCATTTTGCTGTTGGGGTGGCTCATTCGTCCGCCTTTGTCGCCCCGGCGCCGGCATCGACGATTTTCGCCTCGTTTTTTATTCCTCCGGCAATTGAACAGCCTCGTCGCTGAAATAAAGAATAAACAATTACATATACGATTATAAAACATTCTAGGGATCTACAATCGTGTAATTCTCATTTCTTACCGATTATTTTCTTTTTCTGCCATGCTGCTGCCGTTGGTGTGGCTGCTTCCGTACATATGCCGCGCGCCGCGCCGTCGAATTTACCGCACGAACTGAGTGTTGCCGAGTGCTTAGCGTTGTTGCCAAGTCGTTGGCTCTCCGGACTCCGCGCCGCGCAGTAACCAGGAAGAAACTTGGCAACACCGCTAGGCGTTCGGCAACACTCGGTTCGTGCGGTAAATTCGAAAATAGTCAGAAAAAAAATAATTTGGACAAATAACAATTATTTGTTGACATACGCCATAATATAAAGTGGACAAAACCAAAACAGCTTGATCCACAATTTTTGCGAAAAATCTTCGCTTTGCCATCTGTCGTGAAATGCGATATTTTAAAAAATTTGTCGAAAATTTTCTTAATTGTGCAGACCGAGTGTCTTGTGTCGGAAACAAAGTTAGGAAAACTGAATAAATGAAATATTGCGCAAATTACATTTAATTTGTTCGCATAGGCCACAACATCAAGTTTAATTTATTGAAAAAAAGAACAGTTTTCGACGCTTGTGCGCGTTACTTTGCCAATTATTTTACTTTGCGCACTGAAAAGTCGTGAACAAAAGTTATTCGGTCTGCGATGAATTGACTAAGTTTTGTCGCTTTTTATCCTCCGACAATAGAAAAGTAACCCTTCAAAATTATATTGTATGACTTACCGTTTCTTACCGAAAAAGAAAACTAAAATTTCGATATTGCGTGAGTCTAACGTAACGTCCCCGGCCACATTCGCAAAAATGCATGAATTTTTGGTAACGACAACCCACGGCCAGTCGCCTGCACTCTTGTACGGAAGCAGAGAGAGAGGGGGAGCGAGTGTCTTTCTATTCCGAGCAAGTGAGACAGTCTCGAAGCGCGAATGAGCGGTGCAACCTAGAAAGAGAAGGTTTTATGTCGATCGCCTGAAGTTAGACAAAGAGATGGCCGCTGTGAAAATTTGATGCTTTATTTTTTCTATTTATAAGCGAACAATCTTTTCTATACTACTTTAATCGCTATTCCTCGATACGAGAATCCGATTTCTGCAAAAAAAAATCGCGAAAATCCCTCGAAAATCGTCAATTTCACGGCGCAAAGTTTTCTCGCCTCTGACGTCACAGCCGGGACCGCCCCGGCACGCTCGAGGGCCCTTAAGTGAAAAAATGAGCTGAATGAAAGTTGTAGATTTTGCAATTCTCTACAACTTTTATATTCCATATTTTTCGATAGAATGCTTAGTTTTGCCGTAAGTAGTGTAGGTATGACAGTTCTCATTCGTTCCGGACGCCGCAACCAGGCGTCGCCAGTCGCGGTTTCTGCGCCATCCGCGGGTTAGGTGGATCGCGAGGGGTACCTTGCGAATTAAGATCACGAATTAAGAATGCGATTTGATTCGATGATTTGATTGCACGAATGATTAGTGCTCTAGATTCCCATTCTCTCATTCGAAGCGTGCATTCATTCGGGGCCTGGCAGATCTGTTTTTCCTACATCTCCCCTTCGAAAGCGCTCGTTCTAGATTCCCGTCTTTGGAAAAACACATGTAACTTCGACCACCCTTGGAAAAACACATGTAACTTCTATGTATAGGTCTGTTTTACCTACATCTCCCCTTCGAACTAATATCTCGGAACATATAGCTCGTAAATATGGTATACGAGTTGAGACCCATTAGTCATTATGAATGTTCACTCATGAATCCTTTGTTAAATATGACCATTTTAAATAACCCATTTTCTTTTTTTTGTACAATATCATGCAGGAAGGAAGATGAAGAAAATATAGAAGATATATTTAAAAAATTTTATTTATTTTTTTTATTTCTCATATTCATTCATACAATATACAATAGCAATCAAATGAAATTCATATTTGCAATATCATCAACTAATGCATCGCTTTTAACTTGACAATTGATGCAATCTTTAATCATAGCTTTATTAAAAATGTTTATAACATCGACGACATTCACGTATATCAGGATGCATTTACATAGCACGTGGCAAGCAAGCCCATGCTTCTTCAATTTGCCGGTCAGCAAACGTGCAAATGAAATCGATCGGTATACGTTCTATATCTTTTGTTTCCATCAATGAGAGACGTTTTAATATTTTCGTAATAAATCCTTAATGAACGTTGTGGAGATGCAGGTTGTTCACGTAGATTTTTCATTACCCAAATTTTAAGTATATTTACATTTTCTTTAGCGCACGTTCCATTAATCTTATGATTTTCACACTTCTCCGACAATTGATATCGCTGGTGCTGTTTCAGTTTTATCAGAGATGGGCAGTCCAAAATGTCGAGAACGATAACATTTTCAGCGTTTAATATATCCACCAACCAACATTTTTTATCGACTCCTTTTACATAATTTTGCTAGCACATTTAACGATATCCAATAATTGGAATCCAATAATAATATATCGTGGCTTGTCTACTTGTGTCGCTGTTTTCACAGACCACACGTGGGATGATGTTACCGGTAATAGAGGATATTCTTAAAATTCCTCTTAAAGATATGCAAAGATCTTTTTCAATGAAACGTAGCGCTGTATCTTTTCTCTATCAGCCAACGTGACATATGGAACTAACCATTCTATTTTATTCGTCTCAATTTTATAATTTTCGTCCACATTTTGTTTAATTGCATTATCATCATGTTTAGATCTTGTTAAAACAAGTTCATGCTTCGCATTTACAATTATCTTACGATAATCTTCAGCCATTCTGACAATCATACTCAGAGGCATGATCACATCAAAATAACCATTATCATTTGTTATCTTTAGATTTGAACTAGATATCCAACCTGCATTGATTAAAACGGGTTCATGATTTGATGTGTAAGAAGGATACCTCTTCATCAAGCTACTAATACCAACATTTCTATTTCGATCAATGTCAACTCCATTCAACTCATACCGCGTCTCATCACATAAATGACAGATTGCGTTAGATGTTAGATTAGTATTATTTGCTTTAGTTCCATCGGTTTTGGTCAACCTCCCACTAACATGTATCAAACTTTTACATGGTAAAATACATAAATCTTGATATTGCACAACAATGCGAATTTCATCATTTTTACCAAATGAACTTGTATTGTAAGATTGATGTGCATGCACCTCGTAATAAGCGACAGATTCGTCGAAAACGACTGGGTTTTGAATGCTGAGTATTGGATCCTCCATTATTGTTATTGTGATAACGTGCGATAAGCAAGCAAATACAACAACGGCAATGACAGTTTTTATTATTCACTGTTTGATATTGTGGTGATGATGTAACTTGAGTCCCAAGCTTTTCAGAAATAGAACATTCCGATGTGTTAACGTCTTGCGAATTTGACGACGACTGATATGTTTTCTCCATGCTGCTTTACTATTATAGTAACTATTAAGGTTCTGACCATTGTACATAATACCCATTGTTACGTAGATTTAAGATGTTTACCAACGATGAAACTGGCAGAACTGAACCCCGCAAAAGTATTTTTCAAAAATTAGAAAAGTTTCAACTTGGTGAACGAATTAGCGTGGAGTTGGACAACGAAATCTTCTGTTTTCTTCCACCATGGTATGCAGTACTAATTCACACTGCGATGAAGGATTATTTGAATATAGTTGAAAGTAATCGACTACATATGAAGTACAAAGGAAGAAAAATTAATTAATAACCTCGAGTTTGCAATTGGATATTCAGGCAATGAACTGAAAATTAATTAAATTATAGTGGTAAATTTATTATGATGTAATTACATATAGATTTACATTAATTCTTCTATTGAGATATGTACATACATATTATTGCATGTGTCCAGATGATGCAGATGTCACAAGTTGTCGATGATGGATGTAGTCAGATGAATCCGGTCACCGATGCCAGATGACTAAATGCGGCTGGTCGCCAATGATGAGGAAGTCGGATGTTGCTCTCCAACAGACAGCTGCAGGAACTTAACATTATCAGCGAACGGAATCTGCAATAACAACAAGACATTTAAATACATGTTAAATAAATATCGATAATAAATATTAATGTTAATTATTATTGCTAAAACAACGAAAAAAATATTTATTATTAAAAATTAAATGTTTTTTTTTATACATACCTTCATCGACGATAATTTTTAAGTCTTCCGAGATGTGGTTAAGCAGCTCCCGGTCAAGATCCACAGCTGCGACCACCGAGTCACGCTCCTCGACCACTGCGCCAAAATACTCCTCTGCAATTCGGATAGAATTTTGGATCTCCTCCGCCCGCATCCGCAAATTGTTGGAACGATTGTGGAAGAATCGCTCTTCACAATCGTTACCGTCTCGATGCAGCTCCATGACTTATTAAAGGTTTAAGCGTTTCACTTATCGTAAGGTCATGCGTTTCTTTACCAATTTTTAATAATCGATGTTTCCGGCGAATAGATTCGCTAGCTTTTGCTGCTGTTGAAGTGGGAAGCTTGTAACAACATTTTTTGTTTGTTCTTAAAATCATTTATGCTTATGAAACAATCAAAACTTTTTCTATATCTTCCCTCTTATAATTCACTGTCTTTATCTATTACGATAAAGCCATGCTTATCTGTCCAACATTGCGCACATATATCTTTGAAACTGTTAAATGCCATGTCCGTATTGACATGATCATTATACACATGCTTAAGATTCATTTCATCCTGCCTAAAGAGAACCAGAAAGTTTACGTTATCTCGAATAAGATGCTTAAGAACAGGAGCATACGTTTGACTGAGATAAAAGCAATCGACGCATCTAATGTTATGTTGCTTCTCGCATACAACATCATCAAATATAATAATAGAGTTCGGCCTAGCCTCGGAGGGTGGTACTATCCGTTCATTATCGTGAAAAGGAAAGTATCCTATACCCTCCACGGAGTCGAGTAAGTTTTGTAAAAATTGATATTTCGGTTGATTTAATGATCTCGAATATACATATATATTTTCAAACTTTAATCCATTCTGATCGATGATTAGACTGAGTAGTGTATTTATTTTTTCCGTAATTAGACGGGTCACAGAAAAGCGCACGTATACTATTTGGCAGCAACTCGCCATGTCGGTTATCATTAGTTACATTATTTTGAACAGACGATGTTAAATCATCAAAATTGATAATTGGGATTTTTGTTGGTTGTTTATGAAATCGCATTTTGGTAATAACTGAACATAAAAGTATAAGTAGCGCCTTTATATGTAATGTCAGTCATTAACTGTTTGATATTTGAATGATGCACATCTTAAAATGACTACATATGTAAGTAAAAACAAGAAGCAAAATCGGATAAAGAGTGGGAAAGGATTGGTCATTTCTTTAATATAAAATTACCGGTAGAACTTCATATACCCGTTATCAGTACTGTGGACCTGGTACAAAATTACAGCAACGATTAGCAAGAGGGGACTCAGGGATAAATTCGTTAGATAAGGCTTGCAAGGAACACGACCTTGCTTATTCCAAAACTCGTGAATCCCACTGGTAGAAGCGAGGCCGATCAAATATTAGCGGAGCAGGCTTGGAAGCGAGTTTTAGCAAAAGACGCAAGCATTGCAGAAAAGGCGGAAGCTTGGGGTGTTGCAAACACAATGAAACTAAACAGTAAATTAGGCACGGGGCTGAAAAAGAAGAAAGTGTCAAAAAAGAAAACAACATCATTGAACAACATTATTGCGTCTGCTAAAATGTCAATTCACCAAGTAATTAATGTTCAAAATGTTATATCGAGTGCTTTAAAAAGGGCACGTAAAGCAGTAAAAGAAGCCGGTGGCAAGCAATTCATACAAAAAACTCGACAGCTATCGATACCTGCAAAGGTTGGAGGATTCTTGCCATTCCTAGCACCCATATTTGCTGGCTTAAGTGTTGTAGGTGCATTAGCCGGTGGCACAGCTGGTATAACCAAGGCTGTTATGTGCATGATGCAAAAGCTGCGTAAAAGTAGTTACATGAAAGTGAAAGGCATAATCCTGCTATGGAGACAATAGCGATAGGTAAAGGGTTATATCTTAAACCTTATAAAAATAGTCTAGGTTTAAAATTAAAACCATATAAAACGGGATTAGGTTTTAAATGTAGATAAAATCGACAAAAATTGTAAAGCTACCACATCTAGCACTCACCGATGCAGATATATTAAAATATTCGAAAGAAGCTGGAATTCCGAATTTTAGAGGTGTCTTTATACGTAATAATTTACCAAAAAATCCCCAAGTTAATGAATGTGCAGTCATAAATTTAGACGATGCAAGGGACACATTGGGTAGCGTATCAAAAACGTGGTTCTAAAGTCGTTTATTTTGACAGCTTTGGAAACCTCACCCCACCTGCTGAGTTGGGAAAATATCTCGGTGTAGGTAGTGTTCATTAATTGTCGTGTGCCCAATCTTAGTGCACCGCGATCATCAACTGCATGGTCCCAGAATCCGTTGGTCCAGCACTGATCAAAGGTTGGAGCTTGGAAAATGCCGATGGAAAAGAATACTTGAAAATTAATCCAAAACACTGCATATTTCGATGGCACGATACATTTAAGCGCGAACAACACTGTTCGGAGCGCGTGGTGGGAGATGACGAACCACCGGTGTTTTGGACGAATTATTCATTAAGACTACACATAAAGACTGGCAAAGTAAATTCGCGGAGATCTTGCGAGATCTGTTACGCGGAAGCGGCGGAAAAGCGGTTCGGATGTATAGATTACGGTGCGGGCAAAATTGTATACTCCGATTTGAAGAACAGGTGTTCTCATGAGACGAACTTACCGAAAAACTCGTTGTCTTCCCGGAAAGCGATTCCGAGAGGGCCGCAGCGATGGAAGTTGAATTCGCATAGTGGAAATTCCTCAAAAAAATTTAAAGGGCCAGTAGGCGCGAGATTCAAAAGTGATAAGCGCTTATCTATGCTTATCTATAGCAAGAGCGGTGACGATACCGGCACTGTTGAGTTTGCGTGTGAGCCAACAGATGGCGTTGCGATGTCGCTTTCGAAGCGAAACGACGACGGCAATTTCGGACATAACGCAACAGGTAGCATTATGTATAACCGTGAAAAATTTAAAGACTATACCACTTTTGATTGTGGACATTTATGTCTCAAATTTTTATGCAATTGACTGTTTTGTCCAAACAAGTATCAGTTGTATAAATATATTGCATAAAATGTTATGATAATCAGTGTAATTTGAACAATCAGTATGAATGATATTTTCACCGCAGAAGAATTATGCATTGGGCTTAATTGAACTTTTAACGTTTAATTCAATCCCAAATGTTGACGTTAATAATAAATTTCATATTGGTAACCATCAAATTACTGTGCCAATCGGGAGCTATGAAATTGAAGATATAGCAGAATATATTAGAAAGAAGCTGTCAGAGTATAGTAATATTACACTAGATATAAAACCCAATAATAATACCTTACGTAGTGAAATCAAGTCTAATCAAGACATTGATTTTACACCAATCGATTCGATTGGGCGAACATTGGGCTTCATTAGGCGAATTTTCGAAGCAAACAAGGTGCACATTTCGGATTTGCGAGTAACCAGAATTAAAGTTCATGCACTTCACGTGGAGTGCAATATAACTGCAGGCGCTTACATTAATAGCAGTAGAGCGCATACGATTCATGAATTTTTTCCTACTGTGGCGCCCGGATATAAGATTATGGAAGTGCCGAATCATGTCATTTACTTACCTGTTGTCGTCAGATTAATAAATCATATTCAATTGCATATTGTTGATCAGAACGGTGAATTGGTGAATTTTCGTGGTGAAACTATTACAATACGACTCTATCTTAAATCTACGTAACAATGGGTATTACGTACAATGGTCAGAACCTGAATAGTTACTATAATAGTAAACCAGCATGGAGAAAACATATCAGCCGTCGTCAAATTCGCAAGACGTTAACACATCGGAATGTTCTATTTCTGAAAAGCTTGGGACTCAAGTTACATCATCACCACAATGTCAAACAGTGAATAATAAAAACTGTCATTGCCGTTGTTGTATTTGCTTGCTTATCGCACGTTATCACAATAACAATAATGGAGGATCCAATACTCAGTATTCAAAAACCAGTCGTTTTCGACGAATCTGTCGCTTATTATGAGGTGCATGCACATCAATCTTACAATACAAGTTCATTTGGCAAAAATGATGAAATTCGCATTGTTGTGCAATATCAAGATTTATGTATTTTACCATGTAAAAGTTTGATACATGTTAGTGGGAGGTTGACCAAAACCAATGGAACTAAAGCAAATAATACTAATCTAACATCTAACGCAATCTGTCATTTATTTGATGAGACGCGGTATGAGTTGAATGGAGTTGAAATTGATCGAAATAGAAATGTTGGTATTAATAGCTTGATGAAGAGGTATCCTTCTTACACATCAAATCATGAACCCGTTTTAATCAATGCAGGTTGGATATCTAGTTCAAATCTGAATATAACAAATGATAATGGTTATTTTGATGTGATCATGCCTCTGTGTATGATTGTCAGATTGGCTGAAGATTATCGTAAGATAATTGTAAATGCGAAGCATGAACTTGTTTTAACAAGATCTAAACATGATGATAATGCAATTAAACAAAATGTGGACGAAAATTATAAAATTGAGACGAATAAAATAGAATGGTTAGTTCCATATGTCACGTTGGCTGATATAGAAAAGATACAGATGCTACGTTTCATTGAAAAAGATCTTTGCATATCTTTAAGTTTCCGTACATGAGAACTTTAAAAATATCCTCTATTACCGGTAACATTATCCTACGTGTGGTCTGTGAAAACAGCGACACAACTAGAAAAGCCACGATATATTATTATTGGATTCCAAAGGGCCGTATGATAATTTAAATCGTGATATTGCAAATAATCAATTTTCTTTATTAAATGATATGTATATCAATTTTCAAGCCAGTTACTATATTAAAAATGTTACTGGTAAACCTATATTGAATAAATCAATATTTTTAGAGAAAACTCCATTAATCATTATCGATTGCTCTAAGTAGAATGAAGTTTTAAAACATGCACAACTCGAATTTGAATCAAAGGAAAATTATCCTGCAAACATTTCTGCTTATTGTTTAATTTTACATGATCGCATTGTAGAATATAACCCCATAAGCCGAAATGTAAAGAAACTGGTTTGAGAGGAGGGGTAACCATTATTGCTCGTGCGTCAATTAATGAATTAAAAGCCGTTATACTTTAATCACTAGTGAATCAGTTTCATACGAAATGGAATACATTGTAGACGTGCAGGGATTCCGCGGGCCTGGTAATCGGATCATACCGAAGGAAATGTCTATAATAAATATTGTCGACAGTGAAATTGTGACTTATGTGTTTAAACCACCATATCAATGGGTGTGGTTACCTTTACAGTAAGAGAGTCAATAACTGGTTGATGCATAATTATCACGATATACCATGGCAATCTGGCGACGTACCATTTGACGCTATAAACGAAACTTTGGAGGATATCGTTAAATGTGCTAGTAAAATTTATGTAAAAGAAGTCGATAAAAAATGTTGGTTGGTGGATATATTAACCCATTAACCGCGAAATGCACTGGAATTTTACTTCAAGTTCAGCGTTTATTTCTGGTATGAAACATGTAAGGAAAAAAATCGAGGGTACATGGATTTTATAGTTTCAAGGTCGCTCTTTCGAATGGCGATGAGAAAATTTTCAAAAAATTGCAATTTCCAATATTTTTTTGCAAAAATATTCGAAAAAACATGATTTTCAGACACATTTTTTTTCGTTTTTCATAAAATTTTTTGACAAAATGCATTTGTATCGACTTACAATAAGTCATAAACGTGCACTCGATGTGTCTACTAAAGGAATCCACCATACTTGATTTTTTTTTTTTATTGTCTTATTAACAAAATGGCGGTCGATACGACGAAATATTTATGCGTTTTTCAAAATCGCCCATTATCGGATACGAAAGTAATTCTACTCGAACAAAAATCATTACTCGGAGGTTTTTGGGGTCGCTGATTACGAATCTGTTGTTAATTGTGTTAAATTCAAAATGGCGGATCCAATATGGCGGACCCAAAATATTAAATATTCATCGATTTTTGTGTGTTTCAGTATCTTTATGTTTTTTGAGTCGCTGATTCCGAATTCATGATTAGATTTTCGAAATTCAAGATGGCGGATCCAAAATGGCGGACGAAAAATATTAAATATTCATCGATTTTTGTGATTTTCAATATCCGCATGTTTTTTGGGTCGCTGATAATTAATTTATTGTCAGATTTTCAAAATTCAAAATGGCGGCTTCAAAATGGCGGGCACCATCTCTAAAATTTCAAATTACGCAAATGAAAAAAATTTTTTCGTATTGTATGTAAAATTGTCAAGGAAAAATGTCTCTTGTGATTTTTATCTAAATCACACCGTTTCCGAGAAAAAAAATGTTCGAAATTTCCATAATGCGCAATGATAAGACTCAAATCATGCGCGCTTCTTCAAATTTTTCTTCATTTGGTTCCTCTGTATTTTATTTGCTTATTTTATATTTTATACAATTATAAAAACACGGGGTTACAATAATTAATTGTTATAAACTTTTTTAATATGAATAAATTAGTTATAAGGATCCTTATTATAAAAAAATAAACACTATTTTTTACAAATATTATTCTTTATTTAGAAAGAAAAGTATATTACGAAGGTATGAATAAATTATACAAATGAATATGTCATCTTTGGCCGTCCCTAGTTACGTTGCCCGGTTCCCACCGCGTGGAGGTAGATGACCCTTGAGAACCTTTTTTTTTTATTTTGTAAATTTTATTTTTTTTTTTAATTTTTTTTTCTCGGAAACGGTGTGATTTAGATAAAAATCACAAGAGACATTTTTCCTTGACAATTTTACATACAATACGAAAAAAAATTTTTCATTTGCGTAATTTGAAATTTTAGAGATGGTGCCCGCCATTTTGAAGCCGCCATTTTGAATTTTGAAAATCTGACAATAAATTAATTATCAGCGACCCAAAAAACATGCGGATATTGAAAATCACAAAAATCGATGAATATTTAATATTTTTCGTCCGCCATTTTGGATCCGTCATCTTGAATTTCGAAAATTTAATCATGAATTCGGAATCAGCGACTCAAAAAACATAAAGATACTGAAACACACAAAAATCGATGAATATTTAATATTTTGGGTCCGCCATATTGGATCCGCCATTTTGAATTTAACACAATTAACAACAGATTCGTAATCAGCGACCCCAAAAAACTCCGAGTAATGATTTTCGTTCGAGTAGAATTACTTTCGTATCCGATAATGGGCGATTTTGAAAAACGCATAAATATTTCGTCGTATCGACCGCCATTTTGTTAATAAGACAATAAAAAAAAAAATCAAGAATGGTGGATTCCTTTAGTAGACACATCGAGTGCACGTTTATGACTTATTGTAAGTCGATACAAATGCATTTTGTCAAAAAATTTTATGAGAAACGAAAAAAAATGTGTCTGAAAATCATGTTTTTTCGAATATTTTTGCAAAAAAATATTGGAAATTGCAATTTTTTGAAAATTTTCTCATCGCCATTCGAAAGAGCGACCTTGAAACTATAAAATCCATGTACCCTCGATTTTTTTCCTTACATGTTTCATACCAGAAATAAACGCTGAACTTGAAGTAAAATTCCAGTGCATTTCGCGGTTAATGGGTCAAACACTCAAAATGTTATCGATCTCGACATTTTGGACTGCCCATCTCTAATAAAACTGAAGCAGCAGCAGCAATATCAGTTGTGGGAGAAGTGTGAAAATCTTATGATTAATGGAACGTGCGCTAAGGAAAGTGTAAAAATACTTAAAAATTGGGTATTGATAAATCTACATGAACAACCAACATCTCCACAACGTTCATTAAGGATTTATTACGAAGTAAAACGTTTGCCATTGATGGAAACAAAAGATATAGAATGTATACCAATCGATTTCATTTGGTTGTTTGCTGACCGGCAAATTGAAGAAGCATGGGCTTGCTTGCCACTTGCTATGCAAATGCATACTGATATACGTGAATGTCGTCGCTGTTATAAACATTTCTAATCAAGCTATGATACGATAGATGGTTAACCACCTTTGATTAAAGATTGCATCAATTGTCAAGTTAAAAGCGATGCATTAGGCGATGATATTGAAAATATGAATTTCATTTGATGGCTATTGTATATTGTATGTATGAATATGAGAAATAAATTTTTTAAATATATCTTCTATATTTTCCTCATCTTCCTTCCTGCATGATATTGTACAAAAAAAGAAAATGGGTTATTTAAAATGGTCATACTTAACAAAGGAGCGCATTCGATGGGGAGATGTACGAAAAACAGACCTGCCAGGCCCCGAATGAATGCACGCTTCGAATGAGAGAATGGGAATCTGGAATACTTTCGAGGGGAAAGGTAGCGTTGCAATAATTATTCGCGCAATCAAATCATTGAATCAAATCGCGATATCAATTCGCGGTCTTAATTCGCGACCTTAATTCGCGAGGTATCCCTCGCGATCCACCCAATCCGCGGATGGCGCAGAAGCCGCGACTGTGGCGACGGCTGGTGGCGGTGGCGGGGACGAATCGAGAACTGTCATACCTACACTACTGCCGTAAATCGCGCCTGAACGTCGAAAATCGTGATTTTCATCCACCTACTCCACTAGTTCCAATCTGAGAATATTAGGACTATTTTTCCCTTAACTAGTACCACCAATACTACAATTTCCCATGTTCAAATCACTGTTAAACTTTTTCGCCAAAATCTTTTTTTTCTCGTCTAACAGGTAGTAAGTAGACTAGTAAGTCAGCCAGAACCTCGCATTAATAAAATACTGAGAGCTATAACGCGATAAATAGAAAACACGTAGAAAACAAGGTTATTATGGAAAAGTGACTTTTAGACTTTCCGGATAATAGATCGCTCGTGATGAATCGTCTGAAAAATATTGAATCGAAACACGATTGCGTCCCACAGTACGACAGCTGGTATTGCTTCCGAAATGTCGGGAAACATTGGTATTTGTCGCGGCGGCTAAAGCCGGAGGCGTAGGCCTCAATGAATGTTTACTCGCTTCCTGATCTTCTACAATCCTTATTAGGAATTTTGACGCGTTTCAGACAGGGCGAAATCGGCTACTAGGGCGACTTACATGATATGTTTCTTCGGATGAAACTTAAAGTCAAAAGATAGGGACTCGCAACGTTTTATATGACGAGAAATGAATCGGAGTCGGGAGCCCGACATTTACAGAATGTTAACGTTACTATGAGGTTCAAAGTCGTCCCCACGTAGCGCCTTGTTTGTTAAAAATGAAAATGCAAGTGTATTTTCTTCTGTTTTCCCTACTAGGTCGGAAAGAATTAAAAATCAAACATACATGGACAATTTACTCGACAGTTGCGACAATTGGAGAGAAGCCGAGACCAATATTGCACAAATTCGGGAAATAAATCGCTATGGCTGATTTTAAATGCACGACTGGGCTACCAATGACGACCGGGTACTAAATTCAATTCCGAAAACCGAACGGTCAGTTGCTCGATTGACCGAAACAGCCAAAAATTATGGTGTTCGATGCGATCGGTTTTCTTGCACCTCTAATAGTACGTTCTAAAATATTAATGCAAAAAATATGGATCAGTGCAGTAGGTTGGGACGATCCCATACGAGAGGAAGAGCATGAATACTGTATGGAATGGTTAGCCGATTTGAAAAACGTATGTGACGTATGTTTCGGTTCCGCGTTGGTATTCGATCTCATATAGCGACAATCGAAAAATCGAGTTACTTATCTTTTGCGACGCCGATAAAAATGCGTATTCTTCTGTAGGCTATTGGCAGTACGAAACAAACCAAAATGCAACGAAGACCTTCTTCCTTTCTTAGCGAGCATGAATTCGAAGTTTCAAAACGCGTGATTTAGACGGATTCGATGACTGTCTTATCCTGGATAAAATCCGACGCGCGTACTTTCCGGACATTTGTTTCGCACCAACTCGCCGAATTTGACGAATTGACATCCACGTCGGAGTGGAAATGGGTACCGTCTGGTTTGAACCCAGCGGATCTTGCGAAAAAAAAGTTACCATTTAAGAACAAGGTTCACGTTCGATGGCTGAATGATCCCGATTTTTTGCTCTCAGAGGAGTCGGAGTGACCAGTGTGTCCTTCTACCAAAACTAAAGCAAGCACCGATGCGACGAAAAAAGAATTGCGTAAAACTTTCACCATATCGTCAAACCGATTACTTCCGTCATTACCAATGCCGATGCCAAACGTTTTTCCTCTTGGCGAAGACTCTTACGAGTTTCTGCGATGTTTCTTGTCGCCGTTGACCGTTGGAAAGGTAGTACTAACTGTCAAATCTCCACCAATCATATGCAGAGAGTCGAGGAACTTCGAATACGCTGAATACAATCGAATTGTTTTACGATTGAAATAATAGATTTAAAAGCAGGTCGAAAAATAAGCAATCGGATTAAAATTTTGAAATTGGTTCCGTATCTCGATTGTAATGGAATTTTGCGCAGGAAGGGATGGATTAATCAAGGAAATATGACTTTTGGTGAAACATTTACACGAAGAACTGGGTTATGGGTGGCACCAAACAGTCGTAAACAAAGTGGAAGACAAAAGTACGCATTGCAGTACGTTCGGTGGTAGCTAAATGTACTGTCTGTAAAATATTTCGTTAAAACCGGAAACAACCTCACATATTCGAAAAATTACAGGATATTTCGTTCATGACCGCAGTCGTTCGTTCGAAAGGTAATAGAAAAAAAATATATAAGCAACTAATGATGTTGCATATTTTTCTCTAGGCATCTACGAGTAATTTTTATAACATATACTCTGTTTTGATGGCTTACAAACCAGAAACAACCTCACATATTCGAAATAATAGAGGATATTTCCTTCATGACTGCAGTTTTTGGTTCGAAAGATAGTAGCAACAAATTATTTAAGCAACTACTGCTATTGCATATTATTTTCTGAGCATCTACAAATAATTTCTATATCATTTATTTGATCTATATCATTTATTTTGGAAATAATACAGGTTATTTCGTTCAAGACCGCAAGTAGAGGAGCTAAGCGGATTCTGCTACCCCCACACCCTACCTCCCTTCGACGATAGTGTGATGGAAGAATTGTGCAAGTGGGCCGTAAGAAGGTCATGAATGAAAGGAGGTTATTATAAACAATTTCATGTATTGTTATTATAAATTTCGAAAGCTGTGAAGGACGAAAAACAGGTAATTTAATGTTTGCATTGCGTTACAATGTCTAATGAAAAGGGAAGGTCAACCAATATTTATTATTTCATTAGATATTGTTATTAATAAAATGTCCTGTTTTTACATTATCGTTGAAAATGACGTCTTTCTAATGCTTGATCTTACAAAATTCAATCAGAGAGATTGAAAAGTGTTGGCCGTTACACATTAGTATTGCCATATGTCGAAGAACAAATTTCAAAAGTCGCCTTCATTAAAGGTCAGATATTGCTACATTATATTCACGTCTCCGTAATTATGTGGAAATACATCGATTTGTTTTCCCGAAACTTTCGAAATTGTATACAGGTCCAGACGCGTTTAAAAGGTCATTGCACAATTTCTTCAAAACATTTCCTCTTTCCCAAATTTCGGCAATCCGTGACGTAATAGAAAGGAGGCAGCCTAATTCAATCATTCCAATGTAGTAATGCCATGTGTGGACTGTTGAGAAACAAATTTCAAAAGTCGCTTTCATTAACGGTCAAATATTGTTACATTATAGTCGCTTCTCCGTATTTCTGTGGAAACACACCGAAAGCTAGGAACCTTATTGAAAGCGAAAGTAAAATGACCTTTTCCTCGTGCGCCCTACTACCATCTCTCTCGCTCTCGCATACTGTTTATTAGATCCATTAACATTAGCAGTATACCGTTTTCACGGTCGTCGATTATCCGTCGATCACTTATTCACCGTACATTTGTTTTCCCGATACTTTCGAAATTGTGTACAGGTACAGATGCGTTTAAAAGGTCATTGCACAATTTCTTCAAAACATTTTCTCTTTCCCAAATTTCGGCAATCCGTGACGTAATAGAAAAGACGCAGTCTAATTCAAATATTTCTAAATTATCGCTTCAAAGGAATGTCGCGTTTCTGTGTATATGTTTGACAGCACGTAAGCACCTCTATTTCAAATATTGTATTTTTCATCAATATGGTAGATGTTAAGAAGATTTTTTTTTGTCATGGGAAGAGGCCTCGCAGAGAAGGGTTTACATCAGTCTTGAAAAAGACGCTACTGAGGATCAGTTTTCCAACTTCATTCGAGAATCCACCGAAAAGATTCAGAAAATCAATTCATTCTTAAGGGCCAATCCTCACATTCCAAATGGGGTGAAGGTATCGTTGGAGACAATTATTCATTGGATGAAACAGAGGTTTACAGCTGCTTACAGATTAAGTAGCGTATCTCAATGATCTCCAATACAGACAAAACCGTCGAGTCCCTTGTGACGGATCATTCGCCACATGACTCGGCGAATAATATATTCGGCGAAATAAATTGATTAATATTTTACGTAGTGCGTGCAAATTCGGGAAGAAGTAAATTCTATAGGTTTGATTTAATTAATATCGGATTTACTTAAATGTGGAAGAATATTTGAGATTCTCACATGAGCTTCTGTACTCGATACGACCCCGCAGGGGACTTGTGGAAGAGAGCGGAGCGGGTTATCTCCGTCCACAATTTTATTGTGGAAGAGTGAGGGGTCGAAGTGCCCGAGCTCGAAGAGGAGCAATGCTTTTGAAAGATCCGCTTCTCTTAGCAAGTTTTGAGAATTGACGACCTCACGGACCCGATCGTTCGGCTGGTCTGTGCCGACGAATGCCTGATCGTGAAACGACTCGAGAGACCCACCGTACTGGGGAGCTAGGGTGCGGTGTCAAGCCCCTGCCGGCGGGTTCCACACGGGGGAGCGCTACGGCGTGCCGTGTCCGTGCAGGCAGTAACCGCAGAAAGGGTTGGCCTCTAGCGGGCCGTGGCGACGTTAGAAAGGTTCTCTGAACCAACAGAAGCATAAAGGCAGGCAGCTTGTTGCTAATAAATGTGGTAGCTGACTTGTTGTATATCTTTTTTAAGTGTGCACAACCGGCGGTGCTGGCGCATCACTAAAATTTGGCCCCATCCCCCATGGGGGGGGGGGGGTTTAACCCGAACGGGAGTCAAGACACCTTAAATAACTGTACTAGGTGTACTCGATACGATTATAGCGAATAATCATAATTTAGTCAAATTTAGCTAGTCAGAAGGTCCGCTCGAAGTCATATTGCTAGCGATTATTAATTTTTATTGTAAATTAATTTTGTAAATTACTTAAAATAGATAGTTAGGATGTCGGATAGTAGTAAAACTGCATCCACGGGAGAGTGGGATGTTCGGGAAGACGAAAAATTAAACAGGAGATAGCTAATCTTTCAGTCAGTAGAGTTGTGCGAGAATTAGTTAGTGAAAATTTAAATGAGGATGGAAATGTTAAGGATTTACGCGATAGATTAACGCGATTTAAAATATTAGAAAAATTTCCCACTGCACCGGTTAATTGGGATCAGATTAGAGATGAAAATGTTAGCGTAAATCGCACATCATTAGGCGATATGTCTCATTCACTGGATACGGATGTCGTTCGTGGATTAAATCAACGAGTTTCTGGCAATAAGAGGAGTGTGGAGTCTAATCGTGCATATTTGTCATCATCAAACTGGACCGCTTTCCCATCGGGAAGTTTAGACTCAGATACACCTAATGAGAGACCCCAACGACACCAGTGTCAATTACCAAGAGAACGTGGTAGACGACATCATAACAGAAACATAGAAAAAGATTCGATTTCGAATTTATCCGAGGAAGAAAGACTTCCCCAAGTTCGAGCTGGAGTACGGAGAGTAAATAGAGTTCGTACATCTAGAAATCGAAGATCACCCGAGAGACATGAAGATATATTGAGGAAGGTCCGGAATTGGAATATCAAATTCTCCGGAGAAGATTCGATGACTGGAGAGGATTTTCTCTTAGATCTTGGAGATTGTAAGGAAAGTCTAAACTTATCGGATGAAGAAATCTTAAGATGTCTTCCAGCTCTATTGAGTGGAATTGCTCGTCAATGGTATAGAGTAGAGCGTCCTTCATTGCAAACCTGGCGTCGATTCGAGAGAAGTTTTCGAGAAAATTTTGTAGAAGACGACGATGAAGATGATTTGAGAGACAAAATTCAACGTCGGATACAATTACCCACGGAATCAATTACACGATTTTTGTCGGAATTCCGAACGCTTCTAAATCGATTGAAACAGCCGCTTCGAGAAAGTAAGCAAGTGCAGATGGCTTATAAAAATTTGCGCCCGGATTATCGACGATTTATCGGGTCCCGACCTTTTACTGATTTTTCGGAGCTGAGGAAGTTAGGAAAGCAGCACGAAAAGGAGAAGAAATGGGACCAGGACTAGCCACTGGATCGAATGTTGTTCGAGAGTGGGGAAAGCCAGTGAAATATTCAACTAAAATTGGAGCGACAGAATCGTCGGTATCAGAGGAATCTACGCCGAAGAGAAATAAAAAGAAAAAGGCGACGAAGAAACGCAAAAGTCCACAAAGAGTCGTAGCAGTTATGCAAGAAGAACAAAAACGGTCAGGAATCTCTCAAGTTCAGAAGAAATCTTCACCAGCTCGTAATAATCGTCTAAATGTATCAACTAGTCAAGTTCCTAGATCCGAGAGTCAAGTTGGAAATACCCGAATATTCTCAAGGTCTTACGAATCAGTGGCAGGACCTTCCTGGAGAAAAGAGACCAGATGGCAACCAACGTCCAGTCCACCAGCGAGAATGCTTAATACTCCTAACCCACAATCTAAGGATAATAGTAGGTTGAATGGAGATACGATAGCCTGTTACAATTGTCAACAGCCTGGTCATACCTTCCGAGTATGCCTAGAGCCATTACGTTGTTTAGGTTGTGGACTCGTTGGATTCCAGAGGAACAGATGTCCTAATTGTCAGCAGTCCAAAATTGTGGATCAGGGAAACGGTCAGAACGGGCCGTAGCAGGTTTTCCTCGGTCCGAAGCAGTACCCAAAACCCAGTGACGATAATTCCGAACGACCGAGCTCTTCATAACCAATGACAGGAGTCGGAGCTCCAAGAAGAATTGGTGAAGGAGGCGGTACGTCATTTCGTGACCACTAGATGGAATCCAAGATCGGGAAATGTAGAAGTCCCAATAAGTTCTGAAAATGGGACAAGAGATGAAGAAGTTAGACATTCATCTGAGCCAGTAGAAC
This sequence comes from Trichopria drosophilae, assembly GCA_030407085.1. Lineage (NCBI taxonomy): Eukaryota > Metazoa > Arthropoda > Insecta > Hymenoptera > Diapriidae > Trichopria > Trichopria drosophilae. The sequence goes on from CM059587.1 coordinate 57,713,679, forward strand.
CAGAAGCAGGAGTTCGATTGGATAGGGACCCTAGACTATATTTTTCACTAGAGATAGAAGGTCGTCCGATTAGAGCACTCTGTGACCCGGGAGCTAGTAGGTCTTATTTTGGTCCGCATACGAAAGATATTCTTCAAAAATGGATTCAGCCAGGACATGGTTATATTCGAGGTGCCACCGGATATCAGGAAGAAATTGGAGGTCTGGTCCGCATTTGTATGGAGGTGGATGACCAAATAAAATGTCTACATGTCCGGATAGCCGATTGTCTGGAATATGATGCTATCCTAGGAATGGATATTCTGCAACTATTCTAAATCAAAGTAGATTTTCTTAATCGAAAATGGCAAATTGGCAAAATGAGTCCATGGAAGTCGTTTGAAGACAGCAGTAATTCTAAAATCTATGCAGAATGTGCAGCGATATCAGAAGTTTCTTCAGTCCAGCAAGAAAGGTTAACTCAGTTGTTGAATCGAGTTATTCCTACTGATGACAGAACGATAGGATTGACGACTTTGACATTTCATCATATTGATGTCCAGGGTGCAGCACCAATTAAGCAGCGATTCCGGAGAGTATCTCCCGCTGTCCTCCAGGTAGCCCATAACGAAGTAGATCGGATGTTATCCGAAGGAGTCATCGAGCCATCCGTAAGTGCGTGGTCTAGCGCACCGGTCATCGTTAAGAAGCAAGATGGTAGATATCGATTCTGTGTCGACTACCGTGACGTGAATTCTGTCACTAAGAAGGACGCGTATCCTGCACCAATTCTGGATAGTATTCTAGATAAAATAAGAAAGGCCAGATACATTTCGAAGTTGGATCTAAGTTAGGCTTATTTCAGGATACCGTTATCAGAAGAGAGTAAGGGAATTACAGCGTTTTCAGTCTCTGGGAAAGGACTATTTCAGTTTCGAAGAATGCCTTTCGGACTAACCAACGCGCCTGCTACCTTCCAACGATTGATGGACGCTTTATTTGGACCAGAGTTCGAGCCCCATATTTTTGTCTATTTAGATGACATTATCATTGTGTCAGAAAGCTTTGATGATCATCTAAAATGGTTAGAGAGAGTCCTAAAGAAAATTATAGATGCGGGACCACAACTCTACCGAGACAAAAGTGAGTTTTGTTGTTCAGAGGCTCGATATTTGGGATTTCTCGTGGACCGGAATGGATTGAGACCAGATCCAGAGAAAATAGAACCTGTACTGTCGTATCCGCCGCCTACGAACCTATCGGAATTAAGAAGATTTCTACGCATGATTGGATGGTACGCGCGGTTTATCCCAGATTTGGCCCAGAAGAGGATTCCCCTAACGAAATTGACAAGAAAAGACGCGGAGTGGGAATGGACCAGTGAGCATGAGGAAGCCTTTGAAACGTTAAAGCAAGACCTGTGTCAGGCTCCCGTCCTAGGAAGACCTGATTTTTCTCGTTCATTTTGTCTTCAGACAGACGCAAGTAATTATGCGTTGGGTGCAGTATTAACGCAGGAGCAGGAAGATGGAGAACACCCAATCGTATTTTTAAGTCGGACTTTAAATTCTGCCGGGAGAAATTATAGCACGACGGAGAAGGAATGTCTTGCTGTGGTCTGGGGAATTAAGAAGTTACGTCCTTACCTAGAAGGTTATAAGTTTGATATTATAACCGACCATAGTAGTCTCCGTTGGCTTAAGAATTTAAAAGACCCAAGAGGACGTCTGGCGAGATGGGCGTTAGAATTACAAGGCTGGGATTATATAATTAAGCACAGGAAAGGTGCTTTTCATCGAGTCCCAGATGCTTTATCTCGATTGAGAGGAGATATCGAAACCATTTTGCTGATAGAAGAGACTCAGTATGGTTGGTATCAGCGACAGTAGTCCTTAATCAAGAACTTCGTGATCAAGTAATGGATGGAGCACATCGCGAAGCACAAGCTGGTCATTATGGAAGAGAGAAAACTTATCATCGAGTTGCCTTAGAATATTATTGGCCCGGTATGAGGTACGACATTTCGAATTACATACGCGCTTGTCCCGAATGTCAACGATACAAAGTCTCGCAACAAGGACCAGTAGGATTAATGGGCGAACGCATAGTGGACCGGCCATGGATAATCGTTTCCGCCGATATAATGGGACCTTTACCGCCAAGTAAGAATCAATATCGATATATTTTGGTTTTCCAAGACCTCTTCACACGTTGGGTAGAAATAAAACCGTTAAGGAGAGTCGAAGGAAAAATTATTGCTGAGGCCTTTGAAGATTTAGTCCTATTTAGGTGGGAAACCCCCTATTATTTATTGACTGACAATGGCAAGGAATTTGCTAACCATGCTCTAAAGCAAGTCTTAGAAGAACATGGAGTCCGGTGGTTATCAATTCCGCCATATCATCCACAATCCAATCCTGTCGAGAGAACGAATCGCATCATAAAAACGATGATTTCTACGTTTGTCAAGCAAGATCATCGAGATTGGGATCGTCATTTATCGGAGTTTAGAAGTGCCATAAATACTGCTGTTCAAGAGAGTACTAAAGTATCTCCAGCATTTTTAAATTTTGGAAGGAATCCTAGACCAGTAAAGAGTTTGAGAAGGACAGTGGAACCAAGTCCTACAATATTGAGAGTTGATGTTGAAACCTGGATTGATCGTGTCAAGCGGTTAAGTGCTATCCAAGATTTGGTAGTGAGACATATCGATAGAGCTAGGCAGCGTCAAAAGCATTATTACGATAGAGGTAGACGCACTATATTATATAATGTAGGTGACTTAGTTTTAAAACGAAATAGAGTCCTTTCATGTGCGGCTGAAAACTTTGCGGCGAAGTTAGCACCTAGTTATGACGGTCCATACGAAGTTATTAGAGTCCTATCTCCTGTCGTGTATGAGGTTCGAGGAGGTAGTCCTCAGCGATTTAGTAAAGCCCATGTGAGTGATCCCAAACGATTCGTTCCAACGCCTCGATGTACCAGAAGGTTAGATGATTGAGCAGTGTGTTATTTATAGGATTGTTATCGAGAGTCCTAAATAGGTAATTGTTTGGTATAGCATGTGGTGATGGGATGTTATCATAATATAGCTAGTGAGTTGTCAGCCGAGATCGGGGAATTGTGATTCTCTTTAGAATGATAGAGATTCGGAAAGCTAAGGGCTTCCCGGCTAAGGAGGGGGGAGTTTGTGACGGATCATTCGCCACATGACTCGGCGCTTCTTGGTAGGCGAACCGTTCGCTGCCGCAAGCTTCGATTTCCCGATCGCCGAAGAATTAAATTGCGTGCCACCGACAAATGCGTTTTCGAATGTTTGTTTCAGCGACTATGCCTTCGACCGAACGAGAGAGACCGCCCGAAAAATAGGCGATAGCGGCGGCCGATGACGAGAGGGGCGCGAAAGAGAGTCGAAGCGTCACGAGCAATCCGCGAAAAGTCTCGCGGAAATTTCGGCACTTCGTTGCGGACCATCGAGCGTTTATGTTACGGCACGATAAAAGAAAATTGTTTTGGTTTATATAAGTTAGCTCGATTATCTATTATTTTTTTTATTTTTCACTGTACGTCGCTACAATATATATATAAAGAGTCCAGAAGAATTGTGCACGAAAGAAGGCGGTAAGTCCGAATCGCCGGTTAATTCTATTGAATGTCAGTTTTCTTCGGTTTCGGTCTCGCGAGTCGGTATTCGTCAATATATTGTTTAATAAGTTACATATAATAAGTGTTCCAAACTAAGTGAAGTGTATTCATTAATTTTAATTCGTATCCCTAGCTGATAAAAATAAATTAAGTGAGGAAGAAGAAAAACCCCTCGCACCCTCTCGCTCTCGCATACTCTTTGTTAGATCCATTAACTTTAGCATTATACCGTTTTCACGGTCATCGTCATCACCGGTTACCCGACTATCATTTTCACCATATATTTTTCCATGTATACAGGTTCAGACGCGTTTAAAGTCATTGCGCAATTTCATCCATATATATGCTAAGTGATACATTTTCTCTTTCCCATATTTGAGCAACCTCCGTCATAATAGAAAGGAGATGACCTCAGTTCTGTATTTTATCTAGGAATAACCTGGCGGGCCACTCGTAGGCCAACTCACCTCTTCATTCACAAAGGTTGCATTAATAAATAACAACAATAATATTTAAATAGTAATAAATCTCACATAATCCGAATAGCGTGTATTAAAATGTATAATATAGAACTGATGGAAGCACCTAGCAGTAATTAGGAAGAAAGATGATGGCACGCTTATTCCCTATGCATTTATCTATTCACGGTATTTACGTGTTTTCATGACGTTCGAACTACAGCTATACGAGTTTGGACACGTGGGTAATGTAATTAAGCATGTTCCTGACCGTTTTTTAATGTGTACAATTTACCACATATTAAATATCGCCATGCAGGTTTCGACCTGTTAATTATCAGAAAACTTTACTATACGGTTACAATGAATCTGACTTCCCATAAGTGACGAATGCATACGGGTATCGACTTGCTTTTAATATGATTAATTAACCTTTGTAACGAGCCGTTTAAACGAATCGCGCGCGGAAGAGAAAGAGCGACGGAGAGAAAGAGGCCCGCTCCAAAAATAGTATCGACGTGCTTGCCAGCATATGTGCATTTCGCGGATTATGCGCTGGCAAGCTAAATAACGACGGGAACGCAGAAAAACAAGAAAATCCAGAGGACGCTGGTGCGCCTCTACATGCGCAGAAGAGGGGCAACGGCGCCCTGGCCGCGCAGATATGGAGAGTGGGCAATGACCGGCCAGTTCCACGCTCGGAGCTGCCTGTGTCGCCGCGATGGCGCGCACGCGCTCCAAATTCAAATGAAGGGCGGGTGGTCAAATTCAAGTCAATGAAATGACATTTGAATGTTTGACAGTTCCCATCTCGATTCAGAGTACAAACTCGGCGACATTATTGGACACGGGGATACTTACCGAGGTATTATAAGAGCTGGTAGGTATCCTCCTCCTTCTTCTTCTTCTTCTTGACTACTTCTTCTGCTGGATGACTCGCTGCCTACCTCGACGTTCTTCCGGAGGCCCTGGCTGCTCCGACGATTCGTAGTGAGCCCACACCAATTCACAGCCAGCACCTATTTTTCTACAAGTCGAGGAGGCGGCGAGGACTAAATTTTGACAAGAGGAATATTACGGAACGACGGCGTCACACCGTTCGTCCCGTTCCAAGTTCACACGAGGCTGCTGGTCCTCTCCTTCGGTGTCGCGAGGGAGTGCGACACCAAATTTTGGATTCACGAGGTGACAGCAGCCGAACCAATATTTCAACGAGACGGATGGAAAAAAAACTGGACGAGAAGATATAAGGACGCCGCAAAGACCAAGAAATTACGTAAGCCTCTTTCTCTTCCGTTCGTATAATAAACGAATAATATTGTGCAATATTCTTTTTGTAATGTCGAATATGTTATGTTAGTGAATGTATGTATGTGTATGCAGTGAACGTGTGACCGCGTTTTTCCCGTACTAAATTATTTTCGTCCGCGTAATTTATTCCGGCATTTGACGATAATTGACAGAATTGCAATGACCATGACAATTATACGCACAGTACAAAGGACTCGATAATCTTATTTTTATGACTTTTATTTTTTAATCGCACGTAATATTTATTTCTAGTGTGTTTGTATGTGTATGACAATGAATTGCCTTTGAGGAGTTCAATATGAAAATATATAATTAATTGAATGTCACAAAATAATGACCTTTATTATTTCAGCACCTCATGATTCCAATCTATAATTTTAACTATAATTGACATTTTTTAATTTATGACGTGTACGATTCCAAACACTAAATAAACAATTACCGGAATCGTTACACCTTCATTTAATATTATAAGCGTGTAAAATTTACCAGTTTCTTTCTATCTTTACGCACAGTTTTGTGTCTTTTAAGTAAAAAGAGAAAGGAAGTGACAAGGCTGCCATCTTTGGTATGTTTAAAGAGATTGCAGAATCTGTGTATCGCAGAATTAAATATGCGGGTGCTTTTGAAATGCATGGATTCATCGTAGGCTGCGAGGATACACTTGCTGATATGAGTGGTTATGAGGCGATTACAATTGAATATGAGGTTCTTGAAAATTGGCGAACTAGTTGACAATTGACCTTATTATCGCCATGCAGAAGTATGCGAAACTGAAATTGTTAAATATTACAGCGCATCTACTGCAAAGCGAAAGCAATCTCGAGGACCCAAAATTCTTATTTTTAAAATACTTATATTGCCATTACTATACATCCCTCTGAAATTGACACTTTCCACAATCTTTAATCATGGGCGGTTGTCTATCTGCGGTATCATCACTCGTTTCAAAATGTTTATCGACGACATCCACGTAAATCTGGATGCATTTGCATTGTGAGTGGTAAGCATGACCATATTTCTTCAATTTCACGTTCTGCAAACGTTAAGATGAAATCTGTAGGTAGACACTCATGTCTTTTGTTTTCATTAATGCAAGACGTTTCACTTCATTACTAAAATTCTCAATGACCTTTGAAGAGATGCAGGCAGTCTTGAAGATTTTCCAGTGTCCAGTTTTTAAGCATTTTAACATTTTGTTTAGCACACTTTCCATTAAATGTATGATTTTCAAAATTTATCGACAATCGACATTGTTGTTGTCCTATGAGTTTCGGTAGAGATGGACAGACCAATATGTCTATGTCGACAACATTGTCAACCACCTACAATTTCCTGCGACCTATAACTTTTATTTGTCTGCGCCAGTTATGTATATCTTATGAGCACATGTAACGATGTCCTCCAACGTTTCGTTGATTGCATCAAAGGGTATATCGCCCGATTCCCATCGTATACCATGATAATGGGGTTCACCGGTAAAATTTTTTTATTGTTTTTTATTGTTTTAAATAATAATTTAGGTCATAAATAACACAAATAAAATCTAAAATATAATTAATTCATTAATTTGGGTATTTTATTTGCCAATTAAAACCTCTTCCGCTTGAAAGCGCGCCAGTTTCGTGTGACGTCACTATGCGGGTTCGGCTGTCAACCAATCCCGTTCGCATATTCTGCTGTGCCTTTATGTCATGTTTAACCCCAATAGTTTGCTTCGAAGTTTTTATTATGGAAAAAAGAGACATAAGACCTGCTGATAAGATTCATTATGCCGTTATTTGCGTTTTCTTAATTGCAAAAATAGTTTTAAAATCTATGTATACATATATAGGTAACATTTATCAGCTACAAGGATGCACCTTTGGATGAATCGTCGTGACGCTACTTTTGTCGCCGCGTGTATATTGAACCTATTTGTAAAATAGCAGGACTTACAACCCTTTTTCCATAGTACAAGTTTGATTTTTCCATTTTAAAAATTTCGGAGCAAACTTTTGGGGTTAAACATGACATGAATGCACAGTATAATATTCGAACGGGATTGGTTGACAGCCGAACCTGCATAGTGACGACACACGAAACTGGCGCGCGTTCAAACGGAAGAGTTTTTAATTGGCAAATAAAATACCCAAATTAATAAATTAATTTTTTTTTCGATTTTATTTGTGTTATCTGTTATCCAAATTATTATTTAAAACAATAAAAAATAATAAAAAAATTTTACCGGTGAACCCCATTGTGCATTAACCAATTGTTTTACGTTCAAAACGTACTTTACATCATCACTGTCGGAAATATCTATAATGCACATTTCCTTCGGTATAAACCGATTACCAGGTGCAGGGAATCCTTGCACGTCGGCGATATACTACATTTCTAGTACCTAATACTGATTTGCTTGTCCCCTTCATTAATTGACGCATCATTCTCTCTCTCTCTCTCTCTCTCTCTCTCTCTCTCTCTCTCTCTCTCTCTCTCTTTCTATCTATCTATCTCTACCTATCTCTATCTCTCTCACACACTCTTTACCCCTTTCACATATGGCGTGGTACCTCTAATTCATGGATATACATCGTACACCCTGCCGCAGAATATCTGTCCGGTAATTTACATCTAGTATATGGAAATTTGCCAAATTTATAAGAAACGAAGCAAGATACGCAAAAAATGCATTCAACCTTTTTTGTTAAAAAATTCGGGCTCTACAAAAAAGGTTGAATGCATTTTTTGCGCATCTTGCTTTGTTTTTTATAAATTTGGCAAATTTGCATATACTAGATGTAAATTACCCGACAGATATTCTGCGGCTGGGTTTACCTTTCTCTCTAGATCATAGTATCTCTTCGTCAAATCCTATGAATCGGAAATCAAATCAGAGAGTAACAAAAACATATAGTTTTCACGGTCACTAGATCCCTCTCGGTATCATCCGATGTTCCTCGCGAGATTAGGATAGACGGTCCCATACGTGTCTATTGTTCATAGTTTGCGAGTTACGATACTCAGATGATGAACAAGTTTTACGCAATATTAAATCGTTTCAAGTACTAGCACCAGCACGATGGTCACCGCATTTTTACAATCTTTTCTACGATATTCGATGTAATTGAAATGTGCATAGACGTATGAATACAAGTGAATATAAATATGAATTCGATCCATTTATAATATAATTGAGCGTGCCAAAGATCTCTAAATTTTAAATAAAAAATGTTAAGTCATTAAGTTGACATCGTTTAAACAATTAATTTTTCTACGTCTATTAAATCGAGATGTACTGCACTCTAAAAACAAGTACTTAAAATCATTACATCTTAACGTCAATCCATGCATAAATTTGACATCGTCTAAGTCATCTTATCTACACTACATCTTTCTTTCTTTCTATCAATGTAAAAACAAAACGAAAGACGACAAAGTATTTATCATTATGATAATAACAAATTTCTTCATATTAGAACCGTGTACAATAGCCCACATAAGGTCGCCTTATTCTGTAACGTGGGACGTTTTTAATTCTAACAAAATTATTTTTCCCAGAGTTTTATCTTGCTCTGCTTTACACAGATGTTGTTCGTAAAATTGAAAAAGGGAAAGATATTATTTTCCAACGTTCGACAACCAGAAGATAAGTTTTTTTAGCGTTTAGCTGGAAAACACATGTTGGGCGACATCATAGAGTAGCTCGACTAGTCGGCGACGTAGACAAAATCATAAATTTCTCGAAGTCGTGTAAATTTATGATCTATTCTAAATAGGCTCTTTGATACGCAATCTGAACGCCACTAACTTATTTTCTGGCCAAGAGCGTTATCCCATAGTGTTGTCCAACACATGTGAAAAACTAAAAATACTAAATAATTTTTGTCCCGAATGACGTCACGTCCTCGCTGTCTTTCTTTTAGTAATACCAACAATTACTATTGCAACTATTATAATCAACTAACCATTAATTATAGAAGCGTTACTAATAAAATTCATTGTCAGCGTACAATTAGATTTATGTGAATAAGTTTAGAAGTATATCTTATTCAATTTAATACTTTTTTAACGGTATTAATTTAATAACAATTATGATTATAAGTAATAAGTAATCGGAGTATTGTGCGATGCATATATCATCAATTGCGAATATGTAATCCACGTAATATTATTATTGTATATTAACTACTAATTATTATTATTGCGTTTAGATATAAGTTTATAATATTATATTGTAAGGGAAGATAGTATACATAATATCCACGTTTCCCCACTTTTTCGGGCATAAGCCCTGCCCCTTTTTCTGTATCGTCCAATCTTGACATAGACAATTTTTGACTCTCATCTCATGAGCATAGAGGGGGAGAAGTCCTAGATCTCTAACCGAGGTGACGATTTAGGAAAACCTATTTTCAAAAATCAGTCCGAAAGTTCAGTCCGAAAGTTTAGTCCGAAAGTCGACAGTTACGGAGTCGACAGTTTAAAGTTAATTAGAAGAGTCGAAGCTAAGTTGGACCCAAATAATCTCTGACTAGTAAGCAATTTGTAAGGTTCGTTTTATATTAATCTTTTTCATATATTTATACAATTTTGTTTACCATTTTTTGATTTCCAGGATAATTCCTTTTTCTTTTTCCTCTTTTCCTTATTCCGTAGAACAATCCAAATTAATTTGAAAGCTTGAGGTTGCATGCTTCTCGTTAAGGTACCAACTTCGAGTATTGAATTAATTATTTGAACAAAATTCTTTCATTTAAATTCAAAGGCTTGAGGTTGGACGCTTCGTCGTCAAGGTACCAATCTCGAGGTATTGAGTTAAAGACTTGTTGCTAAATTCATTTGATTTTTAAACCAATCCTATTTCAAAGGTTTGAGGTTGGACGCTTCTTCGTCAAGGTACCAACCTCGAGGTATTGAAACAAAAGGGATCTTCTTTTCTTATTCCTTTTTTTTTTGGATTAGAAACAAATACTTGAAGTTGGATGCTTCCTCGTTAAGGTACCAACTTTAAAGTATCAATCTAACCACGTTTTTTTTTGTTAATTAATTGAACCCCAAATCAATTATTCCCTAGTATCCTTTCCAAAAATCATACTATCTTCCAATATTTTGTAATGTACCTAAAATATAAATTATAATAATGATAATAATAATTGTATATTTTATTTCACCATTTCTCCATCATCCCGGTCGTCCCAAGGTAAGAGGGACGAATAATAAATTTTAAAAACTTCTTTCTTTTATTATTTGTACTCCGTTGTATTCGACGCTGGACGTAACAATTCATGGCGAATTTGACTTTTGAACTGTCTTCTTTAATTGTCGACCATTCTCTCTCTCTCTCTCTCTCTCATTAGCCACCGAATTGTTAGATCTATACGAATACTCTTACATCAAATCGAGTCGTGTGCACATACTTGTGATGTAACATTCACACGACTATGGAATGAAAATGCAGCTGTAACCCTCTGTTCCGTGATGCAATGAATAATTGTCTCCAACGATATCTTCACCCCATTTGGAATGTGAGGATTAGCCCTTAAGAATGAATTGATTTTCTCAATCTTTTCGACGGATTCTCGAACGAAGTTGGAAAACTGATGCTCAATAGCGTTTTCTTCAAGAGTGTTGTAAACCCTCTTTGAGGCCTCTACCCATGACGAAAAAATCTTCTTGAGATCTACCGTATTGATGTAGAAATACAATATTTGAAATAGAGGTGCTTACGTGCTGTCAAACATATACACAGAAACGCGACATTCCTTTGAAGCGATAATTTAGAAATATTTGAATTAGACTGCGTCTTTTCTATTACGTCACGGATTGCCGAAATTTGGGAAAGAGAAAATGTTTTGAAGAAATTGTGCAATGACCTTTTAAACGCATCTGTACCTGTACACAATTTCGAAAGTATCAGGAAAACAAATGTACGGTGAATAAGTGATCGACGGATAATCGACGACCGTGAAAACGGTATACTGCTAATGTTAATGGATCTAACAAACAGTATGCGAGAGCGAGAGAGATGGTAGTAGGGCGCACGGGGAAAAGGTCATTTTACTTTCGCTTTCAATAAGATTCCTAGCTTTCGGTGTGTTTCCACAGAAATACGGAGAAGCGACTATAATGTAACAATATTTGACCGTTAATGAAAGCAACTTTTGAAATTTGTTTTTCAACAGTCCACACATGGCAATACTACATTGGAATGATTGAATTAGGCTGCCTCCTTTCTATTACGTCACGGATTGTCGAAATTTGGGAAAGAGGAAATGTTTTGAAGAAATTGTGCAATGACCTTTTAAACGCGTCTGGACCTGTATACAATTTCGAAAGTTTCGGGAAAACAAATCGTATACACGGTTTTCATGGCTTCGCATTTTACTGCCTGAGCCATGGACGGTAAGCCTAAAAGGGACCTCATTGCGGCTATGGCCTCTTCTAATATGTCCTTACTGCGCAAATGCCCCTGATGATGTGTTGAACTTGGGTCTTTTCTGTCCTTTGCCACCAAATTGGCGCGGCATAGGTAGTCCTTGTTAACATAATCTGTTGGTAGATCCAGAGCAGCTGTTTCGGTCCTAGACCCCAACTGTTACTAAGAGCTCTCCTACAATGCCAGTAAGTAGCAATTGCTTTCTGACATTTGTCTTCCAGGTGACCATTCAAGTTTAACTTTTTATCCAGGGTTACTCCAAGATATTTGGGTTCGCTGGCATATGGCACCTGCTTCCCGCCAATCACCATTTCCCTGAGTTTTTTTATCTTATATCTTCTAGAGAAAGTGATGACGGCAATTTTTTCCGGTTCTATCGATAGCGCTTGCTCCTTGCACCATTTTTCCATAACCCTCAGGGCTTCTTGGACAAGCTCCAGCAAAACTTCTTCGTAGTTGCCTCTAGCGAGTATAGCATTATCGTCCGCATTTCCAATCGCATAGATTCCGCTATCGTTGAGCTTCCTGATTAAACTGTCAGCTTCCAGCTTCCAAAGAAGTGGGGACAACACTCCACCTTGTGGACAACCCTTAGAGATCGTCGCCTCCAATAGGGTACCCTGCCATTCCGTAAAAATATATCTATTTCTAAGAGTGCTCACAATCCAACTTATGAGTTCCTTGGGCACCCCATATTCTTCCGCTCCTTTCCGTATTACTTTCACGGAGGTGCGGTTAAAAGCACCCTCAATATCTATTTGCTTCCCTATAAAGATTTTGACCATTTCTGTTTTTACCAAAATTAGTAATTCAATTTTTGTTGAAATAAAGAAAATGTTACATTTTTTTCGCGTGCCATTTTTTTTACCCGATAAAGACAATTAATTTTCGTTTGCTGAATCTCGTACACGGAAAAAAAAGTTAGTTGGAATAACCAACTGTTGGTTGGATCAACCATTTAGTTGGTTATACCAAACTTTATATCCGTGTAGGCGATGTTTTTCGTTTAAAACTTTAAAATTTCTCGCAAATTCCACACATTTTTGATCAAATATTTACCATAAATTTATGTCAATATGGAGAATAATTTTCCAAATTAGCAATAATACAAAGCAAGCGAAAGAGGCCGAAAATTGTTAATTTATTTAATTCTTATTAATTTAAACCCAAGCGCATAAAAAAAATTTATCGTTTTATACTATTTTGCATGTTTTTAAAACCGACAATGTTTCATTTTTTATGCGCGGCAATTTATTACTTAATAGCGTTGCAGTACCGACGAAAAGAGTAAGACGAAAAGAGTAACGTTAGTACATAAATTAATGAAGTCATTAATAATAGCAATCATCGTTCTTTATTTGCTTCATTACGCCATAATAGAAGCCGTTCCTTTCTACGAATGGGCTTGGTATTATTGGTTAGAAATCGCCTTCCATCAGTTGTCAGTTCGAAACTGCCTTCCCGGGAATTTTTAATTTGATTTTCAATTGTCAACGAATCCCGTGAACGAACTAAAACAGAGCACAAAGGCCGATCGTACTTTGTCTTAATTGTTTCGCTGAGGCAATCCCCCCGAAATAAATACGTTTTTAATGTTTAATTAAAAAAAAAACCCTACATTCCAGAAAATTATTTCCAGCGCCATTTGATTCCGAAAAAAAAACCTACCTCCAAATGTAGGTCGATTCCGGTCTTTTAGATACACCCTGTATAAAACGAATCACGGGATAAAGGGGGGAAAGGCAAAAAGCCCAATGGCACTTACAGGGCTGCGGTGCGACGATGGGGCACCACTGGCCGACCTGAACTGGATACTGACGAGGTCCTCTGGGAATGTCTGCCTCCTGGTCCCCAGGGGAGCTTGAGCTAGCGGGCGACAACACTTCTGGTCGACGCACCGGGAAACACACCATACTAAGTTATTTTTTATGGCACTCACTCCACACTTTTTTTTTTTTTTTTTTCTTTCTCCATTTTATTTACAATCTGTCACATATTTAACAATAAGTAAATTTTCTAGGGGATACAATAATGATGATAATGAAGGTGCGTCGCCACTGTTCAGCACCTTTTTAAATTAAAATTTAATTAAAAATAAATTTAAACAACTTTTAGCACAGAAAATTTGATTATAAGAGTAGTTTGTAACGTTTCAATCTTGAATTTCTAAATGTAGTTTGAAGCATTTTCCTTGCGAGTTGGTTTGGGTGTTCGTTAAGTCGATTAACATATTTATCTTTGATGCTATGCACTTCTTCCGCTACCGATGTCAGGCCGAGATTCTTGCGTATTAGTTCATTTGGTAAAACCATGGTGCATTTACTAATTTTCGTATTACTTTATTTTGGTGCCGTTCAAGAATGTCGATGTTCGATTGAGATGATGTTCCCCACAACGTTATTCCGTAAGTCCACACTGGTTTAAGGGTACATTGATAAATGAGAATTTTATTGTAGATTGAAAGCTTAGATTTTCTTCCTAGCATCCAATACATTTTTCTTACTATGAGGTCAAGTTGTTTTCTTTTGGTCCAAATGTGTTCTCTCCATGTGAGTCGACGATCCAAATGGATACCCAGGTATCTTACTTTATTACACTGTTACCCGCTGTACATATAACCGCTACATTATTTAAGTATACTCTAGGACAAGTATCTTTACGTAATGTAAAGGTTGTATTTACCGATTTAGCTTCGTTTACCTTGATTCTCCAGGCATTATACCATGATTGGACTTTTAGTACATGTACTTGCATAATTTCGGCAGCAATATTATGGTTTTGATGTGTCGTCATAAATGCCGTGTCGTCAGCAAAAGTTGCAGTTGTCACGTCATTTGATGTTGGAATATCTGCAGTGTACAATAAAAATAGGACATGGCCCAATACACTTCCTTGTGGGACACCTGCTTTAATAGAATATGGTTTTGTTATTTCTTCCTTAATTTTTACTTGGAATGTCCGATCGATCACTTATATATGAAATAAGTAAGCTGCATAATTTACTGGGTAAACTTTTTTTCAGTTCATAAATAAGTCCATCATGCCAAACTTTATCGAAAGCTTGCGCTACATCTTCAAATACGGCATTACAATAACTGTTTCTTTCGAAGGCATTTCTGATTTCCGACGTAACTCTATGTACTTGTTCAATCGTGCTGTGTTCATTCCTGAATCCAAATTGATGGTCAGGAATCAGCTTCTTTGTACTAATTATATTGTACAAACGTTTCTTAATTACTTTCTCACAAATTTTGGAGAGAATTGGTAATAAACTTATTGGTCTATATGATGTAACTTGCTCAATAGGCTTTTTTGGTTTCTGAATTAGTGTTATCTGTGCATTTTTCCATAATGGTGGAAAGTAGCACAATCGGAGGATTGCATTGATAATAATTGTAATGAGCCTAACTGCTTTAGTAGGTAGCTCTTTAACTAACTTACCATTTAGACCGTCAAAGCCCGGTGCTTTTTTGATATTTATATGTTTAATTATTTGAAATATTTATTTAAATTTTGCAGCTTTTATGGTGTCATTAGTTTGCTCATATGATTTACTATTATCAAAAACCAATTTTTCTTTTTTCACACTTATTATCCTCGGTGGACAGTCGAAAACTAAAGTAGTTGCTTTATCTGCATCAGTTCGAGCCCATTTACCATTCGCTTGTTTAATTGGTGGTATATAGATTTTAGGACGTTTAATTTTTCGAGTTGCTTTCCACAGGGAATAATCCGTCTTATATGTGGCAGATAAATTTTCGAGGTAACTTTGAATACCGCAGTTTTTCTCCTCAGTAAGACACTTTTTGAGATCTGTTGTAGCTTTATTTAGTTTTGTTTTAATAACTTCTGATCTCGTTATTTGCCAGATTCTTCTTAATCTTCTTTTGTTTTTAATTTTGTCGTAGATATTTTTAGGAATACTGTCACTTTTCCCATTTAATTCGCATGGTCGAGAAGATTCCGTAGCTGCCTCCTGTATGCTTTTGTTTAACTTTGCAATCGCCTTCTCTATATCCTCAGTTGTTTTTAGTGCTATATTACAAGTGAGTTTATTATCGAGTATGTTTGTGTACTTATTCCAGTCGGTTTTTTAATTGTATGAAAATTGCCTATTTTTATTTGTGATAGCTGCGTTTATGTGTATAGTTATTGACGAAGGAATAACGCAGCTGTGCGACAGACACAACCGATCACGACCGTGGTCTAATCGCGACTGTCACTCCACACTAACGCCCGACTTAGTGTACGGCCCCTGGCAAAAATAATCGATCGTACTCGCGCGGTCGGTGATGAAAAATCACTGACTAAATTGATGCGCGGTCTGTGACGGAATTTAATGTCTCTCGGTTGGCGATCCGCTGCAGAATGGACAATGATCGCGATCGATGCGCGATAAAAATCTTCTTGATGTATTACCGCAATTCGTATTACCACTGCCTTGCTTCGGTGTGTCAATAATGAGACCTATTTCTTTCCAAAATTGATCCTGAATTTTTTTCTTTGTTTCTTCCTTTGTAATTTTGTCGTCGCCTTTCGCCAGTCATTTACAAAATTTTAACCTATAGGCTATATGCAATATGGCCTCCATACATCTTATTCTTGCATGCAAGGAAGCAAGGCCGTATTGAATCGCAGTTTCATTTATAGGCAGATGCCGAATTGTATCAAGATTATTCATTTGTGATGGCTTCGCACCACATATGTAGCAGCTTGCTGAAGAGGAGGTATCGGTTAAAGCTTGGCACACTTTACCGTCGAGCATAGTAACAGCCATTTTATGAATAATAGTGACGCGCATACTATTAATGTGCAAAACAGTAGGCTCAATATTTTCAATTGCGCTAATAATTTTACCTGCTTCCTTTTGTGTCGACAACTTCGTTTCGGTAGTATACAAAAATTTTATCTACACTGTCATCTTCATTATTCACTTTCAAGACCACCGGAATCATGGAAAACAATACTTTTGTCCGATTTTGCGGAATCCGTAAAACATTTATTGTATACATTGTGTCCATTTGTTCCAATACCTCCGCACTTCGAATAAAGTGTCAGAGATCCTATCTCCAGTTCATCGACTACCCATAAAACAGCAGGGATTTTCAGGATGCGGGAAACAGTGTGATTCATAAGCTCCTGTAAATCAATATCCACTTCGTCTTCTGTAATTTTTATGGAAGCATCAGGTGGGCAGCATTGGTTTTTCGCATTTAATAAATATCGATACGATAGATAAATATCTGCGTTTCTTGCTATGGCCTGTATTCGTAAGATTTCAGACTGGTGACGAGATAATTTTGCGTGTTCCACCAACCTCAACGCTTCATCTGCAGTATATGAAATTATACCACTATTACTCGCCATATCCTCGTCATCATTATCCTCATTATCATCTGCCTCGGCACTGATTAATAAATTTTTTAATTTTTTTTCTTAGTTCTTTCTGCCCTCTCTGTCGCAATCGATAAAGGAAAGCTTCCTGAATTTGGACATCTGATAATATTTCTAACGTGCTCAAGATTTTTCTTCTTTTAGTCGATTTTGACCTACTTAGAAAATCATCGCAAGTATTTTTACGACCCCATAAAACCCCGAGTATCAATTTTCGGCTAAATTGGACAAAAGGAAAAATGCGCGACTCAATGGGTTAATTTATTTCTGTAAAATATTTCTAGTACATTTCATACTGAAAATGCCAGGAATTGCTTCAAAAATGTTAAGCATCCATGAAGCTGGATGAACTTTAGAGCTGAAAATAATAACAACATATGACATTACGAGAAATGATTCAAATTCATAATACGGTTATTCGCATTTGTTTTTAATCATTTTCGATATCTTTTCGCTCATAAACAGTATGCAGAATCTTTTGTAAATTAAAAAATGCATTTTCAAGATCGTTTCAACATTACATTTGAGAAAAGATTGCTTACATTTTCGTAGAATTTCAGCAGCTTCAAAATTTCCATTTTCAAGCTATGCTTCAAGCAGATCTTAGTTTTTATTTTTATTTCTATGAAGGTGTTTCCGAAATTGTGGGCCAGTTTAATGCTTACAATGTATAATGTCATAATAAATAAATAAATAAATAAATAAATTGTACGTTATTTTATTTCAAATTTGAACACTAATTTAAAATATATGAAATGAATATATGTTCTTATCTAAATAGTCTTTATTTATGATAAACAGCTCTTTTTATTTAATTTAAAACTGTATCCAAAACAATTACATATATCAGTAAACGATCGCCGATAAGAGGGTCCACGTATCGCGCTCTGTAATTTTTCATTTTATCAGATAAAATAGTTGTGCCGGGTCTTAAAAGGGTTGTCGCGAAAACATATGTTCAGACCACCTGGTGAAAAGGATCACTGTTGTCGAGATCCAGGTCTTCCGCTCCCTAGTTTTTTTATCTATTAGTTATAACACTTTGGTCGCACTTGGAGGTAGTTTCAAGGTCAAATAATCTACTCGGATTTGTATATGTATCGGAGATACCTATACAAGGGCACTACTCGAGTATGTTACGCAATGGAAAGTCTAGGAATCATGTAAACGGCAACATTATAACAAACAAAACATGTCCAAGAAATTCTAAGGATTTATACGTTCTTAATTTACATGAAGTTTACATTTTCAAAAATACAATATTACACATGGCATTTTTTATCAACTTTTGTATATTAGCAAAAATGAGTGAAATCCCACAAAAAACACTTCTTGTAAAAAAACTCGCCAAGTTCTTATTAGTAAAACATAATTACCACAAAAAATGCTATCAGAATTAAATTATGTAGAATTATAAGGCTATATTCTTATTCTACAAAAAGCAGTGAAATCATGTAATAAGACCAAGTTCGTTCTAATGAAGAAAACTATCCATTAAGGGGCCTCGAGCGTGCCGAGGCGCCTGCCGCCTGTGACATCAGAGGCGAGGAAAAGGCGAGAAAATTTTGCGCCGATCTTTAAGACTTTTAAGATGCTTTTCGGATAATTTTTGTTTACAGAAATATTTCTTATTATATTCGCCACGGAATGAGTGATTTTGGAGAAATTCGGATGTTGGGAAATTCGTGAAAATACTATGAAAAGTTTGGTATTCAGTAGTTGGTTATGAAACCTGTCACGGAACTTAGAATTTTTTTGGGGAAGTTGGATACCGAACTTTTCACAGTATTTTCACGAACTTCTCCAAAATCACTCATTCGGTGACTTAGAATTTTTCCAGCCTGGGCGAAATGAAAGGATGGAGAAGAACGTGCTGCAATTTAGCAGAATTATAATAAAATGTAAAATAAAAACTTGTAACGATATAAGAATTATGGAATAAAATAATGCGTAAAACTATGTACGTGTATTTCGTATTTTATATATATTTTTGTAAATAATTTAGAAATTATTGTAAATATAGTATTGTAAAATTTGTAAAATATTTTTTTTGTAAATATTATAGAAAGTGGAGTTATTTTGGAAGTATTATTTCAATAAGTAAATATATATATTTATTTATTTTTTATTTTCCATATTTTCCATATTTTTATTTTTATGTAAATACTTTTTCTACGCAATAATGATTGTAAATAAATTTTTTTTAATGTTATTTAGATTTCAATGTATTTATTTTTGCATCTGCAGCAACCACAGCAATGACAGGAAACGCATCTGGGGTATGTATAAATAAATTGTACGCATCAACAAATATGAAAGTTTTATTTATTGTATTTTATTTTTTTCAAATAACAAGTTATAAGCTAATATATAATTGTAAAATTTGTAAAATATTTTTATTGTAACGTGGTATATCTAATAAACAAGGGTGTACAGCACCACCACCCTTAGCGAGGTGGACGCCAGGTGCTCCGGAAGAACTCTCCCATGTCCTTGAGGTACTGGGCACGTTTTGCCTTGCCCATGGCCTGTCGCTTCTTCACCTGACGCCCACCTCTCTGCTTTGTATCGTAGATCTTCTTTATCTGAAAAAGAAACAATTTATTATGAAAATGTAGGAAGGAATACAATCGACTGAAAATAGAGTATCTTTGCCGGTTAGGAATTTATTACTACGTGTTGTAATTTTACGATGCTACACGTTGAATAAAATCGAGTCCGTGTTGAACGTGGTATTTTTCCTATTCGAGAGAAAATTACATCAAAATTAGTAAAATTACAACTCCCAAACAGAAAACTTACAGCACGCAATAAGGTTACCACGTTCAGCGTGGGCTCAATTTCGACCAACGTGTAACGTGGTAAAATTCATTGCCATTTTTTACATTGTAGGTTACTATTAGGTTATTATTATGTTTTTATTAGGTTATGATGTAAACAAATTGCAATGAATTTTACCACGTTACACCTTGGTCAAAATTGAGCTCGCATTGAACGTGGTAATAATGCTCTAAGTTTTCTGTTTGGGAGTTGTAGTTTTACCAATTTATATGCGTTTTCCTCTAGAATGTGAAAATTACCGCGTTCAACATGGGCTAGATTTTGATCGACGTGTAGCAAGGTAAAATTACAAAAAAAAATAAAATTCCTAATCTCCAAAGATAAGAACCCAACGCTTATTTCTTTGCATTCATTTTTATCTTTTTTTCATATATTTTTCATTTTATATTATTTTTTATTTCTTTTTTTCTGTATTTATTTATTTTCCTTACTTTTTCGGTTTGGGTGCCATTTTCCGCGGTCCTCGTCTCTTCCTGCATTTCCTCGATTTCCTCATTTTGGCCGTTGCTCCTCTCGGCCTGCCCGTTCACGGACTCATCCCGAATGTTGCTCTGGAAAACATAAACATTGTGGTGAATATAAAAAATTGAATTTTTATGAAATGTTTTCTTACCATTTTTGTCCTTTCGGCGTTCCTCGGTTGCGTCGACTCAATGTTTATTTGTCTCCATGCAACGCGCCGCGGGACAGACTATCACGCCGTAAGATATGAAACTCGACTGCCAAAGTGCCAACGGGCGCTGCCATCTGTTGTTTGATTAAAGTAACTAATATGGTGTCATTCGCATACTGGATTACTGCACTACAGAACTATAAAATATGATATATATATCTAGTGCTTTGTGCACTGGTTAGTGCATATTACTCGCACGCTCTCGCGTGTGTGCAACTCTATTCCTTTCTACATAGCAAAGAAAGGTTCTGTAAAATTACTACTATCAAAGAGGGTAGTTAGAAAGACCTATTCTGAGAGAAGTAAAATTACACCAATCAGATTTTGTTTATTTCCCTCAAATGTCTCGTCATAATACGAGTAATTTTATCAAAAAATAAGGGATTTTTTGTTGTGTCTCTAAAAAATATGTCAGTGTAATTTTACCACTGAAGTTACTTTGGAATTAGCAAAATTGCAACTTTCAGGGTAGTAAAATTACACCTCTCAAAGTAGGTATTTAGTAAGACCCACTTTGAGAGTAGGAATTTTACGATTTTCTTTAAAATTTACATTTTTATAGTAATACTCAATAGTGTTGTAATATTGTCATTCTCATAGTTCTGATTTCACCATGTGGGCTAGGGAAAACACTGTTTAATTTTACGAGATGCTTGTGATTTTACATCAGCATTTTTTACTGTGTAACGAGTGTTCAATTGTAAGCATTATTAGAGGTATCTAACGCGACGTCACTTGATCGTATAAATAATTAAAATATATAATAATAAAAATAAAAAATAACAATAAAAATAAATTAATTAATAAATGACAATAAAAAAAATAAATAAAATAACTTTTCGTTTTGTAAGAACGAGCCGGAAATTTTGAAACAGACGATAGACATTTTTTAATTTCACTTCTTAGGGAATGATAGAAGATTAAAATCTTTCTAAAGCCTATTTCGAATTTTCCAGCTCGTTTGTAAGGAAAAATCATTTCTCCTGGTTTGTGCAATTATTTAGAACTTCTATTTGTATATTAAATTATATTTTTGTAATTATTCAACATTAGGTAGATTATGCTTTTGGTATTACATTTGTTGTGGATTATATAGTAGTACAGGGCTGTACCACTTCTGGCACTTCTTTTTTAAACAGCTACCACTGAAGTGGTTAAAAAAATTATAGCTAAAAAATCGCGTTTTTTTTCAGTATTTTTTAAAAACAAACTGTGTTACGTCATTTTTCGAAAATTTCAATAGTGCTAATCGAAAGAGCAACCTCAAAACTAGTCGGATATAGATGTTTCCATTTTTTTTAATTGTTGTTTTATACATAAAACGATGCTGAAATCCATGTGCAAATTGTGCACATTTGAGACTTAGGGTTAAACAAGAATAAAATACTACGTACTGGCATCGAATCCATGAACAAATCGATCCTCTGCTCGATGTACGTTTGATGTTTGGCACTTTGGACGATGATTATAAAACCTTGAACACCATTGGACTTCCGCACATCACTGAAGACGAGGTAACCCAACTGTTCCTGAGTTCTCAAAACATTGAAACACGGTTCCGATATGATTTGTATCAATAGTTGGAGTAACACATTTGTTTCAAGGGACAACATTCCACTTTGGTAGCAAACTTGTATACAGGAACTTTTGTGCATGTTGTTTTCCACTTCAAATATGAAATGTGTTCCTGTAAATTAAACTGCATATTAAAGTTTCGTGTTACAATTCTTCACCTAGAAAATTGTACCTCGTGCTAGTTCAATTTCTCGATACAAAATTAAGTGTTTTGGCAACAGTGGCATACGATCTTTATCGGAAAAAGTCAATTTCGTCTCAACTATTTTGACAAGGTCCAACGCATCGTTCTTTGTCACATTTCCATGAATCAGGCACTCGATATGTAATTTACTCAAGAACTGTAGTATGAACTGTTGCAGTTTCTCCACTGTCACCACTACAAAATGATTTTTCATTAGTAACGTATTTAGTTGCTTTTAAATTTCTGTTTGAGAAAACTTACTGTTGCTACATGTAAGAAATTCAGTCCTAAGCCACATATGTTCGGATAATAACACTGCCAGATAATACGAGTGTTGATAAGGCTGATCTGCAGCAACATTTTTCAGGCCTCTAATATACTAAAAATTGACAATTATTTTAAATCATATGTATAATAACGAAGTCTAAAATTTACTGGAATTTTTCTATGGTCACTTACACTTTCTAATAATATCTCGAACCTTTTGGGATCGATTGTGAAATTAACCATACGGTCCATGATTTTCGTGAGAAGTACGTTCTGTTTATCGTCGTAACCTTCTATGGCCAACTGTGTAAGGTAAATGTCCCAGTTGCTGGCCACCTTAAGATTGGTCCCAACTGCTGACCACAATAGAAATGCGGTCACAAATGACTGGCAGGGTATAGACCTGGTCAGCAACTGGGACATTTACCTTAACGAGTGTTAAATTATAAGCATCGATAGAGGTATCTAACGCGACGTCACATTAGATCATGGTGGAATAAAATATATTGTCTTTTATGGGAATGAGAACAAATTAATAATTTTTTCTGTAGAAATAACGGAGAAATTGTGATAACATGTTGGGTTTTGTGCAAATAAATTATTTATTTTCATACATTTCAGTTCGTCAGAAATGCCGCATGCTTTATAAAACAATTCATTTATGATTGTAATTTTGTAATACGTGACAATTAATCGAAGGCTCAAACCGTCTATTTTCTTTTAAAGAATATATTTTATATATTAGAAAATTATCAAAAGGTGCAAAAATAATTTCTTGACTGAAATTGGGAAAGGAAAATGGTATAATGTGCAATGAGGGAGCAAAACACATGTGCTTCCGCGTTGCACATGCTATTATTTCACACTCTGAGCGCAAGAAAATACGATTTTCCTTCTTCTGATGTAACTTACCAATTAAAATGAAACAGCCGCGGGATTATCAACTTTTCGAGCAAAATGAGTCGATGACTTATAAGCATTCACTACATGTTTTACAGTAAATCGGACAATTTACAGAGTATACAATCGAGTAATCGATTTCTTTTCAGAGAAACTCATCAAATGTGTTTAGCGAAACTCGCCTTTTGGTATTACTTTTGTTTAAATTATTACTTTTGTTGTGGATAACAACAATTCTGGACTATGATATTCAAAGTACAACTTTTGTGGAACATCCCATATTTATCGACTATTATTTCTATCGCAAATATCGAAATCGATTTTGAAATAATAAATGGTTAGGATTTGACAATTTTGCATTGAAAAGTGACATTGAAAATGGTGAAATCGCGGTCTAGACATTTCGGCAAAGGCCATATGCTTTGGTCAGGACGACGAGGGTGTCGAAAATCTTGGTTAAAGTAAGTAAATAAGTATTATATTTTCGCAAATATTACAACGGTAGCCATAACCTATTAGGGTTATATGCGGGAAGTGACGGAAAGTAATCGTGACACCCGCAGGGAGTAATTATTTCATTAAAATCCTATTACCTAATGTAAGCAGATCCCCAGTAACATCCCTAGTATACAAATAATGTCTGCCGTTCCTCGAAATGAATTTCTCTAAATAAAAACATTGATTACGTATTTTTTGCTAATGGATGTGTTTGGTCAGTTTTAGAGCACACGTATGCATTTAGGCATTGTTAGAGATAGGCAAAGTTCTACTTGGTTATAATAATTCTTTTTCGTCATAGTAGGCGTAAAGTACGTCTTTACGCATCTTTTTGCGGGCGTAAAGTTAACTTTTAGTTAAAGTGCAACTTGTGATCGTCGAAGGGCGTAAAAGTTGTACGCCCGCGGTGCGAACATAATTTTTTGTCATAGTAGGAGTAAAATCGTACTTTACGCCAAGTAGGCGTAAAGACGCACTTTACGCCCCCAAAAATAGCTATTATGTACGTCTTTTCGGTGCGTAAAGTAAACTTTACGCACTCGATTATACTTTACGCACGAAAAAGCCGTACGTAAACAATATTTCGGCACACGTGTGTGTGTGTAAAGTTCTTTACGCATACGCCCTTGTATCGAAAACTACTATTTTGTAACGGCGTGCTTGAAGTTCGGCTTTTCATGCCTGAAATGCGTGTGTATAGCATCACTTTTACGCACGCGCATTTCACAGCGTGCGTAAAGCATTTCCAGCGTGCGAAACACATCCCCAGCATGCGTAAAACATTTCCAGCTTGCATCAACCCTCCGCAGAATATGTACAACCAGTACGTATGAGAACTACCTCCCACGAAATAATATATAATTGTAAAATAATATATTTGCCCTGTTCTTATATTTTATATAATTTATTTATATTTTTCGATATAATAAATTTATATCTCCGGTTGCTGCATTTTTTAATAAAATTTTATTTTAATTAAAAAAAATATTATTACATGTTTCTTTTGCGGGGGATTTACCCCTTTCGAGGTACATTTTAGAAAATAATGTTCTCGGAATTTCCGTTCCAAAATAACATCTCATTACGAGGAGAAAGATTGTCTGGCACCCCTAAAAAATGTCGCATGGAAAAAATGTCGAATGGCTATAATGCCGGTGATAAAAATGTCGAAAAGAAATAAGGAATATTTGTCGAATGGAATAATGTCCCGGGGAAATAATGTAGAATGGAAATAAATTCGTTCCGTGTGATTCTCATTTTCTCAACTGAAAATCACCTGCTTTACGCACTAGTATCGCAATGTACTATTTTGTAACGGCGCGGCGTGCGTGAAGTTCAGCTTCTCATGCGAGGGTAGAGTGCGTGAAGCAACTGATTTTCGCACTCGAATGACTTCAAGTGCTTTACGCACGCTCGTCATGTTCGTGCAGAGTCCCCTACTTCACGCACTTGTATCATAATATACTATTCTATTATCTTGTCCCGCGACAAAATAATTGCGACAAAGTAATCGCTATAACAATAATTGCGACAAAATAATGGAACAATAAGTAATCGCGACAACATAATGAAAAGGTATAATCAGGCAGAACTTCACCTCTCCCTAATAATGATTAAAAGCATATGTATGCCCTAAAACTAACGTAACCTAACCAGTGAAGATCTAAAACACTTTAATTATTTTGTCGTGATTGTTTGGACATGTGTTATTTAGTTCAACTTTATATTAATTTGACGTCAATCGGACATCAGATTCGGATTACGTGCGCCATGAGGTTCGACAAAAAATCGAAATAATATAGAAATTTCTACACGGAAAAAAATAGTTGGCTGGCACAGTCACTAAAGTAGTAAAATTTACTAATTAGATAGTGAAATTTGACATAGTCATCTCAGTTAGTAGCATTTACTATCTTTAGATAGTAAGCTTCTGAGATGCACGGTTTTTACTAACTAGATAGTACCGCCAGACACTTTTGAAATGTTTACATTCACGTGTTTGACAGTTGGAAATACTATGTATCTGTATGTTTCTTTCTCGTGCACACATGCGCGCTATTTTCCCCTCTCACTCTCTTTCTCTTGCCCCATTGCGAAGGCGAACAGTTCCATCAGAGCGTCATAACCTACAAAAGTTATATCAGCTGATCAGCTCGCATGGGAGGTATTTCAAAGATACAAAAATTTAAATGTAATTCCTTCTTTCGAATTGAGTTATATTAACAATATGAGACTTCAGGTCTAATTCCTTCTTTCGGTGGGACTTATTTCAACGATATAAGAATTTAGGTCTAATTCCTCTTTTCGATGGGAGTTGTATCATCGATATAACAATTTAGACCTAATACCTTCTTTCGATGGGAGTTATATACTGACCTAAATTCGTATATCTTTGATGTAACTCCCATCGAAAGAAGGAATCAGATTTAAATTCTTACGTAGTTGAGATGACTCCCATTCAAAGAAGGGTTTAGATTTAAATTGATATACTGTTGAAATTAGGTTTGAATTCTTATATCGATGAAATAATTCCCATCAAAAGAAGGAATGAGACCTAAATTTTTATATCGTTGATATAACTCCCAAAGAAAGATGGAATTAGACCTAAATTCTTATATCGTTGATATAACTCCATCGAAAGAAGGAATTACACCTAAATTCTCATTTCGTTGATATGTAACTCCCATCGAAATAAGGGTTTAGATTTAAATTCTTACATCGTTTATTATCATAATGGGATAAAGTCAAATGTAGTTTTTTAATCATTTATTGGTCATTTCTGTACATCTAAATGTCTCGAAAGCATAGAATTAGAAAATTAATAGTATATTGTTGAAAAATTGATTGTTCATTATCAATTGTCACATTTCATTGGAAAGAACTTTTCAAAATCACTGAACAGTCAACATTTGGCATTATAATTACTTATATTATAATGTCGTCTTCAAAAATATTAGTATTTAATAAAGTTTGAAGAATTCTCAATGTAGTATTCTATATTATCATGTGTATATGCTTAACATATATCTACCCGAAATTTCCTGTTTTCATTTTTAAACGATATATAATTAATTTTCTATGTCTATGCCTTCAAAACTTTCAGATGTACAAAAGTAACAAATAAATAATTTAAAAACTACATCTTGACTTTATTCCATTACAATAATCAACGATATAAGAATTTAGATCCAATTCCTTTATTCGATTGAAGTTATGTCAACGATATAAGAATTTAAGTCAGCTAATTCCTCTTTTCGATGGGAGTTTTATCATTGACATAAGAAAATACAATTTAGGCTGCAAATTGTGATAAAGATAAGTTATTAATTACATTTTGCACTCTTTAAAAGTAATATTATTAGTTTGGTAATCATCAGTTGCTTCTTTTCAAGAAAAAATGCATTTTTTGTTTCTTCGTCGAAAGTCCACTTGGAGCCCAATTTCACCAGTGTTTTGTATTAACTATTTCACTACCTTAAAAATAACTAATTGATATTGACAAAATGCAAAAAATGCATTTTGTATTAACTTTTTCAACCTTACAAACAATTGATCGATATCAAACTACTTGGAATAGTTTCAGAAGAGTAAAATCTACCAAGTTTCATGGTTATATTAGAATTTTTAGCACAATTTCCATTTTCATGTGCTTTAACCAAACCTGATGAAAAACAGTTGCTTGGTATGCAATAAAAATTGAAATTGTTCTAAAAATTCTAATATGACCATGAAATTTTGTAGATTTTGCTCTTCTGAGACTATTGCAAGTAGTTTGATATCAATGAGTTGCTTTCAAGTCAGTGAAAAAGTTAATACAACATTTTGATGAAATACGACTTCGAGTGGACTTTTTACAAAGAAACAAAAAAATGAATTTTGTATTAACTTTTTCATTGACTGAAAAGCAACTCATTGATACCAAACTGCTTGTAATAGTTCCAGAAGAGCAAAATCTACCAAGTTTCATGTTTATATTAGAATTTTTAGCATCATTTCAATTTTTATTGCATACCAAGCAACTGTTTTTTAACAATCATATAAAAATGGAAATTGTGCTAAAAATTCGAATATAACTATGAAACTTGGTAGATTTTGTTCTTATGAAACTATTCCAAGTAGTTTGATATCGATCAATTGTTTGTAAGGTTGAAAAAGTTAATACAAAATGCATTTTTTGTTTCTTTGTGAAAAGTCCACTCGTAGTCGTATTTCATCAAAATGTTATATTAACTTTTTCACCACCTTAAAAACAATTGATTGATATCAAACTACTTGCAATAGTTTATGAAAAGCAAAATGTACCAAGTATCATGGTTATATTAGAATTCTTAGCACAATTTCAATTTTTATTGCATACCAAGCAACTGTTTTTTATCAGGTTTGGTTAAAGCACATAAAAATGGAAATTATGCTAAAAATTCTAATACAACCATGAAACTTGTTAGATTTTTCTCTTCTGAAACTATTCCAAGCAGTTTGATATCAATTAGTTACTTTTAAGGTAGTGAAAAAGTTAATACAAAACACTGGTGAAATTGGGCTCCGAGTGGACTTTCGACGAAGAAACAAAAAATGCATTTTTTCTTGAAAAGAAGCAACTGATGATTACCAAACTAATAATATTACTTTTAATGAGTGCAAAATGTAAGTAATAACTTATCTTTATCACAATTTGCAGCCTAAATTGTATTTTCTTAGATCAATGATAAAACTCCCATCGAAAAGAGGAATTAGCTGACTTAAATTCTGATGTCGTTGATATAACTTCCATCGAATAAAGGAATTGGATCTAAATTCTTATATGGTTGATTATTGTAATGGAATAAAGTCAAGATGTAGTTTTTAAATTATTTATTTGTTATTTTTGTACATCTAAAAGTCTTGAAGGCATAGACGTTGAAAAATAATTATATATTATTCAGGAAATTTTGGGTAGATATATGTTAAGCATATACACATGATAATATAAAATACTACATTGAGATTTTTTACATTCGTAACTCCCTGAAACTTCGTACTTCGTATTTCACTGCTGAAGTCAGGTTAAACGCTACAAATATGGAACACACTCTACCGTTGACGAGTTTTAAGAGCCGCGCATGCGCGTCTGTGTTCTCGACTGTATATGTACATAGTTTCATTTACTATCTAAATAGTCGCCACAGCGACGAGGGTAGTAGACATAACCATTTAAATGGGTAGTAAATTTCACCAATCAAAATTGGTTACCCTAACTAACCTACTTGTAATACATAGATATCTTTCGTAATAAGGATTACCATTTATTTCTTGTTACTGTGACAATCGTCTTTTTCTAATTTAACCAATAAGTTTGTTACAGCAGCCTATACTATTCTTACTACTTCAAAAGTAGTAAGAACGACAATCGAGTGTTTTCAGTGTAGGATTATCCGGAAGGTTAAAAATAGAAAACGTTACATTGTACAAACAAATATTTTATTTTGTTCAAAATAATTATTTCTTGTGCGAGTATCGCTTCGGAATATTGCTTTCCGTACACCGCACGTGGTTAATGGACTACCTGTATTGGTGTTAAGAAATTGCTTATAAAAAGTTTAATTATAAATTATCTTCGGATATCGGAAAGGGTCTAGCAGGATAAAAAGAGCTAATCTGCCCCAGGAAGGATTCAAGTGAATGCAATTTTATCCTTTTCTATCTCGAAAAATAATAATTCTCAGAAATATTCAACCCCCTATCCCCAAAATTAAACTCACCATAAGAAAAGACGTGTATTTTCAGTTTTATTATTTTTTATTTCGTAGCCATGCAATGCAATCTTCACAAAAAAAAAATTAATGCGTATAAATAATGTTCGGTTTTAGCTATGAACATTTTTTCAAATAATTTTACCTTTTAGAAACTTTTCAAAAAATTCATGAAAAATTTAAGAAATGTTTTCTCGCGTTTAAAAAATAATGCCTTCTTGAAAATATTTCAAAAAGATGTATTTTAGGTCGATCTATATCGTCAATTTTTTTTCAGATTTTTAAAAGTGTTTACGCCATAGTAACCTAACATATGCCTAATTTTAGGGAAAGGAGTTGACCATTTCTTAGAATTATTATTTTTCGATATAGAGTGATAAAATTTCATCAATTTGAATCCCTGCTGGGGCAGATTGGGCCTTTCTTATCTTGTTATACCCTTTTACGTAATTAATTTTTTGGCACTCATACTCTTTTATTCATTATCATTTATTTCCTTTTCCTTCCTTTCCTCGACTCACAGAAAACGTAGGGTCCGACGACAGAACGATGAAAGGTTATTTCATGACGTACAAGTAACCTTGCGAAACATATTTGGTAATGAGAGTGACCCATCCTACAATATTACACCAATATCTCAAGAAGAATGTTTGCAATACCTGGAATCTGAAGATAATGTGAGTACAGAAACTGATATTATTGAAACAAAGCTATTCAGCATGTTTGGAGAGGTAAGTGACACCCACAATTATAACCCGGTTCATTTAAACGAACGAGAACTTGTAGAAATTCTGGAAAATGTAGAGGTGGTGTACAGTAAGGATCAAGCAGATTTGATAGCTATTTTAAATGATAATGACAGTGATAATAATGGTGTTGAGGAATCACTCTGCAATATTTTAGAAGATCATAATCATTCAAATTCTCTAAAAACCAAAAATTCCTTTTAATAATGTAGGTAACATTGTAACTGTTCCGTCGATAAAACAAGAAACACTGGTCAATGGAGTAAAAGATGTTGGAAAGGAAATACCAGCAAAAATGTTTCATGTATGAGAAAACATGCTACGAGTTCAGCCACCTGTCGGCAATAATCCAAAGTCGTTAGCGTAGCAGCGCGGTGCATTGGTGTTTCGAGTTGCCGTGACGCGCAATCTTTATAATTTAATTTCTCGAAAACAAAAAAAAAGGTGTTTTGAAATTCAAGTATTTTGTAGGAAAAACCCTCAGCTTTCTGTTAAAAATATATAAAAAAAAAAAACGTGCCCAAAGTCGAAAAAACTTGAATTATATTTTTTATTTTCAAAAATTTTGGTCAAAATAAAAAATAAATTCAAAATGGACTACACCAATCGAAAGCTCATGAAATATCCTATCAAAATCATATCTGAAACAAATTTTGTATTTATTTGTTTAAGTGGAATAAATACACAAAGTAGCGCGTGACATAAAAAAGTTCAAAACTTTCACCCCCTCCCACTTCTCCAATTTTTAATAAAATTAAAAAATATTTTCCTGAATAATTACTAACCTATAGGACAACTCATAAAAAAAATTGGAGCTCGATTGGAGAAAATTTTTTTTTGTCTGGACATTTAACGTGAAATCCATCATATCTCAAAACTGTGAAAGCTTATTAAAAGGCTCTGATAACAATGTAGTAGAGTGCTGCAATGCTGTAATTGCAAAATTTGTTGGCGGAAAACGTGTAGATGGGGGCCTTAAAGGATCGTATTTAGTAAGATGTATGTCTGCTGTTCTACAATTCAATGTCAACTCAAAAATGTATGACAGAAGTAACGAAGACAATGAAGAAAACTGAAACGAAAGTAGTGAAAAGGTTGGAAAGTCGAAGAAAGCTTTCTAATTATGTGAAAAAAGTTTATAGAAGTATAAACAAAATATTGCAGAACAAAAAAATAAGTGTTAAAGAAAACAAAAAAAAACGCGAAAAGAATGAAGACTACGGATCTTCTTGTAAAAAGCCCTATTTAAGTAATGAAGAGTACCAAGCTCAAAAATTAATTTTTGAGGATAAATTGAAGCGTTGGCAGAATGACAGGAAAGAAATAGAGGCTCAAACGCAAGAGCAATCAAAATCCGAGTTATGGAACTTAATCCACCGAAAACTATTGACGTCATCAAATTTTGGTCGCGTTTGTAAGTTAAGGGAGACAACTTCATGCGCCCAATTAGTAAAAGACGTACTATATTCTTCATTCAAAAATTCTAAGGCTATTGAATACGGTAAAATGAATGAAGAAAAGGTATTGAAAGAATTTGCAAAAACCACGAATGAAGAAGTAAGAAAATGTGGGATATTTATAGACAAACAAATTCCATTTTTAGCAGCTACGCCAGACGGTTTAGTCGGTAATAACGGAACCATAGAAATTAAGTGCCCGTACACCGCAAGAGGAATGACTGTTGACCATGCGATTAAGCAGAAAGTGGGTGAAATGCATTGCGTTTTCCAAAATTTAACCAGCTTAAATAAAAATCATTCATATTATTACCAGATTCAAGGACAATTACATATAGCTGAGCAGGAATTTTGCATGTTCATTGTATGGACTCCGCTTGGAATGAAAGTGACTGAAGTCAAGAAAGATGAAATGTTTTGGTCCGACAAAATGGAACCATTTTTAATAAAATGTTTTGAACATTGTCTTCTTCCCGAAATAGTTGACGGAAGATACAACAGAAGCATGAATATTAGAGAACCGAACTACATCATTGAAGCTCAGGAAGCAAAAGCACAGAAGGGACAAAAAAGAAACGAAAAAGAGAAAGCATTAATGTTAAACATATATGCAAGTGATATCAGTAACGAATCCAAGGCAGGGCAGATTGACACATGTCAGCCTAATGGAGCGTTCCGCAGCGCTCCCCCTTTGGATCCGCCGCTGTGTGATACCCAAAGGAATATAGATTATTATATGCAAAATATTGGGCATGATTATACAGTTGCTCAATATTCGTGTAACATGATTAGTGACATTATCGATAAAACGTGCCACATATTGTGGTATGCTGAATACATTACATTACGTGGATCAAATTGGATTGGTGGTTCAGCTATGGACAGTTTTATGATTGCTAATGCTAACACCTACTGGAAAGGTATACAATTTATATTAACAGAGCAAACAACGTACATGATTGGAGATAATTGCGATGCAAAGAAATCGGGAAATTGGTTCATGTATAATATTGTACACGAGTTTAACGGTATCGTGTTTTTGCCGTATGGCTACAGCAATCACTGGTGTTTATTAGTTGTGGATGTAGACAATGAGACAATCATGCATTTGGATCCTATGTCGCAAAATGCAAGTGGAGAACGAGCAATAAATGCTTTCAAAAAGTATTTGGAAGAATGTCTCGATCATAAGATTAACAATCTGTGTCTCAAAAAGTGGCGGGTAATTAAAAGCCCTGCAGACATACCAAGGCAAAGCGACTTTTACAGTTGTGGAGTTTTCGTAATGTATTACATGAACTGTATTGCTCAAAAGAAGGATTTTCAAAGCAATTTTAATCCCGATGCCTATCGCAAAAACATATGCCAATTATTAATGCGTTTCTCAGACTCAATGGAAAATGTATGTACTTATTGAACAAGTAATAGGAAAAATGTAGAAGAAAAACTTACGTGCGCAATCTGCAAAAGATATGCGCATAAAAGTTGTTTACATCATATTGGTGATGTTCAGTATGCCAATATTGAATATACTTGTCTGTTGTGCAGACAATACGTTCATTGCAGATACGAGAGAAATTGAACTATTATTTTTGTAAAAGAAATGACAGAAAACGAATATGGTAAATTTTTGTGTTTCATTTACATATGTAGACTGATAGAAAAAATTGGCTATTCCAGTCAAAGTATCTGTAGCGCAATGAATTTTGTTGCTAGATTTGGATTAGCAAAATCTTCAGCTACTCTAGCCAATCGAATTGCGTGCGGCAGCAAATTGTTGTCGATTAATTCAAAAAACTTGTTTGTTGTAACGAATCAAGCATTTAATTTCGCTGTTTCAGTGAAATTATTTGTATCGGTGTATGAAGTACAACATAGCTCAATAGCTTTACCCTGAAGTAAAGGACATTTCGATAAAGGCAATTTTTCTTTAATTGAATATCTATGAATGTAGATACATAATAGAAATAGAATCTCAATTATCTTTTGTTGATTTATTAGGAGCTTTTCGTGCTGCTAGTTGGTGTCATCAAGTTTCGATGGAAATAATTGGCGAGTTTCGCTAATAATATTCGGCGAGTATCGCTAAACACTATCGGCGAATTTCGCTAAAAATAATTGGCGAGTTTCGCTAAAAACAATCGGCGAGTTTCGCTAAACACATTTGATGAGTTTCTCTGAAAAGAAATCGATTACTCGATTGTATACTCTGTAAATTGTCCGATTTACTGTAAAACATGTAGTGAATGCTTATAAGTCATCGACTCATTTTGCTCGAAAAGTTGATAATCCCGCGGCTGTTTCATTTTAATTGGTAAGTTAAATCAGAAGAAGGAAAATAGTATTTTCTTGCGCTCAGAGTGTGAAATAATAGCATGTGCAACGCGGAAGCACATGTGTTTTGCTCCCTCATTGCACATTATACCATTTTCCTTTCCCAATTTCAGTCAAGAAATTATTTTTGCACCTTTTGATAATTTTCTAATATATAAAATATATTCTTTAAAAGAAAATAGACGGTTTGAGCCTTCGATTAATTGTCACGTATTACAAAATTACAATCATAAATGAATTGTTTTATAAAGCATGCGGCATTTCTGACGAACTGAAATGTATGAAAATAAATAATTTATTTGCACAAAACCCAACATGTTATCACAATTTCTCCGTTATTTCTACAGAAAAAATTATTAATTTGTTCTCATTCCCATAAAAGACAATATATTTTATTCCACCATGATCTAATGTGACGTCGCGTTAGATACCTCTATCGATGCTTATAATTTAACACTCGTTAAGGTAAATGTCCCAGTTGCTGACCAGGTCTATACCCTGCCAGTCATTTGTGACCGCATTTCTATTGTGGTCAGCAGTTGGGACCAATCTTAAGGTGGCCAGCAACTGGGACATTTACCTTACACAGTTGGCCATAGAAGGTTACGACGATAAACAGAACGTACTTCTCACGAAAATCATGGACCGTATGGTTAATTTCACAATCGATCCCAAAAGGTATTGAAATTTTCGAAAAATGACGTAACACAGTTTGTTTTTAAAAAATACTGAAAAAAACGCGATTTTTTAGCTACAATTTTTTTAACCACTTCAGTGGTAGCTGTTTAAAAAAAAAGTGCCAGAAGTGGTACAGCCCTGTACTACTCTATAATCCACAACAAAAGTAATACCAAAAGCATAATCTACCTAATGTTGAATAATTACAAAAATATAAATTAATATACAAATAGAAGTTCTAAATAATTGCACAAACCAGGAGAAATGATTTTTCCTTACAAACGAGCTGGAAAATTCGAAATAGGCTTTAGAAAGATTTTAATCTTCTATCATTCCCTAAGAAGTGAAATTAAAAAATGTCTATCGTCTGTTTCAAAATTTCCGGCTCGTTCTTACAAAACAAAAAGTTATTTTATTTATTTTTTTCATTGTCATTTATTAATTAATTTATTTTTATTGTTATTTTTTATTTTTATTATTATATATTTTAATTATTTATACGATCAAGTGACGTCGCGTTAGATACCTCTAATAATGCTTACAATTGAACACTCGTTACACAGTAAAAAATGCTGATGTAAAATCACAAGCATCTCGTAAAATTAAACAGTGTTTTCCCTAGCCCACATGGTGAAATCAGAACTATGAGAATGACAATATTACAACACTATTGAGTATTACTATAAAAATGTAAATTTTAAAGAAAATCGTAAAATTCCTACTCTCAAAGTGGGTCTTACTAAATACCTACTTTGAGAGGTGTAATTTTACTACCCTGAAAGTTGCAATTTTGCTAATTCCAAAGTAACTTCAGTGGTAAAATTACACTGACATATTTTTTAGAGACACAACAAAAAATCCCTTATTTTTTGATAAAATTACTCGTATTATGACGAGACATTTGAGGGAAATAAACAAAATCTGATTGGTGTAATTTTACTTCTCTCAGAATAGGTCTTTCTAACTACCCTCTTTGATAGTAGTAATTTTACAGAACCTTTCTTTGCTATGTAGAAAGGAATAGAGTTGCACACACGCGAGAGCGTGCGAGTAATATGCACTAACCAGTGCACAAAGCACTAGATATATATATCATATTTTATAGTTCTGTAGTGCAGTAATCCAGTATGCGAATGACACCATATTAGTTACTTTAATCAAACAACAGATGGCAGCGCCCGTTGGCACTTTGGCAGTCGAGTTTCATATCTTACGGCGTGATAGTCTGTCCCGCGGCGCGTTGCATGGAGACAAATAAACATTGAGTCGACGCAACCGAGGAACGCCGAAAGGACAAAAATGGTAAGAAAACATTTCATAAAAATTCAATTTTTTATATTCACCACAATGTTTATGTTTTCCAGAGCAACATTCGGGATGAGTCCGTGAACGGGCAGGCCGAGAGGAGCAACGGCCAAAATGAGGAAATCGAGGAAATGCAGGAAGAGACGAGGACCGCGGAAAATGGCACCCAAACCGAAAAAGTAAGGAAAATAAATAAATACAGAAAAAAAGAAATAAAAAATAATATAAAATGAAAAATATATGAAAAAAAGATAAAAATGAATGCAAAGAAATAAGCGTTGGGTTCTTATCTTTGGAGATTAGGAATTTTATTTTTTTTTGTAATTTTACCTTGCTACACGTCGATCAAAATCTAGCCCATGTTGAACGCGGTAATTTTCACATTCTAGAGGAAAACGCATATAAATTGGTAAAACTACAACTCCCAAACAGAAAACTTAGAGCATTATTACCACGTTCAATGCGAGCTCAATTTTGACCAAGGTGTAACGTGGTAAAATTCATTGCAATTTGTTTACATCATAACCTAATAAAAACATAATAATAACCTAATAGTAACCTACAATGTAAAAAATGGCAATGAATTTTACCACGTTACACGTTGGTCGAAATTGAGCCCACGCTGAACGTGGTAACCTTATTGCGTGCTGTAAGTTTTCTGTTTGGGAGTTGTAATTTTACTAATTTTGATGTAATTTTCTCTCGAATGGGAAAAATACCACGTTCAACACGGACTCGATTTTATTCAACGTGTAGCATCGTAAAATTACAACACGTAGTAATAAATTCCTAACCGGCAAAGATACTCTATTTTCAGTCGATTGTATTCCTTCCTACATTTTCATAATAAATTGTTTCTTTTTCAGATAAAGAAGATCTACGATACAAAGCAGAGAGGTGGGCGTCAGGTGAAGAAGCGACAGGCCATGGGCAAGGCAAAACGTGCCCAGTACCTCAAGGACATGGGAGAGTTCTTCCGGAGCACCTGGCGTCCACCTCGCTAAGGGTGGTGGTGCTGTACACCCTTGTTTATTAGATATACCACGTTACAATAAAAATATTTTACAAATTTTACAATTATATATTAGCTTATAACTTGTTATTTGAAAAAAATAAAATACAATAAATAAAACTTTCATTTTTGTTGATGCGTACAATTTATTTATACATACCCCAGATGCGTTTCCTGTCATTGCTGTGGTTGCTACAGATGCAAAAATAAATACATTGAAATCTAAATAACATTAAAAAAAATTTATTTACAATCATTATTGCGTAGAAAAAGTATTTACATAAAAATAAAAATATGGAAAATCTGGAAAATAAAAAATAAATAAATATATATATTTACTTATTGAAATAATACTTCCAAAATAACTCCACTTTCTATAATATTTACAAAAAAAAATATTTTACAAATTTTACAATACTATATTTACAATAATTTCTAAATTATTTACAAAAATATATATAAAATACGAAATACACGTACATAGTTTTACGCATTATTTTATTCCATAATTCTTATATCGTTACAAGTTTTTATTTTACATTTTATTATAATTCTGCTAAATTGCAGCACGTTCTTCTCCATCCTTTCATTTCGCCCAGGCTGGAAAAATTCTAAGTCACCGAATGAGTGATTTTGGAGAAGTTCGTGAAAATACTGTGAAAAGTTCGGTATCCAACTTACCCAAAAAAATTCTAAGTTCCGTGACAGGTTTCATAACCAACTACTGAATACCAAACTTTTCATAGTATTTTCTCGAATTTCCCAACATCCGAATTTCTCCAAAATCACTCATTCCGTGGCGAATATAATAAGAAATATTTCTGTAAACAAAAATTATCCGAAAAGCATCTTAAAAGTCTTAAAGATCGGCGCAAAATTTTCTCGCCTTTTCCTCGCCTCTGATGTCACAGGCGGCAGGCGCCTCGGCACGCTCGAGGCCCCTTAATGGATAGTTTTCTTCATTAGAACGAACTTGGTCTTATTACATGATTTCACTGCTTTTTGTAGAATAAGAATATAGCCTTATAATTCTACATAATTTAATTCTGATAGCATTTTTTGTGGTAATTATGTTTTACTAATAAGAACTTGGCGAGTTTTTTTACAAGAAGTGTTTTTTGTGGGATTTCACTCATTTTTGCTAATATACAAAAGTTGATAAAAAATGCCATGTGTAATATTGTATTTTTGAAAATGTAAACTTCATGTAAATTAAGAACGTATAAATCCTTAAAATTTCTTGGACATGTTTTGTTTGTTATAATGTTGCCGTTTACATGATTCCTAGACTTTCCATTGCGTAACATACTCGAGTAGTGCCCTTGTATAGGTATCTCCGATACATATACAAATCCGAGTAGATTATTTGACCTTGAAACTACCTCCAAGTGCGACCAAAGTGTTATAACTAATAGATAAAAAAACTAGGGAGCGGAAAACCTGGATCTCGACATCAGTGATCCTTTTCACCAGGTGGTCTGAACATATGTTTTCGCG
Source organism: Trichopria drosophilae (assembly GCA_030407085.1). Taxonomy (NCBI): domain Eukaryota; kingdom Metazoa; phylum Arthropoda; class Insecta; order Hymenoptera; family Diapriidae; genus Trichopria; species Trichopria drosophilae. Next base: position 57,752,583 of record CM059587.1, read on the forward strand.
ACAACCCTTTTAAGACCCGGCACAACTATTTTATCTGATAAAATGAAAAATTACAGAGCGCGATACGTGGACCCTCTTATCGGCGATCGTTAACAACTGGTGAACCTATTTTAGCTGATCATATAATAAAGAAAAGAATTTTCAATCCTTGAAATGGTGATGATAAAACTGATATATGTAATTGTTTTGGATACAGTTTTAAATTAAATAAAAAGAGCTGTTTATCATAAATGAAGACTATTTAGATAAGAACATATATTCATTTCATATATTTTAAATTAGTGTTCAAATTTGAAATAAAATAACGTACAATTTATTTATTTATTTATTTATTATGACATTATACATTGTAAGCATTAAACTGGCCCACAATTTCGGAAACACCTTCATAGAAATAAAAAGTGAAGTTCAACATTGCTGCCTATGAGATCACACAAAACTAAGATCTGCTTGAAGCATAGCTTGAAAATGGAAATTTTGAAGCTGCTGAAATTCTACGAAAATGTAAGCAATCTTTTCTCAAATGTAATGTTGAAACGATCTTAAAAATGCATTTTTTAATTTACAAAAGATTCTGCATACTATTTATGAGCGAAAAGATATCGAAAATGATTAAAAACAAATGCGAATAACCGTATTATGAATTTGAATCATTTCTCGTAATGTCATATGTTGTTATTATTTTCAGCTCTAAAGTTCATCCAGCTTCATGGATGCTTAACATTTTTGAAGCAATTCCTGGCATTTTCAGTATGAAATGTACTAGAAATATTTTACAGAAATAAATTAACCCATTGAGTCGCGCATTTTTCCTTTTGTCCAATTTAGCCGAAAATTGATACTCGGGGTTTTATGGGGTCGCTGATTACGAATCCGAGGTTAGACTTGTGAAATTCAAAATGGCGCATCCAATATAGCGGAAACAATTTAAAATATAATTCTATTTGGACAAAATTTGTTATTCGGGCGTTTTCGGAGTCGCTGATTATGAATCCGAAGTTATTTTTTCGAAATTCAAAATGGCAGATTTAATATGACAGACAAAAATTTAAGATGTAATTGTATTTGGACAAAATTTGTTACTCGAGGATTTTTATTGCGGCTGATTAAGTATCCGAATTAGTTTAAAAATCTCAAATCGAATATTACATGTGCACATTACATTGTAAAATATTACACTATTTGAACGATATCCGGTATTTCGGCAAATTTCAGGTAGCTGATCGTAAATGCGATGTTACCCGCGTAGAAAAATATATGTGTGAAGAATTATGTAAAAATTGAAGCTAATTATATGCCACATATATATATTAAATAATTCTAATATGTCATCATTCCCCGATTGTTTATAAGCATTTATTATAAGGAAAAACACAGAAAATTAAAACAATTTAGATGGTCATAAATGAATTATTAGTATTACTGTATTTGTAAAAAAAATGTCGAAAATCTTTAATAAGAGGAATGAGTTGTTGGAAACCTCAAGTTGCAGTGGAAAAACGACAAGCAAATGCAGAACACTTATCTATAATGTTACCGAATAAAATGCGAAGGAGGTATGCTCAATGTAGCACTAAAATTAATGAATATAAAACACAATGTATGTGCAAAGTTTTCAATTTTCCGTTGTACATGACATTTAAAAAAAAAATGTTTTATTGCATATCATAAATAAATAAATTTTAGTATTATTGCATTTAAATATCAAAATAATTTTTTTTAAATTGTTAAAATTAAAAAATTTAAAAACTAAAAAACTACAAACAAAATAAAAAAGGGACTTAAAGTCGGACTGAGGAACTTCTACGTAGTGGGTCTTGGATGCCCTGGAAGCTTCTATGATGTAACGAATCCCAGCCCTTAGCCTCTTTTCCAAGGTGTAATCCGAATTAAATATTTCATAAATGTTGTCTAGAGTTACATTTAAAATTTTTTCCGCCATTTTGAATTTCGCAAATCTAACCTCGGATTCGTAATCAGCGACCCCTAAAACACTCGAATAACAAATTTCGTTCAAATACAGTTATATTTAAAATTTTTATCCGCCATTTTGAATTTCAAAAAAATAACCACGTATTCATCAGCGATACCAAAAATCTCTATGAAAAAATTTTGAGAAGAAAATAACGGGAGGTTTTCTTAAAACTGCATTTATTCGAGAAAAAACTCATATTTTTAAATTGTTTTGTTAATAACGATTATATTATTAGCAATAAAGGGGAAACAATTTTTTTACTGATTATTAGGGTCTATATAAATGACAGAAGAAGATATGATCAAAATGGGTCTTAGATTTCACGAGAAAAACAGCAAAATCTATGTAAATGTAAGTGGGACGACGCGACGTCTGTCCCATTGACACGCAAAGGGTTAATAAAGAAACTATCTAACAATACACATGTCCATTGCAGTCGATTGTTGATACATAGACATGGTTCCACTGACAGGTCCTGTTTAACACGAAATAATCCGCCTCGTTGGATTCGGTGCTCTTTACCATAAGAAACTATTGAAGTGTAGCTGGGAACAGCATAGCGAACTTGGTGTTTTGACAGCACTTCTACGAAATCCTTGCTGGAAAAAAATTGAATTTTTGATGGTCCTTAAAAATTACTGAAACATAAGTATCATTTGTTGAATGTAATGTTTAGAGATCTTTGGAGTATGCTTTTTAATTTATAAGAGAGTCTCTGTACTTGACTTACGGAAGAAAGGAAATCGAAAACTGATTAGAAGAAACTTTGAGCAATCGTACTAAGAATTTAAATCTTTTATTCTAATATGATATATTGCTATTATTTAGAGCTTCCAAGTTCTTCCAGCTTTATCTATTTGTGCTTCTTGTAGCATTCCCTTTCATGAGAATCCTGACAATCGACTGTAGAAGATAAATATATCAGGAGATACTTTCATTATGAATAGTTGCGTATCATAATTTTATCACAAGTGCACTTCATACTTGAAATGACAGAAAATATTTTAAAAAATGCAAATATCCAAAGATAGAAGAACTTCGGAGCTTGAAATAACAGCAGAATATATCATTACGTGAAAAGCCTTAAATTCTAAATACGATAATTAGAGGTACCAAATGCTTCTAATAGTTTTTCGTTTCTCCTATAAGTCAATTACGGAGATTCCTTTCTAAATGAAAAAATGTACTCCCAAGATCACTGGAAAATTACATTTTAAAAATGTTTACACACTTTTCAATAAATTTACAGAAGCTAGAAAATGTCTACTTTTTCAACAGTTAGGATGTCAGAAAAGTGATGTCAACACACTAATCTCGTCAAGCTATTCTCAACTACCCTTCAATAGTTATCCATGTAAAGAGCATTGGAGGCAACAAGTGGGACTGTTTTGTATCTAAATTGTTTCATATCATCGATCATCGACTGTAACAATCAAGTATATTATTAGATACTTTCTTTATTAATTATCATATATCGCAAATACATTTCTAGTGCATTTCACACTCAAAATGCCAAGAAATGCTTAAAAATGTGTACAAATAGAAGCTGAACGAACTATGATACTAATGATCTTGGAAGTGTAGTTTATAATTTACAAAAGAATCTTTGTAGTTGATTGCTGGAAAGGAATTGAAAACGATTATAAAAAAGTGTAAATAACGGTATTAAGAATTTAAATAATTTGTTGTAATGTCATGTATCATGTACAGAGAGCAGAAAATACTAGTGGTTTGTTTTTCCGACATAACTGGCTTGTGTCTAATAGTGTTTTGTTTTCATAGACATGTAGTTCGTCTCTACGCATTAGTGAGTCGTCATCCGACACGAGTGGTTAATGTCTAAATATGACTGGCTCGTGTCGGAGGACAACTCACTAATGTATAGAGACGAACTACTTGTCTACTTGGCTACTTGTCTTTAAACACAAAATATTATTAGACACAAGCCAGTTGTGTCGGAAAGACAAACCACTAGTATTTGCTGCTCTCTGCACATGATACATGACATTAGGACAAATTATTTAAATTCTTAATACCGTTTACACTTCTTTATAATCTTTTTCAATTTCTTTCCAGCAATCAACTACGAAGATTGTTTTGTAAATTATAAACTACACTTACAAGATCATTTCAACATTACATTGAGAAAAGTTCACTTACGTTTTTGTAGAGTTTCTGGAAGTACAAATTTTTATTTTTTCACTGGCAAGGAAACTTGAAGACCACAGACCGTTGTCAAAATTCCAAGTCGGTGCTCCAAGCCACTTTTCAGGCGAATCTCTATTCTGTCATCTCACAGGTCGACTTCAAGAACTTTTCCACAAAGCTGTTCTTCTTCAAATACACAAACGTCAAAACCTCAATGCTGTTCGTACTGAACGTAAAGCGCCGCCGCTGATCAGCCGAGTGCAGGCCGCCATATTGGAAGATCTGTTTCAGTCCGGTCGCGAAGTCCCGACGCTTGTCCTTGTTGTACTTATTTTGAACGACATCATTTTATCTCTATGTCCTCCCGTTTGCTAACGGAGCTATCAATCCTTGTCACACTCATAATAAACAGCATCTATCTGTCTCTATGTGCCGTGGCAGAGGAAGCGAATGTCGATCCTTCTCGCTCTCATGCTAAACGGCATCTATCTGTCTCTATGTCCCAAAATCCGATAAAGGAGAACAATTTTCGATCGTTGAAATCGTGAAGAAGAAACAGATTATTGATATCTCACGAACCACTAAACCGATTTCAATCGGACTAGGCTTAAGTGAAAGATAAAAAAAAAATAAAAAATACAGGGCATAGCATGATTAAGAAATTTTCTGGAGGGGAAGCGTACACCAAACATATCAATGTTGTGACATTTCAACTATGTTAGCGGTAAAGGAGTAGCGATCGCCGCCCGCTAAGAACTTGGCACGACGAGCGACCGCTCCTCTTGATATTCTGAGAAGAGAGGGTATTTATATGATATATGGTCCGAGATGAAACACCACAAAAAGATACAATATCTATATTAATACAATATAATGTCAGATCTTGAGTGATAAAATGGCTAATTTACAAATTTTGAATAAAATACTTTGTGATTTTCTGATTTCGTGCACAGAAAAAAATGTTGATTTATTATTGGATTTCTATGAAAAAAATGAGAAATGGATTAATTCGTATCTAATCGTTTCTGCTGACCAGTTACCGCATCGTAAAAATACTTGCGATGATTTTCTAAGTAGGTCAAAATCGACTAAAAGAAGAAAAATCTTGAGCACGTTAGAAATATTGTCAGATGCCCAAATTCAGGAAGCTTTCCTTTATCGATTGCGACAGAGAGGGCAGAAAGAACTAAGCAAAAAAATAAAAAATTTGTTAATCAATGCCGAGGCAGATGATAATGAGGAGAATGATGACGAGGACATGGCGAGTAATAGTGGTATAATTTCATATACTGCAGATGAAGCGTTGGGGTTGGTGGAACACGCAAAATTATCTCGTCACCAGTATGAAATCTTACGAATACAGGCCATAGCAAGAAACGCAGATATTTATCTATCGTATCGATATTTATTAAATGCGAAAAATCAATGCTGCCCACCTGATGCTTCCATAAAAATTACAGAAGACGAAGTGGATATTAATTTACAGGAGCTTATGAATCACACTGTTCCCCGCATCCTGAAAATCCCTGCTGTTTTATGGGTAGTCGATGAACTGGAGATAGGATCTTTGACACTTTATTCGAAGTGCGGAGGTGATGGAACAAGTGGACACAATGTATACAATCAATGTTTTACGGATTCCGCAAAATCGGACAAAAGTATTTTCATGTTTTCCATGGTTCCGGTGGTCTTGAAAGTGAATAATGAAGATGACAGTGAAATGAGGAAAATATGGGAAAATCCACACCCAGGATCAACCAGATTGTGTAGGCTGATAAAATTTTTGTATACGACCGAAACGAAGCTGTCGACACAAAAGGAAGCAGGTAAAATTATTAGCGCAATTGAAAATATTGAGCCTACTGTTTTGCACATTAGTAGTATGCGCGTCACTATTATTCATAAAATGGCTATTACTATGCTCGACGGTAAGGTGTGCCAAGCTTTAACCGATACCTCCTCTTCAGCAAGCTGTTACATATGTGGTGCGAAGCCATCACAAATGAATAATCTTGATACAATTCGGCATCTGCCTATAAATTAAACTGCGATTCAATACGGCCGTGCTTCCTTACATGCAAGAATAAGATGTATGGCGGCCATATTGCATATAGCCTATAGGTTAAAATTTTGTAAATGGCTGGCGAAAGGCGACGACAAAATTACAAAGGAAGAAACAAAGAAAAAAATTCAGGATCCATTTTGGAAAGAAATAGGTCTCATTACTGATACAGCGAAGCAAGGCAGTGGCCATACAAATTTCGGTAATACCGCAAGAAGATTTTTTAACGACCCAGAATTAACTGCAAGAATTACTAGAATAATATATGTACAGTTAATTAAAAACATGAGTATTATTCTACAGGCCATTTCATGCGGAAAAAAAACGATGTACCTAAATTTGAAATCGACAGCTATGAAACCTATGATTTTTACGTAAAATTGTAACCATGGTTTAACATGTCTGTAACTATGCATAAAATCCTTATCCACGGACCAAAAATCATCCAGGAAACAATTTTGCCTATTGGTCAACTGACGGAAGAGGTCCAAGAAGCAAGAAATAAAGTTTTAAAAAGATACCGCGAATTTCACACAAGGAAAATGAATAGACTCTACACGAATGAAGATTTGGGGAGAAAGCTACTGATTTCATCACATCCGTTTATAAACTCGATCAGAGTAGCAACGAAGACAGCCGAAATTGACGTTGATCCAGAAGTCAAAGAGCTATTAGCACAGGACTAGTTCATCTTAGCAGAGATAGGGGAATGTCGAACACTTAAAGATAAATCGATATTTTACGATAAGAGATTGTAGCAATAAAGAAGTTCCAATTAATATTAATAATTTTACATATAATCTTTGACCTGTACATAGTTATGTATAAATAAAGTGTAATAGTTTAAAAAAGTATTTTTGTTCGGTATTACCGACCAGTAGGGTATGCAAGGGATTGAACTGTTGATAAATATATGATGTTGAAGTTTTGAGCGCTCGATCGAGCGATAAAATAATTTTTTTTTTAAACGTTCAATTTTGTTTTACAATATATGGTACCATACACTAACAAAATGATGAAAAAAATGATTTTTCACACTCAGCTTCCGCGATAGGTGGAGAGGGGTAAAAATAATTAAAAATTCGAAAAAATTCATTTTCTCCATCCAGATAGATAGTTATTCGTTCGAGAAGTGGCTCTTTATCGAATACATGTAAAAACAGTACGATAATAAGCCTCAAAATCTACTAGTATAATTATGTGCTCGTATATGTAGAGAGGACAATACATTTGCCTTTATACCAGTTCATATACGTTGTTCCACATAAGATATGTGAGCATCCCACGTACGTAAACCTTCAGATTCATTCCGATCGTTTATCCAACTATCCGTACGCATACGAATTTATACTTTTCGCCTACCAAACTTTCTGCCATAACGATTTTCGCTATAATAATTCGACCCTCTGTCGCCATCTTGCGGGAATGCCAAATTATTTTTAGTCATCTTTTATAACTTACTATATGTATATCTAACGGCATCTTCAATAAAATACAGGTTGTACAATTTTTTAGCGCGACTAAACTATTTTTTTTCCATATTACACTTTTGCGTCATCTTCCGGATCTGTCTAATATTTTTTAGTCGTCTTGTATAACTTATTTTTAACCCGACAAAACTAATTTTTTTCGCTTTTACCCATCTGGCGCCATTTTGCGGGACTGCCTAATTTTTTTAGTCGTCTTGTATAACTTACTTTAGGTATATCTAACGATATCAATAAAATAGAGGTTGTAAAATTTTTTAGCCCGAGAAACTAATTTTTTTCCTTTTTACCCCTCTGGCGCCATCTTGCGGGACTGCCTGATGTTCTTGAGTAGTCTCGTAGAACTTATTATACGTGTATCTAACGATATTATCAATAAAATAGAGATTGTAAAATTTTTTAGCCCGACAAAACTAATTTTTTTCGTTTTTCCCCCTCTGGCGGCGTCTTGCGGGACTGCCTAATTTTTTTTAAGTCATCTTGTACAACTTATTTTAGGTATATCTAACGATATACTAGGTAATACTATTCATTATATATGGATATTTGATGATTTAATTCATAATCGAATGATATTATCAATACTTTGCTAAGTATCACCCGTTTGGTAAAATGCACTTTTATATAAGTTTCTTACACCTTAGTAACTCGTGAACTTGTTCTGTTCTACCTTTTAGCTACTTTACATTTAGTCGTTTTAAGTTAAGTCATGTTCATGTTTCAATAAGTCTATTCACCATGTTTAGCTTTGAAGACCGGAGTTCAAAATGATTTCTCAACAACTCCGAAAACTCTCAAGAAACAAATCTGATGCATCTCCAATGGACGTTACAGTTGTAATCATAGACCACACATAACCAAGACCACACCACTATAAGTAACAACTCTGATAAAAATTTCAATCGATCTGCACAAATATTCGCGATATGAAATCCGACAATTACAATATGGATAAACTGATGTCAGATTCATATTCACTGGTCGCAAAAACTATTTCAAGTGATAAATCCGATGTAGAATCGAACAGTATTAAAAAAAATATTCTATATTTTGGATACGTCATTACAAATTTTGAAACACTGGTTTCGTAATTGTATTCTGCGACCCCGAAAATCTCCAATTAACCAATCCGATGAAACTTCAATAAATGAAAAAAATTTGTCCGTTATATTGAATCCATAATTTTCAATTTTGGAAACCTGATGTGGGATGCATATTTGTGGACACAAAAACTCTCAGAGTAAAAAACAAATGAAAATTCGATCAATGATTAAAACATTGTACGATAATTTCAATCCTTCCAATTATGAAAAATTTACTTTATAGTTGTGTTTGGCGAGTGAGAAAACTGTCAAGTAAAATATGTTGCAGCAAAGATCAATATGATCAAATATGCGCCAAATTGTATCATCCACATTTTAATTTAAAATAATTGGCTTTATATATATATTTAGCGATCCCGAAACCCCCAATTAACAAATCTGATGTAATATCGATCGATATCAACAGAAAAGTCTAATATATTGAATCCGCCTTTTGGAATTTTTACAGTGTGACTGCAGATTCGTAATAAATGGATCCACAAACTCCCCAATTTAACAAATATGCATGTCAGATGATAAATCCGCTATTTAAATTTTGGAAAATTGAAATTATATTTGCATTCATCAACCTTAAAACCCCCCAGGTAAAAAATCTGATACAATTTCAATGAATACGAAGTAAACTGTCCGCCATATTGGTTGCCGCCATTTTGGCGTCTGATAATCTGATTTCAGATTCAAATTCAGCGACCTCAAAAACTTGTATACAATTATAGTTCATTTCTACCGTTTTTTCAAGAAATTGTCCGCTATTTTGAACGGCCATTTTGAACGCACAGACATTGAGTTCATGTCTTACCATAAACTTGTCACTGCTTACCCAGTTCGAATCATTTTAAAATGCTATAAAGATTCGAAACATCTGATAAATTTGAAAAGCTAAATATTCCGCATTGTTTATTACAAAATATATGTTCATTTTTTCGTCTTTCTCTAAATTCGGCCGATAGATGTCTTAAAAATATTGTGATATGCATTCTAAAAAAAGAATTATTACAATCGGTTAAGAATTACGGGAGCTCAGACCGTTTGAATAAAAAATTCGCGAGTTCCCCAGTATGCGACGGTACGCTGGCGCCACATCGAGTCAGGGCCCAGTAGCGAGCGGCAAGCGGCGAGTGGCACTCGCCCGAAGGAAGGGTGTATAGAGCGGTGCGTGCCCGCTCGTCTCGGGCGTGCTCCTTATGACAGAGAGAGAGAGAGAGAGAGAGAGAGCTGAGGGTACTCGTCTCGGCGTGCTTGAAGGGGGCTCCAGACAGCGACTGACTTCTGGAACGCCCGGCGGGGAAGTATATACCTCGATGACGCGCATACTTGAACGCAGCGGGCGGAGGCCACGCCGAAGAGGGGGAAATTCCCCTAAACTTCAGGAACGTATCCTTCCTCACTGCAGGGCTAGATATGTGACTTCGTCACAAACCCCCCGGACCTGACTCGAGTACATCTTTGACAAAAGGGGTACGAATGTCACACTAATCACTGACGGGCATTTCACGTCACTTCACTTCGACAGGTCCACATCCTTAAATCTAAAGCACTTAACAAGATCAACAGAAGCGTCTCCTTCGCCACTGGGAGAGAATTGCCATTCGGCCTATACATCAAATTCCTTAAAACAAGCCATGCGAGTTGCTGACGGCAAAAACGCAGGGGAAAGGGAGGCGCTCGCAATGAAATCAGAGAAACACGAAGAAAACGCAACGCAAATTATCGCAAGGATCATGCCTTCAAACAGAACATTGCCAAGATCATGCTTGCACACAGCATATCGCTCAAATCAATATCGCCACAACGTACTATCTCAGAACAATGTCTCACACCATATTATCGCAGGATCAATATCACAAGATCAACATCGCAACCGAATATCACACACATCATTAGCGCAAAGCTACAGTATCGCACAGACATGATGTCGCAAAAATTATAATCGCCAAACAGAACATCGCAAAGTTCCTGGCCGCAAACAAGATATTGCAACATTTTTAGCCGCTAATACAAAACCAAAAATCGCAAAATAGGTGGTACATTAAAATATAACATATTCGATGGGTTACTTCCATATTCACCCGGGATAGAAAAATTGCCATCTGGCTGATACATGAAAACTTATAACTAGGTCTTAAGTTTCTACTAAGATTCGCGTCTTCCAGCTCCATACCTTTTTAATCATTCTATCCTCCGGAACGAACCAGAGAGGGAGGAGAAGGATAGAGTGAAGAGGAATCTGGATAACGAAAGAAAAGAGAATCATCAGTGTTACGCAATGTAAATAATTAAACTCAAAGTGATCTCTCCGAACGCGATCGATCCGTGCTTGCGAGGGTTATTGAAGTTTATTCTCTATTTGGGCCAACTGATCGCAACGGGACAACGGCGAGGAAGATTCAACTCGCATTGATCCTTAAAATACTAAGTCCCGAAATGAATAACCCAAAGATATATACACATGGTCCCCAATTTATACGGTGACTGAACTTCGATACTATTAGTGACTATACGTTACAAAAGAGGGCAATACGACACCCGAATTAGATAACACGAATTTCTCAAAGTATGTCCGTGTAAATTCTGTATCCATCATGACGTGGACGGTAACGTCACGTCAGGCTATCGATATTACAGCTCAGGTTAGGCTGCCATGCGATAGACTTAAGGGGAGCATATCATGGTATACTAAGCAGATTACGCGACTGCATTGCGTATATGCAATTGCACAATATTTATAGGCTAACAAAACGGAAAGGGGCATCTAGTACCAAGACGTAGGGGTGCTGTTTAGCGGAACTGAGTGTCTTAAATGAGTTAGGAATTTATCGCGACGCAACCCAACTAACTAAATACGTGGCTTAACAAAAGGCCACTACAACACATTATGGATGCGAATTAGCGCAATTTAAACCAAAAGTCATCGACTGTATGAAGTAACTTGAAAGAAAAATAAAATAAATTAACTGCGCGATTTAGCGCCAAACAAAAATAAACTGTGTAAATGCGCGACTTCAAGCAGTATCAAAAATAATCTTATTGAATACGCGATACAATGCCAGACTAAATGAAACAGGCGATTACGCGATTTAGCGCGAATCAGATGCAACTGAATAATTTTCGCGGCTTAGCGCGAATAAATTTCAACTAAATAATTTGCGCGACTTAGCGTGATTCAACTTAAACTCGATACTTGTGCGAATTAACGCGAATCCACTTTAACTAAATAATTTGCGTGACTTAGCGCGATTCAAATTAAACGTACGCGCACATTGTCGTAAGCAAAAATTGAATTTTATTAAGGGGTATGCCTCAACGTACTTGAATTTAACGGAATGAACCCAACTAAGAATCTTACTAGAGTTTGCGACTTAACGTATTTAACGTCAAACGTGCAATCTAGCGCAAACTGAAGAGACCTTTCTAAAACTGTACATTTTAACGTAATATCATCTTAACCGAATGACTGTGCGGAGGCATGGGAGGAGGTATGTACACCATCAGGTGAGTCATACGCAATTGCTTAGCACGATCGGGACAGCAGCATAACGGAACGGGCCAACCAATAAAAAAACGTATAACCTTATACAGGTAGGGGATAATAGTCGCATCGAAGCCGTTAAATCACCAAGCGAGAGAATATAGTTCCTGTAGGTAAACGCAATATAAAACAAGATTATTAAGATTATTATTTAATAAACAATATCAATATCGTTTATTCGTGCTTCACACTACGTGTGTTTACACGGACTTCCGTTACATCTTCCATATAATTTCTAAACAACGTTTAATATATTCATCATTACCTTTACAATTTCTTTTCTCTCTGTCCGTCTGTCTCTCTCTCTCTCTCTCTCTCTCTCTCTCATTCTTTCTCTCTTTCTCATTACCCCATTTACCATTCATTTTTAAACACATACACACACACACACACACACACACACACACACACACACACACACACACACACACACGAGCGCGCGCGCGCAGCCTTATGCGCGCTATAACATCAGCCTGCGATGTCCCAATGTCCGTAAAGGGCAATCCCCGTGTGAGACCACCAGTTTACTAGTGGAATGAGGATATCGCAGCGACGCACCGGGAGTGCCTGCGAGCCCGCAGGCTGCACCAGAGAGCGAGGAACAAACCGCGGTATCGAGAGCTAGCCGCGGCATACGAAGAGAAATGGAAGGCGCTTAAGGTTGCCATCAAGGCAGCCAAGAGAAGGTGCTGGCTGGCCTTCTACGAGGAGGTGGAGCATAACCCTTGGGGCAGACCGTACAAGACGGTCATGAATAAGATCAAGCCCCGGGCCAACAGCACTCCATCTTGCCCGAAGTTTCTCGACAGTGTCGTTCGCCATTTGTTTCCTGAACATGGCGCTCGGCCTGCCGGCACCGGACTCATGGATCTCAACGAGTCGACCGTTCCACAGGACATCAGTGAGGCCAAACTGGTAAAGGCAGCGAAGAAGATCTCCATCCGGAAAGCTCCCGGTCTGGACGGGATACCCGGCCTAGCCATAAAAGCCGCAGCGATGGATGCTCCGGACATTTTCAGAAGGACATTCAACACTTGTCTACAGGAAGGTTGCTTTCCGGCACAGTGGAAACTACAACGGTTGGTACTCCTTCCGTAGGGAAACAAACCCCCGGAGGAGCCATCCTCGTACCGACCACTCTGTCTACTGGATATTGCCGGGAAGCTGTTTGAGCGGGTGATACGTGCCAGGTTAGAAGCAGCGATAGATGACGTAGGAGGACTCGCCGACAATCAGTTCGGCTTTAGAAAGGCCCGGTCTACGATTGACGCTATTAGTCGGGTCATAGGGATGGCCGACATAGCGATTAGGGGCAGCCGGTGCACCAAGCGGATGTGTGCTATCATCGCCTTAGACATCCGGAATGCGTTCAACTCGGTCAGGTGGGATGGCATTATGCTCTTCCTCCAACAACTTAGGGTACCGCTTTACCTCCGTAGAATACTCTCCAGCTACCTGACAGACCATACCCTGCTGTATAACACCGATACTGGTACGCACTCATACAAGATCACAGGGGCGTACCGCAGGGCTTGGTTCTGGGATCCCTGCTCTGGAACGTCGTTTACAACGACCTTCTGAAGCAGGCTCCTCCAGACGGGGTGTCGATGGTGGCATTCGCCGAAGATGTGGCGCTTGTTGTCGTTGCGAAAAACATCGAAGATTTGGAATATCTGGGAGACGATGCTATAGAGGTGGTAACTAGCTGGTTGTCCCGCCATGGCCTAAGTTTAGCGGCAGAGAAGACGGAGGCTGTGGTTATCACTCGCACGAAGCAGCGGGTATATGCTACCTTCACCGTTGACGAGAAGAAGATCCAGTCGGTAGAGGCGATCAAATATCTCGGGGTTACTATTGATGCGCGGCTGTCGTTCAAAGAACACCTTCTGAATGCAGGCCTAAAGGCATCCAACGTGGCTCGATCGCTAGCGGGCATCATACCCAACATTGGGGGTCCGAAGCAACCGCGACGGATCCTCCTTTCAACGGTGGTTCGCTCCGTAACCCTTTACGGAGCTCCAATATGGGCTGACGCCCTGAGTAAGCATACTACTTATGGAGCCACATGTCGGCAGGCTTGCCGAACAGTCGCGCTTCGAGTGGCCCGTGCCTACCGAACTGTGTCGGCGTCCTCTCTGTCGGTCATTGCCGGAATTCCGCCAATCGACCTACTGGCAGACGAGAGAGCCGAAAGGTACCGCGGAGACCCAGCTTCCACAGACGACTACCTCCAGGACATGGCCATCCACGGCAATTGGTCGAGGCAGTCCCGAATGTGACCGAGTGGACAGGTAGGAGGCACGGTTTCGTCACATTCCACCTGCCCCAGGCGGTTACCGGACACGGCTGCTTCCACAGCTACTTACATCGAATCCGCGGGCACCAAAGCGCGGAGTGTCCGGAATGCCCTGGAGTCGACGAAGACGTAGAGCATGCTCTCTTCCATTGACCACGGTTCAGGGCAGAGCAGGAGCGGTTTAAGCAACGTGGGAAGGGCCCTTGACACCCGAGGGCATGGGACGGTGCCTGCTCTGGTCACAGGCGGGCTGGAATGCGGTGTGACCCTTGCGACGTCCATCATCGAGAGGCTGAATTCCATCAGGAAGAGCCAAGAAAGAAGTGGAGCCAACAACAGCGCACACAAACACACACACACACACACACACACACACACACACACACACACACACACACACGCACACACGCACGCATGCACGCACACACACACGCACACGCCACTCTTTCGTTCACTATGCACTCATTTCTCCCACTCTCTTTCTTTATCTCTTCTAATTCGTTCTATCATTTCCATCCATTTATGTGCACGCCCTTCCTGCTTCAAAATATCCATATCTCTTCCTATTCTTTCCTTCACATACTCACACCTTTTCTTCAGGTGTTCCATATCTTCTCCTTCTCTCCCACACAACCTACACCTCCTATCTTCTTCTTTCATCCAATACTTGTTCGCCTTCTCCTCACTCCCACATCTCCACCTCGCAATTCTAACCAGCTGCTTCCCCTCGTTTCGTTTACATGTTCTTATGTATTCTAGAATGCCGTTCACCCTCTCATACTATAATCCTGGTGTTGTTCTATCCACTCTTAATATCCATCTTAAATATCTCTTTTGTATACTTTCTACTTCCTTCCATTCTCCATATCCCCATATCTCTACTTCATAATACAAAATTCCCTTCACAATACTGTCGAACAACTTCAACCTCCATCTCATATCCCCCTTAAACTTTCTTTCTCCATAACTCCATATCCATCCCATCGCTACCCTTGCTCTCCTCGTCCTCTCTCTTATATGCTCTTTATCCCCCCCCCCCCATTTCTTTCAATAACACAAATATTTATACTTCTTAACTTCTTCTAATCTTTTCTCTCCCCACCACCAAAATCCCCCTCCATTCTTAAACACCATTACCTTCGACTTCTCCACGCTCAGTTCCAATTTCTTTGTTGTCAGATACCGTGTAACCTCTCTCACCATATCTCTCAGTCCGTCTTCCTCTTTTGCTACATAAACTATGTCGCCTGCATATTCTATTGACCACACCATATCTTTTCCAATTTTTACCCCTCCTCATCCCTTTTTTAAATTGTCTTCTAAATCTGCCATGTATATGTTAAGTAGAGTTGGACTCAGCGGGCACCCTTGTCTCCCTCCATTTTGAACCCAAGATTTTTCTGACATCTCCCCTCCTATTTTAACCATACAGCTCGTCTCTTTATATATCTCTCTCACTCTTTCCATCATACTCTCACTTATCCTTCTCTTTTTCATCATCTCCCACAGCACGCTTCTATCCACTTTATCAAAAGCGGCCTTCAGATCCATAAAAAATGCATACAGCTTTTTCTTTTTTCCTCAATCTTTTCCCCACTATATACTTTAAAATTTTAATGTTTTCTACTGTACCTCTTTCTTTTCTAAACCCCGTCTGTGATCTGCTCCACCCTTTCTTTTCATCTAACTATTTCACCAGTTTCTTGTTCAAAATATTTGCATACATTTTATATCCCGTACTCGTCATTATCACTCCCCTGTAATTTTCCCTCACTGTTCTGTCACCTCTTTTCCATATCGGCACTACTACCCCTATTCTCAACTTCTCAGGAAAACCCTCCCCTTCCCACACCCCCTTCATCACTTCGTATATTTTCTTTTCAACATTTTCACCTCCTTCCTTCCAGGGCTCATTTCTAATATCATCTGTCTCCGCTGCTTTACCCTTCTTCAACCTCTTTATTTCGTTTCTAACCTCCTCTTGACTTATCCCACCTTCTTCTATCTTATTCCTTCTCCTTCTCCATTCCACGTACATTGTTCTTTCTCCCACTCCTCCTAAATTTTATCTAAAATGTTCCACCCCCTCCTCCATTTTAATTTCTTTGAATATCCCCTCCTTTTTTCTTCTCCCTCTATTTATGAACGCCCATGCTTCCTCTTCTGTCTTTATCTTTTCTATTTCCCTCTCCTCTCTGCACCTATATTCTTCCTCATTCTCCCCACACGGACTTCTGTACTCCTTTCTCTGTCTTACAAAAATCTCATAACTCCCCCCCCCTTCCTATACCTTCTTCTCGCTTTATTCATCTTTCTCTTTTTGTCTTTACCCTCTCTATACCACCATGGACACCACCCTACACCTCTCCTCTTCCTTCTTCTCTTTACCGGCACCGCTTCCTTCATTACATTCTCCAATTCCCCCCACCCTTCCTTAACCCCTTTTTCTCTCCACTCCACCTTTCCCACCTTCTCTCGAAATTTCCTTGTACCTTCCTCCGACCAATCCTGCACCCACTCTTCCTCCATTGCATTCATTACCCTCCTCGCACATCCCCGTCCAAATTCCCAGATTAAAGGTTGGTGGTCTTATTCCACTCTGCATCCTACCATCATTTTCTCTATTCCTTCCCACGCCTTCCAATTTACCACACCAAAAGCAATTACCGATCTTCCCCCCCCCCCCCCGTCTTCTCATATGTCCATTCGCCCTCTTCATCTCCTTCTTTCCCCCCATTCATCACCATTCACCCTCTCTCCTCGATCAACTCAATCAAGCCCTTCCCCTGTCTATTTATTACTTCCTTCGACTTTCTTCCTCCGTTTCCCCTCTCCTCCCCTTCCTGCTCCCCTTCTATCCACCCCCTTCCCTCCCAATTCTCGCATTGAAATCCCCTGCTATCACCAGCTTATCCTCTTCTCCCTCTTTTATTACCTCTTTCAATTTCTCCAACATCTCTTTACTTCCATCTCTATTGTATACTACCCATACTCTCCAACTTTCACCCTCAATTACCAATGATCTTTCTTGCATGCCCTCATTTTCCTCGTCTCTCAGCTTTCTCTCCTCAATTTCCATTCTTACTCCCATTATAATACCCCCTCTTGCTCTCCCTCTCTTTCCCTCTCGCGTCGCCGGTTGACATCTCCACCTCCACCCCTCTGGCATCTTTCCTTTTAATTTTCCCCACCCTATTTCATCCACCCACGTTTTTACCATCCCTATTATTTCAAACTGCTCAAGAAAACTCCAAAACTCCTCATCTTTTCTACTTAAACCTGCCACATTCCAAAATATTCCCTTCAAAATAGACACTATGTACTCTCCTCCCCCCTTCCCTCCCATTAATTTCCTTGGCCCTCTCCGCTCTCTCTTCTGTAAGTGAAGCACCCTCTAAAAATACTGGTCATTCCCGCGCCTTCTTTCCCCCTCTCCACCACTCTTTCACCACTTTCATTCATTACATACTCCTTACCATTAACCAACACTCTTCCATACTTAACTATCGCAAATCATCATCCACATACACATTCGTTCCTTTCAGCCTACGTCTATTCTCCTTCACCATTCTCTTTCCCTCTAAATTACGTACTTTCACCACATACATCTCATTCTCGCCCCTATTTCCGATTTTAAATACATCATCTACTGTCACTGTCACTTCTACTTCTCGTTTCTTCAAAACTGCTGCTGCCACCTCTCTTGCCGTTCTTCCTTCTGCTTTTTCACCTTTAATTACAAAATTACATCTTCTTTTTTTCCTTCCTTGGGCTTCTAATTTCTTCTCCACAATTTTCATTTTCTCTCTTAGTGCTTCATTTTCTTTTTCACACTTTTCCATCACATTGTTCCAACTTCCATTTTTCTACTTCTATCTGCTCTTTTTCCAGTTAACCATTTCTTGCTTCTGTTCTTTTTTCCACTTCTCTATATCTCTTCTTATTTCGCTTTTCATACTGATGATTTCATTTCTCATTGTTTGTAATCCTTCTCTCATCCCCCCCAAAAACTCCTTTTGTTTTTCCATCATATTTTCAATTTTCTCTTCCATTTTTTCTTCCCTCACTCCTTTCACTTTCTTACTCACTTGATTTCCACCCGTCTCCCTCTCTTCCGTATCACTCTGTCTTCCTCTTTTCCACCACGAACTTGCCTTCGACGACGTACTAGCGTTATCTCTAGCCAGCCGTTCCGCGTTCGTCAATCTACCTCTCTTTCTTCTCTCTGGTTTCTTCTCACTCACGTCACTACCACTTCTTTCTCTCAGATATCCAGATAGCCACTTCTCCACTCGCCCCTCCGGCGCACAGTAGATCGAAGCATACGGAAGACGAGACATTGGGGATTTATAAGGAGATCGCAAGATATATTTCATAATCAACATAAGTTTTCACGGTCGCTGAACATGAATCTGCTGTCAAATTGACATTCCGACAATTGACATCTGCCAATTTCGCTGCCAAGTTCTAAAAAATTCTACTATGACGATAAAAGTATACAAATCCAATGTCTTTTCGGGTTTTGATCATTAATCTGTCACTGAGTTATACATTTGATAATTGACAGCTGTCTATTTCGTTGCCAAGCCCAAAAAAATGCTTATTTGTCGATAAAATTATACAAAACGAATGTAGTTTTTATTGTTGATCATTAATCTGTCATTAAATTATAAATTTGGCAACTGACAGCTGTCAATTTCGCTGCCAAGTTTAAAAAAATTTTACTACGTCGGTAAAAGTATAAGAATCCAATGTCTTTTTGGTTTTTGATCATTAATCTGTCGTTGAATTATATATTTGATAATTGACAGCTGAAAATTTTACTGCCAAGCTACAAAAAAATGCTTATTTGTCGATAAAAGTATAGGCAACCAAGGTGTTTTTTGTTTTTGATCATTAAATTGTCATTAAAGCGTTGACGTAAAATATATTTTTGTGATGTTTACATAACTCACGGGTTTCACATAGTTTTTGGTCATAGTTTGAGCCGAGAAGTTCTTCATAGTTACAACACAGTAATTTACTAAAAAAAATTTGTCCGCTTTTGTAGGCTCTCATAGTCTAGAGCGTTTTCGCGACCGCAGCTCCGACGATCTTGTCAATGGTAGGACATATAACTTATAAATAATAATTATAAATAAAATGTATAATCTCTGGTAGAAATGAAAACATTTTTTGTACAATTCTTGTATAACATTCTTATTTACCATGTTAGTGTTCGCGTATACATGAGTCGAGGCAAGTTCGATGGCTTGCTAACGGTACTCGAGACGCCATCTCTGCTTAAGCGCGCATATCAGCTTATAGTTACCGACTGGGCGCGCCGCTATAAAAAAAAGACTTGCAAGACTTTTGAAATTCGCGGTTCCAGGAATCGAACTGCGGATCTTATCCACTGGTTCCTTAACCCGTTGATTCCTGGAAAACGGACTTTTCGTCAGATTTCCGGCATCGGCAGCGTGATCTCCATGCTCGAACCGTGCTCCGTTTTTATCTTCGTCAATTTTTCGCATCCGCTTCTTATTTTGTAGTGAATTACGTTCACTAAAAATCCGGTCGAATAATCGGGACTATTATTTCGGTATTTCGATTACTTACGACTGATCTTTAACTTTGTGCGGCCCACTCGCATGGCCCATCACGCGTCGAAAGTGCAGTGCGACTCCGTTTGTTTTAGGATTAAGTGAAATTTATATGTTGTAAGAAGATCCACTACTTCTGAATAAATTTGGAGTTTATAAAGTTACCACTTACACCAGCTTGCAACCAATCCTGAACCCGCACCCGCAGATGAAGGCTGCCAAAATTCTATTGCTGAATTTACAGCGAATAATCGTTCAGTTAGAGTTATAGGGAAACTGGACAGTGTAAGAAAATGGATCTACAGGGGACTCTGTGTATTATTTTTAATTCATCATTTTAGTGACCGTTATGGCTGCTGTCGCGAAAACGTGATATCCAGGAATGAATTTTAAATTCATAAAAAATATATAAAACACAGGAAAGCCACAATTTCATTCATTATCCGCCATATTGCATCCGCCATTTTGAAATTTTTAAAACTGACTTCAAATTCGAAATCAGCGACCCCGTAAACGTTATTATAATAATTTTCGTTAAAAACCGTTCATATGAAAAATGTATGCTGCAATAAGATAGCAAATATTTTGGAAACGGGCGAATAAAATAATAATTAAAAAAATCAAATTTCTCAAAATGGGGCAATTTGGGGCAAATGGCTCTTGCGTATGTTGTTAGCTGGATATATGCAGAAGACATTCCAATGCGTAGAATCTTGGGGGTTTTTGGGGGATTTTTGAAAAACATATTTGAATTTTCATTTTCACATTTTCTCGTTTGTTTTTAATCTTTAGGGTACAGCTATGAAAAATAATAATTTTTTTATCTATTATAGCGTAATGTTGATTATATATATATATATATATATATATATATATATATATATATATATATATATCTATTGATGAAATATAAAAATCTGTATACATGTACAATATTTAATGGTGTTAAATATAGCTTCAAATGTTGGACTGATATTACGTACTTTTCAGTATTTACACGACATTAGGTTTGAGCGTTGAAAACAAATTATTATACGTCACTATTAATTAAAATAACATTGCATTTAATACAATGATTAATAAACAATCGATTACCACGAAATTTACATAATTTTACGATTTTTTTTTGTAACCCTATGTCCCGGCTTTTACATTGCTTCGATCCACTGTGCGGCGCTTCTACCGGCAAGCTTTCCACACCCGCGTTCTCTCCTATTCACGCGCTGCGTTGTTTGCTCTTTTCTACGCTGCCCCTCTCCTCCATCTGTCACACACACACACACACTCGTATTCGCGCTTTATCAGGGGTACCTTCTCTTCCCGTACAGTTGTCTTCTCTCAGACGGCAGACCTCGTTGTGCTGCCAAAAACTATTCTCAAAAGTCTGTCTTCACTCACCCAATCCAAAACCGGAAGTCCAGAAGTAAAACAGAAAGTATAAAACAAGTAATTGAAAATAATTAAACGTAAAACTTAGTCGCGAAATGTCTCGACATATACATAGCAGGGGGTAACAATACTTCGCAAGGGCCAACATCAACGCAAGGGACAGCTACTCGCGCACACAGCACCGACACGTTAACGATACCGAGGCGGGGAGGAGGAAGCATCATTACCTTTTACCGGGCCGGGTACATCCGGTTCATTGGGGGTGGCGTGGTCCCTCAACACGAGACTTCCTTCCCCTCAGTAGTGCCTGCGCAGCGATATGCCGGGTGGCCTCCCTGGCCACAATTTCAGCAGCGGCGCTCTGCGGGGCTGACCCGTAACGTTCCCGGACCGGCCTGCGCCGGGGTACATCCCCTGGGAGCCGATTCTGGAATTAGCGGTGCTGCGAGTTTGGGTGGCAGCCTGATCGCGGCGGCCCCCCTGGGTGAGCTGGCGCCGCGCGGATCAACACCTCTCTCTTGGGGGCGATCTCTATCACCGGCAGGGAGATCGGACAAGGGGGCGGGCTGACCTCGTGGGTGGTCTCCGGGTGCGGTCCCCCTGTCGGGTTCGTGGTCGTCGACGACGGCGAGATGCGCCGGCTCGACGGGGTTCGACGCACACCGGGAGCGTAGCTTGCACTGGGCGAGGGTCCGGGCTGTATGCCCTAGTCACGGGGGGTGCCCCGAAACTGGGGTATCTCCGTAGGAGTTGCGTGAGGTGCAGCGGCAGACAGCGGGGCGTCGGTGGTGGTGTGGTAGGAGGGGGGTTGGCCCTCACAAATTGGAGGGGCGAAAATGTGCGCTTTTGCGACGGGTGGGCCGCCATCAACACCCGTTCTGTCGATGGGGCCCACGGTTGTGGGTTCGGCACCTCCGGGGGGACCCATCAGGAATCGTCCCCGCCGGGTGAGAAGAGAGGGGGGTGGGGGCAGGACGAGGAGGCTCTCCCGCTGATACAAGTACGCCTGTGGCGGGTCGGGGGCCCGGTGTGCGGCACCATCCCCTCCCATCACTTCTGTTCCCGGTGGGGCGGTAGATACGCCCCCCGGTGAGCTTTGTCGCGAGGTCTCGCCGTGTAGACGACGCAGGCGTGACCGGTCCGTTGGCCTATCACCGGTTGCCGACGACGTGCCCAGCTGCAGGGACCGTAGTGGCAAGGAGAGACCAGGTTGGCCATCGTTGGCACCGCAAACTTTATTTGCCCTACATCTACCGGCGGGGGCAAGGTACTTGCCCTCGGGAGGGTCGGCTGCGACTGCGGAGTCGTATCTGGCTTTGCGGTTGGCGGCGGATGAGCCGTGACTCTCCCGTGTCAGGCGAGGGTCACCTCGCAGGGCAGCTTCGCCCAACGGGTCCTCGCCCTCCTTTTCGGCATCCACCTCCTTGGTCCTGCTGTTCACCTGTCACAGAATAGAAACAACTCTACATTGGGCTACTTGAAACATTGGAACAACATAATATTCTTCCACCAATCTTGTGTAAAACTACCAAAATCAATCAATATTTTCAGTAGGGCCCAACGAAACTCGAGGTACCAGTGCAGCAGCTAGGCTCTACGGGGCCGTACTGCGAAGGCGGTAACCGAAATACTAGCATCGTTTAGCGAATGTAGAGTGCCTTCGAGGCTACTCCACGCATCTGTATCTATCTTAAGACCGAATAAGCGCGTGAAGTCCATCCCCAACACGCATGAATAGTGGAAGGGAGCAACTGTTATCTCCAAATTCTTAGTTTGACTGTCGACCGTGATCGCGAGGGTAACGACACCATCTAGGTTAATTAGCGCTCCGTTCGCGACCCTAACTTGCTCTTCACTTGACCTCGTAAAGGGTGAAACGACCTCGTGGCACGCGAGACCTAAATACGACCGCGAGGCTCCGGTATCAACGAGAGCCCTAAAAACCACGTCCATAAGACGAGGTACTCTGGAAAGCCGAGGTTTGGGAGGTGTAGCTACTGGGGGTTGACTCGGCCAGTGTGACGGTACCGACCGTGTGGGTACGAACCCCAATTTTTCAGCGCGGGCTACCGCCGCAGGGAGCTGGAGGCAGGGAGGTTGGGGGAGCGATGCAGGCATTGGCCGACTTCACAGTGGGCGTTGCATGGGCCAGCTTTTCCTTCCCTTGTCTCGCCTTGGGTGTGTAGGCGTAGGTGGGGAGAGCGGACTGATTAGCCGCTGGAGGGGATCGGTATACCCTCTCCTGATTCGCGGCACATTCTACTTGGTGGCCTATCCTTAACAGATCGGCAAAATCGAAGACGGCATCGTGCTCGATTTTTCGATCGATGAGTCTGGGCGCCAAATAAATTCTTACTATATGTCCAACTGTTCCTCTAGGGAAGGGGAAAACGTCAGTAAATTAAAGAGGCTACGCAAGGCTACTAGAAATTCTCGAATGGGCTCCTTAGGCCCTTGAGTGCGCAAGGTAATCTCCCTCTTGATACTGGCCTCCAGATGGCGCTGACCGAACGCGTCGCGGAAATAACGAACGAAACCTGGTTATGTACTCCAGCTCGATTTCTCAACTCTGTACCAGTTTAGGGCCGATCCCGTAAACGCTTCAGTTAGCGTGCGCAGGAGGTCCTCCTCCGTCAAATTCCGACTGGTGACATATTCACCCAGTTTGACGAGGAACTCCTCGCGTTTTCCCCCTCTTCGCCTGAATAGCGTGGGCCATGTGCCCTCCATTGTTCAATGGCAGTTCGGACGCTTCACAAGGTGTGAACGTCGAGCTACTAGATTCACCGATCGAGCAACCTGCAGTCCGATGCAAGCAAAACACAAAAAAATATCAAATATCAACTTGATAAAAATTGTTCCGGGAGGGGATATTTTCTTTAACTATGCTCAAAGTGGACGAGAACGGTAATTGTGGCATTCTCTAATGAAAATCTACTATTCTCAAACTAAACCCGAAAATCCAACATGGGACATAAAAAATCTGCAAAAAATTTTTTTATTTGAATAGCGCGCGAAAATTGTCAATAATAATTGAAGAATTGACGGATGCACTCGTACAAATTGCAGGAGGTATGGAGGCACGAGTCGCGACTGGAAATGAGCTTTTTTATTTTTACTCGAAAATTGTTCGAATTGCTGCACTGGTACCTCTACAAATTATTAACACACATATCATAAATCGAAAATTAATATATATTCAAGTTTAAAAATAGCAAAACACTATTGTCATATAAAAAAAAGCTTTGGAAATATTAAGAAAATTTATTTTAATATTTTCCCGAGATTTCCTAATATTCAATACAACGCAGTATTTACAACGGGACGGCAATGCGCGCCGCCGATTGCGTCACGCTGTCTGGCCAACGTGCTTGTCCTTATCTGGGGTAGCACAGGGGGGGGGGGCTGTAGAGAGAATCGCACAGTTGAGAACGTAAACAATGCTCGCTAACGAGCAACGTTCTCAGATTATCAAAAACAAGTGTATTGTTTTCGATTATGAATTTATTATTCTATTGTTTCCTGAAATTTATGAAAATAAATCACAAGTAATTAGAGTGACTTATTTATGATTATAATTTCGAAACACTCAAATCAAAGTACGATTAATCAGCAATTCAGAACTTAAGTACTCAATATAGATCCAAAATGAACGAAATAAAATTCGAATTTTCAGAAATCAAAGCAGCGAAAAATATCTTTAGTAATTTTTCCAAATATTATTTTCTTATCGGATGGCTCAGGACAGCAAGGCGGGTGTTCCATAACACCACGCTATTACCGGACCAGCTCTGTTTACTGTTGTCGATGGGGCACAAAGGTAAACAATAACACGCTATTAATCAGCCCGATGCTGATAATTTTTTTAAATTAAAATTTAATTTCGAAAAAATGGAATTTTTTAGAATATACTCTAATTTTTTTGAATTTTTAAAATACTTTAAAAAAAAGTAGTAGCATTTTTTCGAAAAAAAAAAATTTTTCGCGCTAAAATGTTTCATTTTGATAAATATAATCCAAATGAAGAAATAGAACAATATTTTTTAACGAGAACCTGAATTTGAAACGAGGTAAGTAACGCCCAATGTAAAATTTCTATTTAACAAAATAATAACTACTGTAAAAAATGGTTTTGTGGATTTATAATTTTTTATACATAAATTCAAAATGTATTTATTGATAAAGGTATTTTTGAAAAAATACAACATTTTTCTATATCATTTGCAAAATTAGACTGCTCCATCATTATACGTTTCTCCTTCAACCGCTTTTAGTGACAGTTCCATATTTCGTTTCAACACTTCATTAGTCTTTCTTGATTTTTGGTATACCTTATTATTTCTACTTATACCTTGTTCTGCTCGTCACGACGATGTGTTACCTAGTATTTACGGCAGCGTTTGAAACGCCTCCATTATACTCGGCCACCGCTTCAACTACTGCTATCAGTAATCGTCGTTTAGAGAGAAATATTTCTTTCGGACATTTACTCCATATTATACTGTGGAAAGTTTCGTTGGAATTATGCGTTCTGCATTCCGTGCATCTACGAAGCAACGTTTCATCTGAGAGCCGTTCAAACACTGGTAAAATTGTTTGAAAAACCTGAATAAACAAGATTCGTATTGTAATTATTTTTGGAACATTACATCCAGATAGGAATTTGGATAATTTTATTCTTTTCATGTATATGTTCAGTGTGAATAACAGCGAAACTTGAGAATTGTACTAATATAAAATGTTGACTATTTCAGCCGCAAATTCGATAGCGCAGCGAATTTTGGTTGCTAGATTATGTTAGCAAAAGTTTTCGCTGCTGCTGCTTCCAAATGAATTAGGTACGACAGTGAATTTTCGTCGATTTCAGCCAAGACCTTGGCTATTAGAGAGAATCAAGTTCAGCGCATTTCATTTAGCCATTTCAGAGAAATTATTTGTTTGTGTATAGTGGTGCGCAAAGTGATTTTGTTCGAATTTCAGGGGCACTTTACGCACAATTGCAACAAAAAATACATTTTGGCGCATGTGCGAAAATGTTTTCTGAACGAATGTGGATGCAGCCCTTGCCTTCAGTTCGGGCCGCAACCCCTCCCATTCGTAGAAAAAATTTTTACGCCCTTGTATCGAAAACTGCTATTATCAGTGGACTGTATTGTTGTTTGAGAATATACGAGAAAAGAATAAATTATAAATTAAAAAATATGTTATGTCTATAAATTTATATAAATATGTTGATAATTTTTCCAGTAGCACAATACATCGCGAATAGCTTGAAAAAAGGTCGGTGACCAAAATGCAGCGATGTCATCGCAGCCAGATGTGCTACTTTGGTTATTTCTACATTAAAATTATATAAAAAATAAAGAAAACATTCGAGAAGTGGCCACTCTCTACTTACCAGATCATTTATAGGTGTTTTTATGTTTTTCTTATGAGAAACAGTAGGCAATCCAGCTGCTATAGCTGCCTTATAGAAACACCATAAATCTTGTCCAATTAGACAAAATTGATGTTGTGGTTTTTTGATTTGATGCACAATAATGTGCTATAGACATTATTGTCATTCGCATAGCGTTTACGTCTCCTTTATTACGGTAAATAGCTGCTTGACAATATTTACATAACTTTTCGATTCTTGCTGCTTTTAGGGATCCATATGCGCGCCCACCAAGTGTCATTCCACGGTATCGACATGTTGCCACTTGATCGCGAAGAGCTTTACCTAATTTAAGCAAAATAAAAATACAATGAATAACCATCTACAATGCCAAATTTTTAAAAATGAAACATTAGTCTGTATAGTGTGAGAAACATAGTACACAATGCTAAAATGCATGAGTTGTAGGGGAGGGCGGAATAAAGAACAAGAGGAAACATTTCCGCCCTTGAAGTATATATTATTTTCTGTGACACGTGTGAGAAAATTCTGCAAATGAACATTGTTTATTGCAAGCACACGCACCCGCGCACGCGGGAGAGATAAAAAAACGACAGAGAAATTATACAAACCTTTTTTTACGTGGTTGATGCATTTCTCTTTTTCAATAACGAAATTTTCTCCGTACACGCGTTTTTTCATTCAAATGTTGTAAGTTTTTTGAGTCACCATCTGACAACATTTTCGATTATTGCAAGCCAAAAAATTCAGATCTGCTCCACATGATAACCGCCGCAGCCATTTCCATTGCTCCTGAAGAGTTGGAATGATTTTGTTGGCAAGTAATTTTGTGTCCTTCAAACCACACAGCATATTCAGGACTATCCTCTCCTAATTCGATTTTGCTAATGGCACATTCATGGTAATATTTGCACGCAATTGCAAAATCAATCACAGCCGGTGAGGCCATCAGTTACGCAGCTTACACCAAGAAGAGACGTATGTCCTCATGTCAACCATGTGCCGTAATAATTTACCGTTATCTTCATCATTCCACGATTTTCTGATTCTTGAGCACTGTAAACATCTTCGTCGTGTGACTCGGTGAGTGAACACACGCAAATATTTTGCTCTGTAAATTTCTGCCAATTTCTTACTCATTTATCTTTTCTGGAAAGGGAAATCTGTACAGAAGGTGCACTAGACGTGGACCAAAACATCGCTCATCTCGATTCTGCGCGTCTCCGAGTATTTGGTCCATAGTGTACCTTTCTGAGATTTGCTAAATAATTTTCACCATATACCTGCAAACGGCAGTTACCGGTCGGATAGTTGACTGCGCAGGCTCGACACACATGTGACCGTACCTCTACAAAACATCTGTCAACTGAAACAAACGTCTAGCATCGTAAGTCGGTCTTTTCGAAATTTCACCCAAGGTATGTCCGCCAAATAGTGAATTGGAATTCGCGACTAGAATGCCACTGAAAAAATGTTGATATTCGGCTAATAAATTCACTGGCTTGCAGTGCGAAAAGTGTTCGGCAAAAATTGAAAAATTGAAATCATAAGCCCGATATATTATATTTCTCGAATGCTAGTAATTAATGTGCGTCTTTGTTTGTTTTTCGCCGTGGAGTCGTTCTCGTTTGCACATGCACTCTCTTTGTCTTGTGTTGACATTACGCGTGGTTCCTTCTCACCGGGTATTTTCACGCAGATCGGGACTTTTGTTGCCATAGTAGCTAGATAGAGATAGTTGTTTATTCCAGAGTGAGAAACTTATAACTTGCCCTATTGCTTATCGTATACACGTATACGTATCATTGGACTGTTGCTGCAAATTTGAGAAAAAGATATTGTTTCTTACGGACGGGTGATTTCTCTTTACGGATATAAAATATTTGCAATATGGCCTCTAATTCTAGATGCTGTAATGGACGTGAAAAGGAAATCAAGTCAACATCTGTCTCGTGTGATAAATGTAAACTGCCTTACCACCCAAAATGTACTAAATTTTCGAAGGTATTGGATAAAGAAAACAAATTAATCTCTGTGTGTAGTATTTGCCTGGAAAAGGCAAATCCTGACTCACCGTTATTACCTCGTTCACGTTTATCGTCAATCTCGTCCACCTTATCTTCTACACATAACACATTACCAGCACAAGATGACAAACCGAAAACTGAATTTGGCATCCTTTTTGAGGCCATACAAAATCTCAACAAAAATTTTAAAGAATCGACAGAAAAGCAGGAAGCCCATAACCAATCAATGATGCAACAGTTTACTCTACTTTCATCTGATATTCAAAGAGGCCGCCATGATCTTAACAACACTATAATTATGAATGTAAATTAGTCATGAAAATTTCTGGTTAATTAATGATAAGTTTTTTACACAAGCATGATAGTCGTCATTCTGGGAAGTGTTGTGAAGATCGCGATGCGCTGGGTTTTTAGCTAATACTATGATAACGTAAATGCAGTCAATGATTTGTATACGAACATAGTAAGCTAGATTTTTATTCCTTTCTACAATTTTATTTTTACTTTTATATTGTAATAAATATAATACAGTCTTCAAAATTCACATGATAACGACGAGTATCGTCTCCGTTCGTTCCCAGTTTCCGAATCGTCTCGGGTTCGGCGCATGTGTGAGAGAGAGAGAGAGAGAGAGAGAGAGAGAGAGAGAGAGAGAGAGAAGAAATTGTAAAGGTAATGATGAATATAGAAAACGTTGTTTACAAATTACATGGAAGGTGTAACGGAAGTCCGTGTAAACACACGTAGTGTGAAGCACGAATACACGATATTCAGATCGTTTATTAAATAATAAGCTTAATAATCTTGTTTTATATTGCGTTTACCTACAGGAACTATAGTCTCTCGCTTGGCGATTTAACGGCTTCGATGCGACTATTATCCCCTACCTGCATAAGGTTATACGTTTTTTTATTGGTTGTCCCGTTGCGTTATGCTGCTGTCCCGATCGTGCAAAGCAATTGCGTATGACTCACCTCATGGTGTACATACCTCCTCCCATGCCTCCGCACAGTCATTCGGTTAAGATGATATTACGTTAAAATGTACAGTTTCAGAAAGGTCTCTTCAGTTTGCGCTAGATTGCACGTTTGACGTTAAATACGTTAAGTCGCAAACTCCAGTAAGATTATTAGTTGGGTTCATTCCGTTAAATTCAAGTACGTTGAGGCATACCCCTTAATAAAATTCAATTTTTGCTTGCGACAATGTGCGCGTACGTTTAATTTGAATCGCGCTAAGTCACGCAAATTATTTAGTTAAAGTGGATTCGCGTTAATTCGCACAAGTATCGAGTGCAGGCTCGCTCCGGCGCGACTCTGGCAGATGGCGCGGAGTTCGGTAAGAGTGCCCATCTGTGACTGATTTTGTCACAAACCGTCATACTTTACGCGCACTGTTCTGGGGAGGAAACACTCGATCAGTCTTTGGGGGAGTTATCACTGTTCTGCACTTTTCACTTAAATACTCGCGAGGCGCCCTGTCACTCCGAAACCAGTCCTTGCTATCTATCGCAATCCCAGGATTCGCGTCTTCCAGCTCCATACCTTTTTAATCATTCTATCCTCCACAATGAAACGGAAAGTGAGGAGAAGGATGGAGTGAAGAGGAACCCGGATGACGAAAGAAGAGAGAATCATCACAGTTACAAAGTACAATTAGTGAAACATACAATGAGATACCCTAATGCGATCGATCATTGCTCGCGGGGGGGAGGGGGGGATATGGAGGTTTATTCTGTATTTGGGCCAACTGAACGCAACGGGACAACGGCGAGGAAGACTCAACTCACTTCAATCCTTAAAATACTAAGTCCCGGAATGAATAACCCAAAGATATTTACACATGGTCCCGAATTTATACGGTGACTGAACTTCGATCCTGTTAGCGACTATATGTTACCAAAAAGAAAGAAGAAAGAAAGCAGTGAGAATGGCCTTAGGAGATTTTCCACCCACCTAGATACTAGGAATTTCTCGAAGTCTGTCCGTGTAAATTCTGTGTCCATGATGACGTGGACGGTAACGTAACGTCATGCTACCAATATTACAGCTCAGGTTAGGCTGCCATATGATAGGCTTGGGGAGAGGGCATGTGTTATGCTCGGCAGTGTACGCGAGTGCACAGCATATATGCAATTGCACAATATTCATAGTCCAACAAAACGCAAAGGGGCAGCTAGTACCACTACCTGTGTGTACTATTTAGCGAAACTGAAGGTTCTTGCATGAATTGGTGACTTACGTGAAGTACACCGAATTACTCAAATACGTGGCTTAGCGAAGGGCCACTGAAAAGCATTGTGGGCGCTAATTAGCACAATTTAAACCAAACGTCATCGACTAACGAAGCTCAAAAGAAACAAAATTTAATTAACTGCACGGTTTGGCGCCAAACAAAAATAAATTCTTTAAATCCGCGACTTCGTGCCGTGTCATACTAATCTCGTGGTCTACGCGATTTAGCGCAAGACTAAACGAGACGGGCGATTGCGCGATTTAGCGCGACTAAAAATTTAACTAAACAACTTGTGCGACTTAGCGCGAATCAAATTCAACTAAATAATTTGCGCGAATTAACGAGACTCAGACTTGGTTTACGCAGGTGCAAGTTGGCGTAAGCCACAAATGAATTTTGATTAAGGGTATGCATCAACGCATTTCATTTTAGCAGAACAAATGGACCGGTTAACGCGGCTCAAGATTTATTATTTAAGAATAAGTTGCGCGAATTGGCGCGAACCAAACTTAAACTTTAAATACAGGTTACGACTTAGCGTAATCAACGTTGAACGCGTAATCTAGAGCAAACTGAACGGACTATACGTGTTAACGTAATATGAACTTAACCGAATTAATGTGCGGAGGCATGGATGGAGGTATGTACACCATCAGGTGAGTTATAAACGACTTCTCTGCACGATCGGGAGAACAGTACAACGCAACGGGCCAACCAATAAAAAAAAGTATAACCTCATACAGGTAGGGGATAGTCTCATCGAAGTCATTAAATCGCCATGCGAGAGACTGTAGTTCCTGTAGGTGAACACAATATAAAACAAGTAATTGAAAATAGTTCAGCGAAACACTTAGTCTCGAAATGTCTCGACATATACGTAGCAGGGGGTAAACATTTTTTAACAAAACTTTGGAAGAACCAACATCAACGCAAGGGACAGCTACTCACGCACTCTGCAGTGACACATTAACAATAACGAAGGGAGGAGGACGCACCATTACACGTCACCGGACCGGGAACATCCGGCTTATTGTGGGTGACTCGCACCCTTAGCTTTAGGCTTCCTTCCCCTCAATAGTCGCTGAGTGCAGCAATGTGCCGGGTGGCCTCGCTGCCCACAATTCCAGCTAAGATTTGGTGAGACTACCAAAATCAATAGTTATTTTCGGTATAACCCTTCGAAAATCGGGGTACAGGTGCAGCAGCTAGGTCCTACGGGAGCGTAGACCATAACGTCGTTTGCGTGATGGTGCGGGTGGGAGAGGCGTACGCGGCGCGGCGTAGACTTCTTACGCGCACGACCTGGGCGCCTACGAACACACATCGGCGCCGCCACACACCGCGCCGCCACTTACGACTACACGATCGCCCGTGGGCTATGCTGCGGCATGGCTTACTAGTTACCTCCAGCTATCAAATCCGGTTTAACACGGATTTCGCAGTCTTAAAAAGACGGAAGAAGAACTCAATGTTTTTCGCCAAAATGTAGATCAACTCTAAACACGTTACAAAAGGGTATGTAAGCTCAAACTTCAACAGTATACTTGATTTAAATTCGACAGCAAAATCAAACCCTAAGGGAGTACGCAAACTCGAAACTCAAAAAAGAGTACGGATATGTAAATTCAAAAGGGTACGCAAAATCAAAACTCAAAAAAGGTACGCAAAATCAAAACTCAAATGAGGTACGCAAATTTGAAACTCGAAGGGGTAACTCAAAATCAAAATTATTTTGCTTCATACTTCTCCGATGCGGAGGGGAGTGCGGGTACCCGTAAGAAGATACTCGCGATACGGAGTGGGGGCCCGATAAATGTTCGCCTGACGGGCCATCTCTTTTATAGGAGTCGTGGGCCGCGCAATACGACGTAGAGGCGCCTTGCGGGACGTATTCCTCGGAGTGGGTAAAGAGCGAGGAATGTCGAATTCATGGAAGACATGATCCCTTCGATCGGGTTCCGACAGATGTGCTTGGAGGGGAAGTATTAAATCCTCGTGTTTGTGAACTACGAGACCCTCTTCTGTAAGTGAAATTAGAACAGTATTGGATGTCATTGTAGAACTATCCAAGAAAGATCCTTCCAAGGGGAAATTGAATTCGGAGTTCGATCGTAACCCTCTATAAATTATTCTAATAAATTATTCTGCGAAAAGGAGAAGGTTGGACGCAATGGTCGGAGAGGATTTATCAATCTATTCCTAGTTTTGCAAGGGTCGGTAAGTGGTCCACCTAGGACACTGTCTAGA
Organism: Trichopria drosophilae; assembly: GCA_030407085.1. Classification (NCBI taxonomy): domain Eukaryota; kingdom Metazoa; phylum Arthropoda; class Insecta; order Hymenoptera; family Diapriidae; genus Trichopria; species Trichopria drosophilae. The sequence goes on from CM059587.1 coordinate 57,786,061, forward strand.
GGCGGACAACTGAATGCCTCGGCCAACGTATAGGGGGGGGGGTGGGGGCTCGCCGCACCCAGCTAATTGGCGTCGCACCTCGCCGCACCCATCTATTGATCCGCAATTCGTAACTCGGCCTTATCGCACCGGCCGATAAGGTTACGCAAGTCGTCTATCCTGTCGATCTCCGCCCGAATTGCGGATATTTGCTCAAGGCTGGCCGTCGCACAGTGTTTAACGGTTAGAACGTTGACGTCAAAAATGTTTCGACAATTTTCCTGTCGATTAAAAAATACAAATTTTTTTTTAAAATACTCTGGAGGGATTGTACTTTGGAAGGTAGCTGCTATTGGAAGGTCACAAACGACCATAACCTCAAAATTGTACTCTCTATGTAAAACATAGGTTTTGGTAACCACTAAATTTGTTCGAGTGACAAGAAATGAATGATTTGTGCTTTAGGAATACATGATTATGTGCAGTTGAGTTACATTTAAGTAGAAATTATGCATATATGCATATATATATATATACAGGGTGATCCAAAAGTCCCGGAACAGCAAAATATCTCAGCGAGAGGACATTTTCGGGAAAAATGTTTTAGACAAAAGTTTTAGGATTTTTCACGGGCTATTTAATGGTAGCATAGAATTTGACCTTGAACATGACCTTGAAGGTTATTTCAAAGTTAAGTTTATTTTTTTTAATGCGAACCTCTATTTTTTTCATGGTTTCGGAAAAAGCGGGAAATTTTACGTCCGATTATGATATGAACGATATTTTGGTCAAGGTCATTTAAAGGTGAAACTTGAAAGTCCCGGAACGGGGAAATATCTCAGAGGGAGTTCATTTTCTGTGAAAATGTTAAAGATAAGAGTTTAAGGATTTTCTGCTATCGATCTAATGGTGATATTAATTTTGACCTTCACTATTATTTTGAAGGTCATTTCAAGGTCAAGTTCAATTTTTCAAATGGAAACCACTATTTTTTTTGAGCGGAAAGGCTTACGTCAGAACACGACTTCACTTCACGACTTTCACAGAAAATAGACTCCCGCTGAGGTATTTCGCAGTTCCGGAACTTTTAAGTTTCACCTTGAAATGACCTTGACCAAAATATCGTTCATAATATATGCGTGCGTGCGTGCGTGCGTGTGTGTGTGTGTGTGTGTGTGTGTGTGTGTGTGTGTGTGTGTGTGTGTGTGTGTGTGTGTGTGTGTGTGTGTGTGTGTGTGTGTGTGTGTGTGGGTGTGGGTGTGTGTGTGTGTGTGTGTGTGTGTGTGTGTGTGTGTGTGTGTGTGTGTGTGTGTCTGTGTGTGTGTGTGTAGGGTGGCCGTTACTTTGGTCATTTTTGAATTTCTTCGGTCTCACCCCCGAAAAGTGTTCATGTTTATGAAAAAAAATATCAGATAAAATTTGGATCAATTCGACCAGATCAACACGAGCCACCCGATGATTAAATGTAACATTGTTTTTAAATGGGGAAAAGAGGTCTCTTAGTTTTTTTTCACGTAACTTCGACCCGTTGAGTCTTATTTCTTTTTAAATTGACATATTTCACTTACAGGGGTTCTTGGATAACAGAATACGCCAAAAATGTTTTTTTTTTAATTTTAAACCAACACCTGATTATCTTCGAAGATACGCATTTATTGAAAAAATGCTTGACACAAAAGTTACACGGTTGAAAGAGGGTCAATCAAGGTTATTTCAAGGGCGAAACGAAATTTTTAAACGGAAACCGTACTTTTTTACTCTGGATATGATAAGAGCGGAGAATTTCAGGTTTAGATGTCTAGTCATGCAAAGGTAACGATTTCCTGTGACAAATATTCAAATTCAAAACGTTTAAACATTAATACATTTTATGGTATGCGAAAAGTAAAAACATATCTGAGACAAAAATCGCAGGGTTTAAAGGGGTCGATCAATCTTGACCTTGCTTTTGCCTTTGGAGTCAAATTTGAAGGTTATTGAAAGTGTAAATTGAAAATTATAGATGGAAACCCTAATTTTCTACTCCATGTTCACATGGTGGAAAAACTGCACTCTGTAACCGTTCACAAAGCAAATCTTATTCAAACAGTTATTGCTTTCAAAATAATTAATTATATAATCAAATAGTAAATAGGATTTGTAGGCATTAATTCAAATAAAAGATTTTTGTAAGAATAATCAATAATATTTATCATTTACTAATAAAAAATCAAATTTTACTGTATTAACAGAGTGAAGTTTAGATTGCCATACAAAATTGTTTTAATGGTGAAAAATACATACACAATACAATATTTTGTGAAATCTATTTTCAAGAATCAAGTAAATATTGAATAATCTTAACTGCTATAATACATAATAAGAACTCGATAGTTCAATAGATGTTTAATTTATAGTATAATTCTGGGATATAACACGTTTATAAGTTACGTATAATTCTCGTTTCGATGACAGTCTATAAAACGTCATAATAATATGCCATTTTTTAAACGCGCTGTAAACGTTAATCTTAAAAGTATTACAGTCGTATATATACGTTTAGTACAAAAACATTAAAAATATTAAAATATCCTTTTTTTAATTTTTTACATTTTTTGCATTACGTTATTTAACTTTATGCAATTTTTCTAAACGCAAATAATTAGAAAAAAACGTTAATCTTAGACGTATTTTAAACTACCGTTGTATAGACGTATATCTCGAAAACGTATATGCCGAATACGTACACCGTTTTTATACCTCTGATATACGTATATGAAACAACCATGTTCTCATTGGGTATGGTTAGCACCACTTTTATTCGCTTTAATCATTTGATTGAAAATATTTTTTAAAGACGTAATTTGTACTTATTGAGAGAATGACCCATGCATATAAAATGCAAAAATGTATAGGTAAAATGTTAGTTGGTAATTGTGATAATGCCAGATATATTTTGTAAAATTCCTCCACAAAAGTTGGTAAATTTAGAAATATATATGTGTGTATATATATATATATATATCATTTAAATTGAAATACTCTTATGAAAGAGTGAATTTTCATTCCTTATTGGCGAACCTCCTCTCTCTCACGAGTGAAAACTTATTTCAAAAAGTTCAAAATCATAATTCACTCTGTGACAAAAGTACCAAAATATCCACTCTATGAAGACTTCAGTCTCACTCAAAATTTCATTCTATTGTTAATACTATTTTCGTTAATATTATATTTCATTTAGTTTCAAAATAATTGCCTAGATTCGCATATATGTAAATATGTTAATGCGTTATGCAATCAATTATACATAAATCAATCAATATAAATTCTGCTATTTATTTGTAATTTATAATATTTTGCTGTAACTTACTTCATATCTCAGTTACATTGTTGGAGCCATTGCTTTTGACAGAATTGAGTGCCATATTATTTACCCTGGTGAAAATTTCCGTAAAATCATATATGATAAATCATAAGAGATTTTTATAATTTCTTTAATATCTTAGAGGAATCCAGATGATTGTAATTCATTTTCTCATATTATTATTATTTCTTATAATTACATGAGAAATCACATAAAAAGTTTTCCGGATCGTCTGATATTTTAAAAATCTCATATGATTTATCATATGATATTACGAACATTTTCAGTAGGGTAGGTTCAACTATCGGAATCACATCGTATATATGCATTTCATTTATTATGACACGCTTCGTGAAAAAACACGAAGAATAAAAACAAATTGATCCTAAAAAATTATGTATTTATTTTATTTAGCATAAAATTTCTACAAGTAATTGGTTATTTTTCGTTATTTTCCCAAGGGAAATAGATAGAGCACATTTGCAATAGTTTTCGGACCTTCATTATTTTTCTACAACAATATTTTTAAACTTAATCTGATTTCAACTATTTAAGAACTCTTGCTTAACAATTTGTCTGCATCAAATGATATAAACAGTAAACTGACATACGTTTCAACATTCCAAACGAAATATAATGAGAATCGTTTTATGATTTACAGTATTACGACTATAAATGCATTCCTTACGTATTTTTTAAACTTATTCTATTAATTATTTAATCATTTCACACCGTTATTTTACCTTATGTGGATAAATTTCTAAACATTCACAACTACAACGCTGACTAACATTTTTAAGGAGTTTGAAAGTACATATGCTACTTTAAAACAGTACAATAGAAAGAAACACATGATCTCTTCGAATATATAATTTGGCCTTCGTCCGCGTCCGCTAGGTGGAAGCGAATACGAAAGTAGAACCGCATTCCGTTTCAATATTAAGAGGATGGGAGGAACGAACATGACTACCCACTTTTTTAAAATGTTCTTGGCAGAAATGTATGAAATTGCGTGTCTACTATTTGCTTAATAAAATCCGTCAGTTACATTCAGGTATTTTTTCATTCTATATACTTGATTCGTTGCATTTTACTTGGTTTATAGTTTCAAATTATTTCTGTATTTTATTTTTATTTTTAAATTTAAAATGAAGTATAGTGTCGAAAATTTCATAATTTGTGACATGATATGGAATGCAGGTGCGACTTCGAATAATCAAAAAGTTGAAGCTGTGATGAATGAAATACGTAGATGTACTACGTTTTCAGATCAGCAATACGCTATGATCTCGCATAAAATTCTCAATAATTTCTTACCACAGTACAATAAAATGTGGCAACAAGTCAAAAGACGTAAAGATTATTTTAAACAAAAATACGACAATTATTTGAAAAGACTTTTTGAGGTCGACCTTTGTACCAGCCAAATTGCTACTACTAGCACTGATGCTGCCATAATCACAGATCGTAACTCCCTCAAAAAAGGTCGTCCACGGCTAACCTATGATAACTCATCTTTACGAACGAAGCAAAGACGAATTGGAGACTTAGCTTCTACTCACAGTAAGGAAGAATTGCAGAAAGCATTAAAATTAAAAGAAAAAGAGGAACTACGAAACATGGATGATACAATGGAGGTTGATATTAGCGAGGAAGAAAATGCCGTCGACTTAAACAGAGTTCTTGCAATGTATATGGATGTAGGATATAGTAAAAGAATGTATGAGATGGCAAGAAAACATCATTCATTGTTTAGTGATTCAGGCCATTTCCCACCTTATCACCATTTGCAAAGAGCTAAAGCAGATTGCTATCCAGAACATATCACAATTTCTGAAACAAAAGCAAGTGTGCATTTTATATCTTTATTAGTGCACACTGCTAAGAGAATACTTTTGGTTGTTGGTGATGATAAAGTATCTGAAATTGGTAGTGAAACTTTAACTCTCATTGGGAAATGGGGCATGGATGGTGCTGGTGGTCAACAGACAACGAGGCAGAATTGGAGTGAAGGAAGAATGCATAATGGCTCTCAAGAACACAGTGATGGTGACAGCTTCGAAAAAGAAGAAGGCGGGGTTGACTCATATGTTAACGGTAATCCTCCAAAAGGAGCAGAACCTAAAAAGGCTGCAAATTGTGATAATAATGTAACTCGTGCAAATCGAGATGCAGCTGTTTTTACGGTTTCATTCGACCCTCTGCAACTGAAATGCAAATCATCAATCATTTGGACTAATCCAACTCCGTCCTCAGTTCGCTACTGTAGACCAGTTCGTTTTCAATTTGTCAAGGAAACTGAATCTCTGGCTAAAAAATTATATGATCGCTATAAAAAACTGTTAGAGAAAGTAGAGACATATTCCTTTGAAATGGCGAATTCGACGTATGACATTAAATTTCACTTACACTGCACGATGATTGACGGCAAAGTCTGCAATTTCTTTACGGATCAAAGATCTACTAGGAGTTGCAATATTTGCAAAGTCGGGCCTAAACTCATGAACAATCTAGATTACATAAAAACAACTAAGTGGTATCATGAGTATTACGAATATGGTTTATCCACGTTGCATTGCTGGATTCGTTTCATGGAATACCTTTTACATATTGCGTACAACATGGACGTTAAAAAACCCGAGGTGAAGTTGCCAATTGATAAAGAAACTCAAAAGATCACAAAACGTAGAGTTCAAGAATCCCTAAGGAAAATAAATATTTATGTGGATATAGTCAAACAAGGGTTTGGGACAAGCAATACAGGCAATGTCGCTCGTTCATTTTTTGCCCAAGCAGACTCGGTTGCGGAGGTCACAGGATTAGACGTCAACATAATAAAACGCTTCCATAACATTCTGCAAGTTCTGACGTGTGGTAAACCTGTCAATGTTCCGCAATTTGAAAAGTACTGTAACGAAACAGCGGAATTGTGCGTAGCGGTATATCCTTGGTACAAAATGGCTCCTTCTGTGCATAAAGTACTATGTCATGGTAGCAAGATAATTGACTGTTTTCGTGTTCCGATAGGATGGTTGTCAGAAGAGGCACAAGAGGCAACGAACAAAATTTTCCGCAAAGCTCGGGCATCCAATAGTCGCATGTCTTCACGCCAAAACACTAATGAAGACATAATACATTACCTACTAATGTATTCTGATCCAGTACTAACATCGTTGAGCCTCAAATTAGAAAAGAAATTCATTGAGCTTTCCCCCGAAGCTGAAGAAATGCTAGTTTCTTAAATTCCTGATCTTCAACAGTGAAAAAATCTATAAAATCAGAAAATCCAAAAAAATCAATAAAATCAAAAAATCAAAAAAAATCAATAAAACCAGAAAAAAAATTAAAAAAAATAATAAAAAAAAAAATCAATTAAAAAAAACATGATTCTTGATATACGTCTACCTCCCCGCGGTAAGAATCGGTAACAGTCACCGATACAGTACTGGCTAATGACGTAATATACAGCAATTACGAAAAAGAAACTTGGATTACTGCACACACATTGGAGGAATCGCAAGATTTATAAAACACTGTTTAATGATCTTGGGAAATGTAAAATGTCATGCGTTTGACTGTCAATAGTCACGCGTTGGTCACGTGAAGTTTACCTTCAATTTTTCCTAACGAAACCATTATCTTTTATTACATATTTTTTCAGCCTAGATCGAGAGCGCTACAAAATAGTCAAAGATGTTACAGTTTGTTCAGTACTTGCATAATTGCCCTTAAAATAACCTTGATTGACCCTCTTTCAACCGTGCAACTTTTGTGTCAAGCATTTTTTCAATAAATGCGTATCTTCTAAGATAATCGGGTGTTGGTTTAAAATTAAAAAAAAAAACATTTTTGGCGTATTCTGTTATCCAAGAACCCCTGTAAGTGAAATATGTCAATTTAAAAAGAAATAAGACTCAACGGGTCGAAGTTACGTGAAAAAAAACTAAGAGACCTCTTTTCCCCATTTAAAAACAATGTTACATTTAATCCTCGGGTGGCTCGTGTTGATCTGGTCGAATTGATCCAAATTTTATCTGATATTTTTTTTCATAAACATGAACACTTTTCGGGGGTGAGACCGAAGAAATTCAAAAATGACCAAAGTAACGGCCACCCTACACACACACACACAGACACACACACACACACACACACACACACACACACACACACACACACACACACACACACACACACACACACACACACACACACACACACACACACACACACGCACGCACGCATATATTATGAACGATATTTTGGTCAAGGTCATTTCAAGGTGAAACTTAAAAGTTCCGGAACTGCGAAATATCTCAGCGGGAGTCTATTTTCTGTGAAAGTCGTGAAGTGAAGTCGTGTTCTGACGTAAGCCTTTCCGCTCAAAAAAATAGTGGTTCCCATTTGAAAAATTGAACTTGACCTTGAAATGACCTTCAAAATAATAGTGAAGGTCAAAATTAATATCACCATTAGATCGATAGCAGAAAATCCTTAAACTCTTATCTTTAACATTTTCACAGAAAATGAACTCCCTCTGAGATATTTCCCCGTTCCGGGACTTTCAAGTTTCACCTTTAAATGACCTTGACCAAAATATCGTTCATATCATAATCGGACGTAAAATTTCCCGCTTTTTCCGAAACCATGAAAAAAATAGAGGTTCGCATTAAAAAAAATAAACTTAACTTTGAAATAACCTTCAAGGTCATGTTCAAGGTCAAATTCTATGCTACCATTAAATAGCCCGTGAAAAATCCTAAAACTTTTGTCTAAAACATTTTTCCCGAAAATGTCCTCTCGCTGAGATATTTTGCTGTTCCGGGACTTTTGGATCACCCTGTATATATATATATATATATATATATATATATATATATATATATATATATATATATATATATATATATATATGCATATATGCATAATTTCTACTTAAATGTAACTCAACTGCACATAATCATGTATTCCTAAAGCACAAATCATTCATTTCTTGTCACTCGAACAAATTTAGTGGTTACCAAAACCTATGTTTTACATAGAGAGTACAATTTTGAGATTATGGTCGTTTGTGACCTTCCAATAGCAGCTACCTTCCAAAGTACAATCCCTCCAGAGTATTTTAAAAAAAAATTTGTATTTTTTAATCGACAGGAAAATTGTCGAAACATATTTGACGTCAACGTTCTAACCGTTAAACACTGTGCGTCGCCCAGCCGAGTGAGATGGCGTAACGTTAGTTGCGGTTACCGCACATGATACGGGCGTGGTCGTAATAGTGAAATGTTCTGATGCGGTGGTGTGCGTCATCGCCGTCAACGTGGGTACAACCGTGACGGGACAAGTAGCGGGGGTAAGCACGAAGGAATCTATTTTAACTTAATTAACACAACCAATAAGACGCAATTAAGAAAACCACAAAAGAGTGACGGTAGCGAGTGGGGGTAGATATCAGAATTTACTCGCTAAGTACTACCGGAAATACTCCAATGTTTTTATAGATCAATATTGCATACATTTTGGCCAAAAGTCTGAGAATACGATGGTACACAATACTTAACAATAAGTGGAGGTATCCGGAAATTTGACATAAAGAAACGTAACTCCGAAGCAGTTTATATGATCATTTGTTGACAATTCGAGGATCTTAAACGTTAATGAATTATGCAAATAAGATGCTAGGCCGATATCGCGAACAAATCGATTATTTACACCTGACAAAATTACAATCGTGGTGTAGAAAATTTCAATTTTCAATACAAACCGCAGATGAAGGTATGTGAGGGTAAGCCATAATTTGGTGATCGAAAATATATGATTGAAGAGTCCCTGAGTACTATTACAATTACTTTAAAACGCAAGCAATGAATTTATGTTAATACGTAATATTTTAATAGTGGAATTGGACGAATGTACCGAACCATTAGTAGTGGATATCCTAGAATTTGTGAAGAGTCATGAAAGGCATTGAAGATCATTTTCTGTGATTATCGGAATTATTTTTGCAAAAGAAAAAAAAAAGAAAAAAATTAGTTAATAAATCGGCTTCGTGGCTCAGTCGGTAGCGCTTTGGACTACGAAGTTGTAGGTTTAATTCCATTAGTATATTCATCAGGATTACTCTCTGCGACCATGGTTAGCATGTAATACTATTGGTCCTAAAAATACTCCGGCGACCTTTTAAATATTACTCATGTAGAAAAGTGTGTTGCCGATCCTATGCAATGTTTAAATTGTCAGTATTTGAAAAAAGACTTACAGTGTGAAATTGGGTTATGAAATAAGGTTGATAATGAAATTTGAGAAATTATAAATTCAAATCAAGTACGATATTTAAGAAAGTACTTATGATTAAATTTGAAAGATACTGTTACGATTTTTATGTTTTTCGTAATGTAATTTTTATCAGGATCAGGAGTTGTAAGGGATGATTCTCGGTAGCTGAGAATCGTTTTTGGGATCTTCCGCATAAAGGGGATCGACACCCCAAGTGACGAAATACTGGCGAATTTAGTAATGATAACTTTATTTTAACTTATGGAAATTCAACTTCAGGTCGTACAGATCGTCCGGGTATATAAGTACTAAGTCGGGTATTGATTCGCGGAGAGTCGCGGATTAATGTGTCGCGAAGCTTCTAAGTTCGAGTGCGACTCTGTACCGAGATCTTCTCTGGATCGTACACGTTGCGACTCTGCACCGAGGTCTTCACGGCGTCAATCGCGGGGCGACTCTAACGGAGATCTTCGCTTGATCGTACGCGGGGCGACTCTGATTTCGGGCAATGCGATTACCCTTTTTATATGGTAGATGTCGATGAGATCATCGTCCTTTTTGATGGACACCTGCACTTGTTGTTTACCACGTGCCATCTTCCACGAATCGCTCACCCCTTTTGACTTATCGGTAACCTTGGCGATTCGGGGAACGTGTGCTATTGTGTGCGTGTGTGAGTCACGATCTTAAGGATTGTGTTACTTCGAGCTTCGGCGTGGCACATTCTTTTCTTGACCGTTTTGGGCTTGCAGCTAGAGGAACCCGTGGTTCCCAGTGTAAGTTACAGCACGTGTGCAATATATGTGCGACGCCGAATCGGGCCCTTCGGTGTGTGTGTCTTGTCGATCTTACAAAGACAAGTATTGTCTATGTTACGAGTGCTATTATGTGCGTAGCCAGCATCTGTAACAGGCCCGGGGTTGAAAAAATTGACGATCCACCGTCAATCAATGGTCGTACGAAAAATTAATACGCAACTTAAATTATACGCGTGACCTTCAGTTGGCGATTGTTAGTAAGAAAAATTTTACATTATTGTCTTATTGGGTCATCTTATACATTCCAAAGTATCTTAACCTATGGTTAGTGATATCTTTTTCTTATATATTGTATATACAATATATATATACAGGGTCATCGAAAAGTATCGGACCCCCCTAATATCTTCAGTTAGAATGCACTTAGGAGAAAATGTCCAATAGCAAAGTTGTATGGTTTCAAGCGGGGAGTAAGATTATGACCTTGACTTTGACCTTGACCATGTCCTTCAAGGTCATTTCAAGGTCAATCTTATTTTTTTAAATAGAACCCCCGACATTTTATTGCATATTCTTATAGCTTATCTCGAGAGCTTTCCAAAACACTATAATAACATATTTTTTTATTAAGTACTTTTTGAGTTATAAAGGTTTGAAGTTAACAATTTGTTAAGTGGTGTGCGAGTCCGACCAGTTAAGGCAAGAGTGGTGTGCGAGTCCGACCAGTTAAGGCAAGAGTGGTGTGTGAGTCCGACCAGTTAAGGTAAGAGTGGTGTGCGAGTCCGACCAGTTAAGGCAAGAGTGGTGTGTGAGTCCGGCCAGTTAAGGCAAATTTAATTCCAACTGGTTAGCTTGGGCAAGATATTTAATTGTACCAAACAATTCACAACAAATGTTCAAATTGTTGCCCTTCAACAGCCTGGCAATGTGCCAATCTGTTATAAACAGCCGAAATCGCATTCCGGTACGTTTCTGGCGGTATTAGTTCTATCTCTCGAGTTATTCTCCCTCTTAAATCATCTAAATCTTGAGGCTTGGTGGCATAAACTTTACTGTTCAAGTAACCCCACAAAAAAAAGTCAAGTTGGGTCAAGTCCGGAGACCGAGGTGGCCACTCAATATGACCCCTTCGCCCTATCCACCTGTCCTGAAAGACCTCATTCAAATATTGACGGACAATGACACCATAATGAGGTGGAGCTCCATCCTGTTGGAAATAAATTTCATCCATATTTCCACCAGCTATGTCTCGAATAGCTGGAACAATTTGTTCGCGAAGCATGACTAGGTATACTTGTGCTGTCAAATTGCCTTCAATGAAGAAAGGGCCAACTGGTCTACCATTAAGAATACCAGCCCATACGTTAACTTTTTGTGGATATTGAGTATGATTGTCTCTTTTCCAGTGAGGATTAACGTCACTCCAGTATCTACAATTGTGTCTATTTACATTTCCAGTCAGTTCAAATGTTGCCATCAGTTGTCATCAGAGAAAACAATATTATCAAGTAATAGAGGGTCGTCGACAATCATCTCCATCATAAGATCACAAAATTCGATGCGTCTATCAAAATCGTCTTTGGACAACTCTTGGACCAAATGGAGTTTGTATGGATGCCATTTATTCAATTTCAGAATTTTACTGACAGATGCATGACCGATTTCGTGTTCTTGTGCAACGCGATTGATGGAAATATGGGGATCTTCAACGAAAGACTGTAAAACATCTAATGCCTTATCATTATTTGTTGCTGTTTTAGGTCTACCAGATTTTGGGCGGCTTTTAACGCTCCCAATGGCCTCGAAATGTTGAATAGTACGGATTACAGTACTTTTGGAGATCCTATTATTTTCATTCCGAAAATTTTCATTAAATAATCGCGTTACTGTTTTATACCCTCTTTGTTGATCTCCCCATCCTCGCATCATTAACAGTGTTATTCGATCTCTTTCAGAAAGCTCCGCCATTCTTAATTAGAGCGAAGAAGAATTAATCAGGTAAGTGATAGGAAATTGATCTAGATAATTAAGTAGAGAAAAATACTAATTATTAAGTGTTGGTCCAACTATCGATTTGTTTATTTTAACCAGCACTAGCAAAAAGCTCGTTGAGCAACTGAAAATCTAATAGATCAATTAATAATATTTACGAAAAATTTCTGGGCTATTGGAAACAAAATGAAGATGTTTGGGATAATCAATTAAAGCGCAATGGTTTCTTTTGTTACAGAAAAAATTTTTGAGGCTGTTCGTTTTCGTCCACGAGGTGACTGCTGCTCGCTAAGAAGAAGACAGCACTGCATCAAAGTTTCAAATCAGTGATCCGTATTGTTTGCTCAAGAGCTCGTACATTGGTGCCTGCGAGAGTGAGAGAATAAAGATTGGCCAACGCTTTCGGTCAGATTCCCGCTAACGCCTTCGGAAATCACGCATTCGAGCAGCTTCTCGCGATTACGTTCGGGCAGTTTTTCGCCAGAGCCTATTAGCATAATTGCTTGAAGCCGTACAATACTTTGCTATTGGACATTTTTCTAAAATGCATTCTTACTGAAAATAGTAGGGGGATCCGATTAATGTATTTTCTTTAAACCAATTAATAGGTCTCATTATTCCGCGCACAAAAGTATTGAGGTTATGATTACTGAAAACTAAATAATATTTTACAAGATATTCTACATTTTGTGTCAAAAAATTGATAACTTCAAACCTTTATAACTCAAAAAGTACTTAATAAAAAAATATTTTATTATAGTGTTTTGGAAAGCTCTCGAGATAAGCTATAAGAATATGCAATAAAATGTAGGGGTTCTATTTAAAAAAATAAGATTGACCTTGAAATGACCTTGAAGGACATGGTCAAGGTCAAAGTCAAGGTCATCATCTTGCTCTCCGCTTGAAACCATACAACTTTGCTATTGGACATTTTCTCCTAAGTGCATTCTAACTGAAGATATTAGGGGGGTCCGATACTTTTCGATGACCCTGTATATATATATATATATATATATATATATATATATATATATATATATATATATATATATATATATATATATATATATATATATATATGGGACGTTCCGCTTCAACTGAAACAACGCTCCGAACAAAATTGTTCTTAACCGATTTTGATGTATGAGGGCTCAAAATGTCCGTGTTGAAAAGTTCTATCGAATGGTGTCTAGCATATATGTGACATTCAAAATGGCGTTCAGCTATGGCGGTCTGAAGAGCCAAAATAGAGAATGCGTTTCAAATATGAGTGCACAAAAATGTTAAAGGTCACTCGATTTTAGTGAAAATCAAAATGCGGGTGTTTTTGGATTCGCTGATTACGAATATGAACTAAGAATTGTGAAATTCAAAATGGCAGATCTAATATGGCGGACACAAAAATTAAAAATCGTTGAATTTGCCTGGAAATCGATATTTCGGGGTTTTTGGCGTCGATGATTGCAAATTTGAACTGAAAATGGTTAAATTCATAATGGCGAATAGGTGATTCACTATATTTGAGTACATATCTATAAACTGATAATTTGTAAAGTTGCAAATCCAGTATGACGGACAAAATGTTAAGAACAAGAAATGAAAAGAAAAAGCTCTCTGCGTTATACAGGGTTGAGACTGTCTTCAAATGGTTTGACTGAAGCCCGCATTACTTTTTTTTTTGTTGTTTTTCATTTTATTTTTTTTAAATATTTTTTGTTTTTTTTTTGTTTTTTTTTGGTATTTTTTTTTTACCTTGTGTCTCTCATTAAGTCCCGTTTACCGCTATTTTCTAATAATTCACAAGTGACAATGGCGTCAATGATTCTGAGTATGTCAGTACTTTCAGTACGTCATTATCATTTGTCATAAACGCGTGACCCTCTGAAATCCGCGTAACCGATGGCGCTTGTGAAAATCTTTTCGCAAGGGAACGTTGGGCTCTTGCATGATCTTCTTTACTGTAACAGTACAATGTGATCGCTGTAAATTTTTTTTGCGCCCACTCGAAAAGATCATCCAAATTTAAAATTGGTTCCGTTGCTTTAGCTTGCAAACTTGCACGTGTCGCCTCTCTTTTTAAAATAGCTCCAACTCCGTCACAGGCCCCTTTTCCGTGTGCGGTGGCGTGGAAGTGCCATTCTGCTTCTATTTGAAAATCGCGTTTATGATTTATCAAATTTGACATTTGAAACCGATTTTTGTAGTCTTGTTTGGCACCATCTGTTACGTATATAATCTTTTTTAAGTTGGATTTTATAATAAATGAAAATTGTTATCGGGGGTTTTTGAGGCCGCTGATTACGAATCTGAAGTCAGATTTTCAAAATTCAAAATGGCGGATCCAATATGGCGGACGGTTTTTTGAAAATAAAACGAAATCTATTTGAAACGTGTTACTCGGGGGGTTTTTGAGGTCGCTGATTACGAATCTGAAGTCAGATTTTCAAAGTTCAAAATGGCGGATCCAATATGGCGGACGGTGTTTTGAAAATAAAACGAAATCTATTTGAAACGTGTTACTCGGGGGGTTTTTGAGGTCGCTGATTATGAATCTGAAGTCAGATTTTCAAAATTCAAAATGGCGGATCCAATATGGCGGACGGTTTTTTGAAAATAAAACGAAATCTATTTGAAACGTTTTACTCGGGGGGTTTTTGAGGTCACTGATTACGAATCTGAAGTCAGATTTTCAAAATTCAAAATGGCGGATCCAATATGGCGGACGGTTTTTTGAAAATAAAACGAAATCTATTTGAAACGTGTTACTCGGGGGGTTTTTGAGGTCGCTGATTACGAATCTAAAGTCAGATTTTCAAAATTAAAAATGGCGGATCCAATATGGTAGACGGTTTTTTGAAAATGAAACGAAATGTATTTGATTTTTAAAATCTGACTTCAGATTCGTAATCAGCGACCTCAAAAACCCCCCGAGTAACACGTTTCAAATAGATTTCGTTTTATTTTCAAAAAACCGTCCGCCATATTGGATCCGCCATTTTGAATTTCACAATTCTGAGTTTATATTTGTTATCTGCGACTCCAAAAACCCTCGAATATCCATTTTCAGACAAATTCAACCTTCTTTAGTTTTTGTGTCCGCCATATTAGTTCCGCTATTTTGAATTTCACAATTCTGAGTTCATATTCGTAATCAGCGGATCCAAAAACACCCGCATTTTGATTTTCACTAAAATCGAGTGACCTTTAACATTTTTGTTCACTCATATTTGAAACGCATTCTCTATTTTGGCTCTTCAGACCGCCATAGCTGAACGCCATTTTGAATGTCACATATATGACAGACACCATTCGATAGAACCTTTCAACACGGACATTTTGAGCCCTCATACATCAAAATCGGTTAAGAACAATTTTGTTCGGAGCGTTGTTTCAGTTGACGCGGAACGTCCCATATATATTTATATGCGCTTGTTTAGGCGTTCGTATTGAATTTCTTATAAAATGACATGTTATGACGCATCCCGTAGTGTGCATACATAAAAAAAGTCGCTGTAGCCCTTGTCTCGTTTGGACGCCGGGCTAACCGTAACGTGGTCTGTGTTCGGAAGTCTATTTATATCTTATACACACTTGACACTACACATCACTAACACTGCTATTATGCTATTGCGCATTATGTTGTCTATGGCTTTGTAAAAATGCATTTCTGAGTTTTGCTACTCCGTGGAGATTTGGCTATTGACACCTCCATGGAACAACCAAACATGACGATTGTTGTGAATACTTCTATGTATCATAATTGAACAGATTTATGTGAATTATAATTGAAACACTTATGTGTATTATAATTGAAATACTTGTTGAAACACTTATGTGTATTATAATTGGAATATTCATTGAAATACCTATGTATATTATAATTGAAAAACTTGTTGAAATACTCGTATGTATGAATGAAATTTTCAAAAAAAAATTTTGGTTTGAATATTATCTCTAATTTTGGTTGTTTTTAAACAAAAAATCTTATGTACGCAGAACTTCTGTATCATCTTGTTCACGTATTCTTAATATAATCATGTCCTAATGACCGTTTGATATAAGAATAAAAAATAATTTTTATTTTCGTACAACAAATGGCACATGCAGACGTTCACTTTGTTAAGGCTGATTTTGGATATCTGCGTTTCGCAGCAAATTTTTATATCCTGGGTTATTTGGTGTATTTAAAAAAAAATGTCCAAAATTTATATTTAGTACATCAATTGTGTGTCGATGTATTGAGGAGAAAAGTGGAAGGATGAAGATCATAAGAAAACGCGTGCGCGCGTTATTCCTATGCTCCACTTGGGCCTCTCCGGCTTATTCTCTTTTTCTCTCTCTTAAGTGTCAGGCCCACTCTACAGGTTTCGCTTTCCTCGCGTATCGCATTTTTCGATAATGTTTTACTGGTAATGTAACTTGAGAGTTTCAAGTGTTTATATGATTCTTTCGCTTTTCTACACGATCCGTGTGGTCCTAGGACAATAGGGATTCTATTCTAGAAATGGCTTGTTTCAACAGATTTTATCTTTCCACTAAACAAGTGTGGATTGATTCAGTATCGATAGTTGCATTTTCGTCTTCTTACGTTTTGATTTTGTCCAAATCTTTCATTCAGTTCTTATTGTGCTTTCTAAGATGATGCGTCGGCTGGTGGGTTCAGAGTGGATTATAGTGCCTACCGAATCATAAGCGCTCTTCTGCGTGCCGATTTCTTTCGAATGTGTGGTGGAGAGCGAAGTGAGAGGAAGTGTTCGCCTTAATTAAAAAAAATAAAAAATGTTTTGTGATATTTAACTAGTGTTTCGTCGTCTACGATTCTCTTTGTGTTTTTTTTTTGGTTTTATACTGTTTATCTTAGCTTGCGAGTTTTTTTTTTGTTACCCTTTCACCAGATATCTACCATGTGTGAAGGTAGTGTGTTCTGGGGCGGGCGTTGGTGCCCTCCTGACGTCGTGGTGTTGTTTCAATGATTGTATTATGCTGATCTGCAATTGACAGCTTATATCTGGTCCACGGATTCTGTGATTGTATAACGGAGGAATGATGGTAAATTCTAAAGATGCGTAAAAATGTAGTGCATCCTTTCATTTCTCCAATGTTCCGAGTATGTGTATCTTTACGTGTGGGTTAGTCAGTTATCCACTTTTTTTTGTTTAATATATATTTTTCTCTATCTTATATTAATTTTCTATAAAGAAATATCCATCAACTTTTTATTTATATTTTTTTGTATCATTATCGTTGGTGTATATATTTTTCTACGTCTTATTTTAATTTTCTATAAACAAATATCCGTTAAGTTTTTATTTATATTTTTTTTGTATCATTATCGTATATATCTTTTTTCCACATCTTATTTTAATTTCCTATAGACAAATATCCATCAACGGGTCATGGTTCTTTTTTACTTTATCAATGTGTACTATTTTGTTTTTTCGCGCATTGATACGTAATTTTATATTTCGTGACCCACATATTTCAATAATTTCATAGGGACCAGTGTATCCGTCGTCTACCTTGCCCTTCCGGGGTTCTTTTAGTAATAATACCATTTCACCTTCGCGAAAATGGCAAATATTCAATTTTTGATCATAATATTTTTTCGACCGATGTTTCATTTGTGAGAGATTCATCGCGGCTAACGTCCGTGCTTCCGTGATTCTCTCGGTCAATTCTGCCAAATAATCGTCGTATGTAATGAGCTTCTCGCGGGTGGCGTGTGCACTTGGCAATCGTGCGTTTGTCCCATATACAAGCTCGTGTGGCGAGTAGTTTGTCCCTTCGTGAACACTCGTGTTGTATGAAAACATGGCGAATGGAAGCCAAATGTCCCTGGTGACTCCTTTCTAGGCTTCCGTTGCTTTGCGGGTGGTAAGCAGATGTCACGAATGTTTTAATTTTAAAAATTTTCGCAAATTCTTTCATGATCTTTGCGATAAAGCAACGACCTTGGTCGGTAAGAATAGATACAGGGGCTCCAAAACTGCAAATAAAATGTTTTGCAAACGCCTTCGCGACTTCTACTGCTGATGCCTCCGCTAGCGGAATTCCAAGGGAGTATTTCGTGAGTAGGTCTTGTATGGTTAATACATACCGATTTCCACTCTCAGTGATATCTGTTGGTCCCCATATATCAAGGGCCACTTTGTCAAATGCGTTTCGTGGTGTGTCTGTAATGACCATTGGTAATCGTGTTTTTACGCCCACGAGTTTTTTCCTTTGACATCCGGCACATCTTTTTACGTATTCCGTGACGTCACTTTTCATGTTTCGCCAAAAAAAATTTTCGCATAAGCGACGATACGTTTTTGTCACTCCTTTGGGACCTCCTATAACTGAATCATGGTGTTCTTTTATTATGGCGAATCGCTCGCTTACTGGAGGTATGGAACGGTTGTCCTTACAAAAGGTGATCGTTAGTTCTCGTCGGCCAAGTAGTGATTGAATTGTATCTTGGATATCTCGCCATTGAATATGTTGGAACATGTCGCGATCCTGCCCGATTATTATGAATGTAATTGAAATAAATCTCAAATTTTGTTAAAAGGGCATCCAATACATTGATGGATTTGACAATGTTTGATTTCAAGGCCCGATCATCAAGGTTTCGTTTAACGACAAGTCCGAAGAGTCGGGTCTTACCTTTTTTTTTGTACAATCACTTCACCGATTTTTAATCGTTTGAGCGACAATTCGTCGGGATTAATTAAATGTCGTTCCTCAAGGCCTAGGCCGATTTCGCTATCTAAATGTCCATTGGCCGTGGTACAGTAGACAATATGTCCCTTTTTACTGAATACGTGATCGTTGATAGTATTTATTCTTAGTTTAGAATCGACAGGCTCGTAAAAGTCTTCGTTTCCCCCAGCGTCTATCGGATCGTAGGACTTCTGTTTACATTTCGGGCCATTCCCTCCACGTTGCTGTGTCGAGACGTTGGGATTGTGACCTGCCTCAATCGGCTCCGTTGCGTTCGGGAAATTCCCGACGTACGATGACCTATGTCCTACCGTCGCGTCTGATAGTCCCAACATGCCTATGTACTCGGGCAAGAGTGGGGTGTAGTGTAGCCTATCGAGATGTAGATGGTGCATTTGGTGTGCATTTTCCGGTTTTATGCGATAAAATTGTGTTTTATCTGTCGGACTACACTCATGTACGCAAATATTTGTATTGAAATGTCGTGCAAATATCATTAAAATGTTATCGTCGCCGAATTCCGATGTAGATTCCAGTATGGAAAATGTACGTACATATTCAGCACAAGATAATAGAAAATCGCTGTCCTTCAGCGTTTCTCTTAATTTTTGAGGGCTCATATTTAACTGTTGTAATTTGATTAAAGAGGTAAAAAGGCAATTTCCGTCTTTCGCTATATCAGTATACTCCTTTAGATTTTTGTAGGGTTCCATACATGAGTTTGAGAGTGAATAATTTAAATGCCGAGACAATTCATCGTTCTCAGACGCACGCATGGTCGTCTCTTCGACCTGCATTTCGTTTTCTCCAATTTCGTTAGGTTCAACGGGGATTTCGTCGAGTTCCATCGACTCGTCGAGGATTTTCGTTTCGTCCGGATCTCCGGGCCGTTCGTCGGTACTCGGGTGAGCGTGTCCCTCTCCGTCGATAGTAGCTTCTCTAGCTCTCTGCGCTTGCGAGGAAGAACTATTTTTAGATGGGCCCTTCTCCTTGGGCGTCGAATGGGCAAGTAAACGTATAGTTTCTTCGGGCGGGTCGAGGGAAAAATCCGACGATCAAGAATCTTCTAGGTCCTCGTTGTCCGACGTATGACTTTTTCGATTTTTCATTTTCGTCTTTTTCTTCGAGTTTTCTCTGACGCTTAGCTCTTCCATTTCGGAATACGTGATTTCTGTATCTGGTTGTGACGTAAGTTCGTCCTCAGTAGGAAATTCTTCTATTTCCCTCCAACGGTCTCGAACATCAGCTAACCGTTTCTTATAGTTTAATTTCGTTCCTGCTTCGGATAGCACTTCATTTTTTACTATTTTTGGTTTTTCTTTTATCCGAGTTCGCTTTACTGTAGGGTCAATTTTCAAATAATCCGGCACTTGTAGTTTTTCTACTTCCGTTATATATTGTTTTCTTTGTTTTTTCTTCACCGGTGTAGGAGTTTTTTTCATTGAAGTTGATCCGTCTTGCTGTCTCGACCGAGTTTTTCCTTTATGGTTTCCTAATTTCATGTAGGCTGGCAATTCGAGTTTTTCGACCTCGAAATCCTTACCACGTTTTTTCGGAGCAGGATTTCCTGACCCGTCACCATCTGAGACTCGCAGTCTCTTAGCGTTTGTTGATCGTTTTTTGTTTTCTTTATCATTTTTACCGCCTTTAATTGGCATACACGATTTTTCAGTTTTTCGTGCGTTTTTTAATTTTTTAATCGTTTTATTCTCTTTATTTATTTTATTATCGATCATATCTATTTCATCATCATTTTCATTTTCGAGGTCGGATCTATCGATTGGGTTACGCGATAATGCGTCCGCGTTTACATTACGTTTCCCCTCTTTATATACCACATCGTATTCGTAATCTTCTAATTTTATGCGAAAACGGTGTAATCTCAAATTCATATCCTTCATAGTTTTAAGGAATCTTAGTGGTTGATGATCTGTTACGAGAGTGAATTTTCGACCATACAAATATGGACGGAACTGTTCTACGGCGAACACCGCAGTTAACATTTCTTTTTCCGAAGTAGTGTATCGGGTTTCTGCTCCTTTCAAACTTCGTGATGCGTATGCAACTGGTAGATCCTCTCCAATCTTGCCTTGCGATAAAATAGCGCCAAGTGCTACTCCCGAGGCGTCCGTAGTGACAACGAACGGCTCGTCGAAATTAGGTAACTGTAAGATTGGTGTATTACATAACAGATCCTTTAGTTTCTCAAACGCTTCTATCTGCTCGGTACCCCATGTAAACTTGACATCCTGACGTAATAATATAATTAAACGGTGGGCGATTTTTGAGAATCCCTCAACAAATCGTCTATAATATCCCGCTAGTCCAAGAAATTGTTTAACGTTTTTTCGATTTTTGGGGACCGGATATTTCCTTACCGCTTCGATCTTTTTCGCATCCGGCTGAACTGTATTATTACCAATAGTGTGTCCCAAGTACGCGGCTTCCTTGCGTAGGAACTGACATTTATCGGGTTCCAACGTAAGATTTGCGTCTTGAAGTCGTTTCATGAGTCGTCTAAATTTAACCTCATGTTCATATAAATTTTTTGCGTAAATAATTATGTCATCGAGATATACTAGCAGCTCTATACCTTGTAAGCCACTTAATACTAGATCCATAAGTCGCTGAAAATCGCTGGGGCCGTTTTTTATTCCCATCGGCATTCTTACATATTGATAGTGACCGTTTGGGGTCGAAAACGCAGTTTTATGTGCATCTCGCTCATCCATCATTATTTGAGGGAACCCAGATTTAAGGTCGGGAGTTGTAAAATACACGGACTGACCTAATTGGTCCAAAACGTCAGTAATATTCGGAATAGGATAAGCATCCCCAATTGTTTTCTCATTGAGATCGCGAAAATCGATAACTAAACGCCATCGCTTTTCGCCGTTAGGACCTGGTTTCTTAGGGACAACCCAAGCTGGAGAGTCATATGGAGAGCAGGACGGTTTAATCAATCCTGCCTCGAGCTGCTCGTCCACTTGTCGCTGCATTTCGGTTTTTATAGCAGGTGGGTGCCGGAAACGTTTAGCGCGTATCGGCACATCATTTGTGGTATGAATGCGGTGTTTGAATACGGAAGTCGCGCCTAATGGTTCCCCTGGTAGGTGAAATATCTGAGCGTAGTCGTGAACGAGATTCTCCACATGTTTTCTTTCCTCGCCCGACAAGCCGTCCACATTTATCCGCTTCAAAACATCGTTATTTTTCTGTTTATCATGTCCCATAGCCACTTGTATTTTTGCGTGATTTTGTTTTTTTTCGATTATTTTCGTAATTCTTAAGATCCTGCATGGATTTTATAACATTATTTTCTCTTTGTATATTTTCTGCTACTTCGCATTCTTCCAGTTCAATTTGTGGGACGGTAAATTTTATTTCATAGTCATTCGTATTTATGACATACAGATATGCGTATCCTTCGCGATTTTTTACTAGGGCATTACCAAAAAATAAACCACTGCAGATGTTGACTTTTGGTACAAACCCGAAGTCTAAGTTGTTTAGAACTTCTACGCGAACTACTCTGCGACTTCTTCTTCATCTGTATGAATTCTTCATTAATAAATGGGATTATATCATTTCTTATATGTACACAATCTTGTTCGTAATCGATTTTTGCTCCCAGCGTTCGGAAAAAAGGGTTTCCCATGATTCCATCTTCATCGATTGGGAAGTCATCTCTCACTATTTGTAACTCTATAATTTCTTCATTAAATTGTACTTCTGCACAACCTAGCGTACCGATTATTCCTTTGCCGATTCCGCTTAAATCAAATTTGATATCCTGATCGGGATACAGATCTCGACGTAATTTACTCAGTTTTATAAGATTTATTTCTGCTCCGGAATCGACCAAGAATATTCCGTTTCCGTAATGCAGATCGGGGCTAGAAATGTCTATTCGTGAACATTCTGAAAAACTAACATGCCCGAAATGGACTCTGGCCGTTCTGCTTTTACGGCGCGTATTTTCCGAGTGGAGTTTTTGTCTCGGGCGTCGCTCGACGTTGTTGGTTGCTGTCGAGCGCCCCTAGAGTTTAAATGATTGTGATTTTGGCTGTAGGATGAAATGTTTTCTCGTTTATCGGTGTCTTGATTATTCCCGTATTTATTTCTCTGCCATCTATCATTAGTCTAATGAGACGAATGATAATTTCCCGAAAACGAACGATTTCCAGAAAAACTTGGGAGGTTTTCCCTATTTCGGTGATTCCGGAATTTTAATTCGTCCCGGCGATCGTTATTAAAAAAAGTTTGGTTATTTTCTGCAAACCTATTTTTTAACCTATCCTGAAATTTTCCTTCCGAAATCTTTTTTTTCACGCCGTTTCTAAAAAAACATGTTTCACTGCCGTGACCTATTCGCTGGCAAAACTCGCATTTTTGTTGATTAAATCTTTGCGCGGGACAATTATCTCTGGTGTGACCTATGCGATCACACCAAGTGCAATGTCTCTGCATGTCCGGGGTATCGAAATTCCTATTTTTTAGAGTTCGGCAATGTTTCCGAGAGTGCCCTATTCTCTTACAATAATTACACTGAATGTCGTTTAATTTCGCCATTCAGGATCGATTTCATAACGTCCTGGCCGGTCCAAATAGTTATGCTGATATTGCGGACCTTTCGAAACGAAATGAGCAGACGCTTGATAATATCTTTCTCCGCGACCTCCCAGCATAGGATCGGATCCTGCGTCTTTCGCGCTGTATTTTTCAGTTAGTTTTCTAGCGTGTTCTACGGCAGCTTCGAGCGTATCTGGATTCAACTGCGTGAGGCGTACTTCCATAGGGCCTTTCGCGCAGTAAATGAAATGGTCCTTTCCGTCACGATTTGCTAAAGTTAATAATCTCTGACCGGCAACTCCGTCAAAATCTCTCGACGAGTTCATATCTTTCTCGAGAGCTCGATAATCGCGTAATAAACCGTAACCAAAATCTTTTAAACTTTCGTGGTGTCCGGGGTAAGTATTTTTCAATCCCGCTAGCAACTTGAGCGGATCACTAGAAATGCCGTAGGCAGATTTTAGATCGGCCAGAAAGGCTTCTACTGTCGCGTAGTCGAAATTTTTTCGCAGAAAATTTTCGCTTTCCCGGTAAGCTTTTTCCTCATCATCTGTAGGTAGATCCGGGTTTCGTCGGCCGATAATAATCTGAATCCGTCGCGACACGCACTTTCGAAGTCTGAGAATTTTTCGCGGGTGCCGTCAAATTCCGGCACACTGCTCACTGCTTCCGCAATTGGTGGTGCTCGTGCTACCACATATACCGGTCCTGCGGGGGCCACTTGGTGGCTACCGCTTGTCGTTATTCCGCTTTTATAGTCCGCCATTTTTGTATTTTTTTTTTTTAAAGTCGCTATTATTAATTTCTGATTCGCGTTTGTTTTGTATTCGAAATTTCCCTTTTTTTTTTTGTTAAAAAATGTTCGCACGATGTAACAAATCGTAAATTTGATAATATTCAAAGTTAGTTAAAAGAATATTTCGAAGTTAATTATAACAATATTTCAAGGTTAATTGTGACAGTATTTCAACATTAATTGAATAAGCACTCCAAAATGAATTACAATAGTGTTTCAAAATGAATTGTAATTGTTTTCTTTTTTAAATCAACAATATTTCAAAGTTCATAAAATTCACAACAATCGTTAAATAGTTTACAAATTTTCTCTCTTTTTGTTCGTGAAATTTAAATGTGCTTCTGAGCAAAAGATTGATAAATTATTCCAAAGTTTTTTTTTTGAGAAAATTTGTACATAAATGCAAATTTACTTACGTAGCTGCACTCGTGAAGTAGACAATCAGCGTCCTCGATGTCTTCTCTGCTCTAGTTGATGCGTTGAGCTTCCTCAAGTTACTGGACAGTCCCTCAGATTAGTGAAGCGCCCTCGTGAACCTTGAATTGGATAAGGCCTCCTCCGCGTTCTGGAGCAATGAATCCTGGATAGCTGCGTCTCCAAACAGCTCGTATTCATTCACAACTTTATTTTACGCGAACTGGACTCCGTTTACCCGTTCTAATTTCCTTGAAAAGTTATTTTTGAAGTTCACCAATCACTTGCGGATCCCACCGCTGCCACCATTTTTTATGTTACGATTTTTATGTTTTTCGTAATGCAATTTTTATCAGGAGTTGTAAGGGATGATTCTCGGTAGCTGAGAATCGTTTTTGGGATCTTCCGCATAAAGGGGATCGACACCCCAAGTGACGAAATACTGGCGAATTTAGTAATGATAGCTTTATTTTAACTTATGGAAATTCAACTTCAGGTCGTACAGATCGTCCGGGTATATAAGTACTAAGTCCGGTATTGATTCGCGGAGAGTCGCGGATTAATGTGTCGCGAAGCTTCTAAGTTCAAGTGCGACTCTGTACCGAGATCTTCTCTGGATCGTACACGTTGCGACTCTGCACCGAGATCTTCACGGCGTTAATCGCGGGGCGACTCTAACGGAAATCTTCGCTTGATCGTACGCGGGGCGACTCTGATTTCGGGCAATGCGATTGCCCTTTTTATATGGTAGATGTCGATGAGATCATCGTCCTTTTTGATGGACACCTGCACTTGTTGTTTGCCACGTGCCATCTTCCACGAATCGCTCACCCCTTTTCACTTATCGGTAACCTTGGCGATTCGGGGAACGTGTGCTATTGTGTGCGTGTGTGAGTCACAATCTTAAGGATTGTGTTACTTCGAGCTTCGGCGTGGCATATTCTTTTCTTGACCGTTTGGGCTTGCAGCTAGAGGAACCCGTGGTTCCCAGTGTAAGTTACAGCACGTGTGCAATATATGTGCGACGCCGAATTTGGCCCTTCGGTGTGTGTGTCTTGTCGATCTTACAAAGACAAGTATTGTCTATGTTACGAGTGCTATTATGTGCGTAGCCAGCATCCGTAACAATACCTATGAGCGATTCCGCGTGAAGCGGAAATGTGATAGTTCACATCTGAAAAATGTTGCCTGTCGGTAGTTTTTTGACATGATAAAATATTGTTTCAAATAATTTTTGTTTTAATGCAAAGTTCATCGAGTTACAATGAATTGGAAAGTACAGGTCCTTTTATGTTAAAAATTTGCAGCTGCTATGTATTTATGTCTTAAGCAACGTACAGACATGGAAATTGTGACTAAATATCTATACTTTAACATGAAATTTAAATAAATACAAAACAACATTGTATTTCATTATTTACTTAATAACATATTTAAAAACAATTTTTTAAACTATCAGCTACATGATCGAAAAATCTAAAATAAATATTTTTATAAACTTTGAAACTTCTGATATACTGCAAACAAAATTTTAAATGAAATTTTAAATGATATGATTTACAGATGATATACCTAGGAACTTTACTTTCATAGGTCAAGTAAAGGAAATATTTTATATAAAAATAGAAATATAAAAAAAGTTTAAATATGAAATATTACAAATTATACGATAACTGGAATTTTAGGAAAAAGTTTAGTGCATAAATGTAATTTATGCCAATGTTATGGAAATATGACAAATATTTGTATAATAATGCCAATGTTATGGAAATATGACAAAGAAGTTTTTGTTCATTTGATTTTTTTCTATTATTATTGTTTCTTCTCCTTCTTTCATATTGTTGGCGTTTGTAGCGTGCGTTGAGTTTATCATGTGCTGAAATTATACTATGCGTCCTCTGTACCATTCCAAGTAACTAAGTTCTGAATAGCTCGAAGTTACCAAATCGGTGAGTAATCGGGTGCTCCAAAATAACTGTAAATTGTAATTTGCGCAAAATAGCCATTTAGCAATTATTGACAGCCCGTTCAAGACACCTAATTATTTCCGCTAAAAATCTTATAATGTTATTTTATTTTCATGTCTATTGCTTTCTCTCACAATCTACTTTTTGTTTCTACGTATACTCTATATATCTATGATTATTTTCATGACTTGCCGTAGTAACGAGTGGCGCTGATGGTGCTTCTAGTGTTTCTTTATGTACGGCAAGGAGTCAAATCTACAACGCAACACATTTGTATAAATTTTGGATGCGTTTATCTAGTAAGGGCATGTTTCGATGCGTATCTCTAGTGAGCAAGTAATCTGAACATTTCGGCACAACTTTTCTTTCGTGTTAAGTAATTTTTTATAATAAATCTACCATATTATAATAATTTTTATTTAGTGATAAATTGTAATATTTTATATATGTATAAGTTACAAATATCTATGTCATATATCTATTAAATACTATTAACGAGAATTACCTACTCTATACCGTGTTTGTTATATCCAGGACCATTAGTAGTAATATTGGATGCCATTGATGGAGTTGTCTTTCGCGTGTGTCCATTTATCGTAGCAGGACTCGTTGTTGGGTCCATTTACTGGACCGCTGTAACTTATGGTGCAGTAACAGTAATGCAAGTTGTCGGACATAAAGATGGTTTATCACTGATGGAACAAGCTGATCCATTAGTACTGTTGGTTGGCCTTCCAACGATACCGATTTTGCTTATTTTGGGAAAAATGTTGCGTTGGGAAGATCAAGCCCTTAATTTATTTAGACGTCACGTCTGCAAAATTCCGGGATTAGAACGTCTTTTAAACTACAGGTATGGTTAATAAATTCTGTGTATTAAAATTTGAATTTCATGACTGATTGAATATTTTAATACTTTTATCATTCAGTGTAAGGGAAAATGTATGCTGCAATATTTAAAGTTCATATTATTTTGCGCGTGCACATACATACGTGCGCATTTGCCTGCATCTACAAATACGTTACTCATCATTCTGAATATTTTATAAGTATACAGTAAAATAACAAATATAAATATTTGTAACGAAATAGAATATTATGGCTACATATTGATATAATCATAATCATAACTTGAAATACATTATTATTATCACAAGCGAGATACTAACATCATAATATTACAAACAATTTGTGTATTTTACATTTATTCTATTTGATTATTATGTGGCATGAAAAGTATTTCTACTTAGAATAGTATGTCTTGAAGATCCACAACAGTTGTTTATTATTTCATGCGAAAGCTTACTGCTAAATAGTCTGCTAAATGATTGGCGCAAACCTTCGCCGCTATATAAAGTTTGTTTTCAAACTGTTACTATTATTATGCTCTCCACTGGCCCTCCCGATATTCCATGCAAGACCAACAATACAGCACCTCTACAATAGAACATCTACCTACTTGTATGTAGAAAATTTATGTAGAAAAAAATGTATTGAACATTTTTATTCCTCAGTATAATATTGTAAAAATAGAAATCAAAAGAACAAGACTTGTAATTTTTCTGCGTTTAAAAACTATTCTCATCGAAAATCGACATTCTTCTAAAGCGTGCACTATACAACCTTCACTCTTCAAAACTATCTTTACTTCTTATCAATTAATGGAATACCAATATAAGAGAATATGCGTAGCAATGTTAGTTTATGATTTTGAAGTTATTGGTTTGTGCTGGTCCAGGATATAACACGTCGGTTACGATGCTCCTCTCGGAACCTAGGTACTCGGAAACTTAGATGATAATAGACCGACAGAGCGGTCGGTAATAAACTACGTGCTTTTAGGAAGGGCCGCGAGATGACACGGTGCAGCGGTCGTGGCGCGCGATGACACATGACTAGACGTCAGTTTGGTTTCGGATCGCGAAGTCGAGAAATCGTAAGTGCCTGCGGGCGCGGTAACGGCCATATTCTTGGAGTTCGAGGTTCTTACGCACGGTACGCCTGAACCGGATTTGAAAAAAAAAGTTTTTGCACCCGGGAAATTCTTAGTAATTTTAAATCAGTAGTGTTCTCTGATCACAAAAATCTTTTTCTCTTCATCAATATCATTAATAGTGAAAATGATATTCTTGGAAACGTTCTTAAATACTTTTCTCCATCATATGACATTCTGGGGTCTAACGACCTTAATCAGAATTCGTTAAAACTTGGTTTTTTAACAATTATTTATGACATTGATGATATACGATGAGAGTAAAATGTACTATTGTATATAAAAAATAAATTTTAAATTATCAGCAAGAAGTGAAGTCTCCTGAATATTACATAAATCGTGTAATTCCGAGGCCGTTTATTTACGTTTTTATACTAACATGGAATCTAGTCAAAACTGCATTTGTCTTAATTTTTTATTCGTTTCTAGTAAGCGGGATCTAGCTTTAGCTATATTATACAGGGTGATCGGCCGACCCTTTCCGAGCCGTTAACAGTAGATTCTCTAGTTAATTTGGAACAACTATTTCCTGAGACAAAATTTCCGGGAAAGTAGAGTTTTTGAATTATTCAAGATTAAAATCTTGATTATCGCGGAGGAATTCGAATGGGTCCATTGTTCTCGACAGAAGGAATGAAATCGAAGAAAATGAGCATCGTCGACGAGCTGCCGTTTTTTGTTTCCGCGAGCGCAAGGTGGTGGTCGAAAAGTGACTGCAGGAATTATCGATCGAATTCGAAACGCTTAACCTGAAAGCCTCATCAAAAAAGATTCGAATTTCGAGTTAATAAGAGCCCGCGAATTTGGTAAAATGATACAGTAAAAGATAACCTACGAATTCAATACGATCGAAAAGAATAAAATATTGCAAAAAAATCGTATTAATAACAACATTATACGATAACAAATGAAAACAATACAGATAATAATGATATTATAAGGAATGAAACGATTGAGTCACGAAAAAGTATAAAAGCAAAAACGCAAAATAAAAAATGGAAAAGAACTAACACGAATTTGTTCAATTCATAAATACATCTTATTGTAAAAAAGCTAACATACTCAAAATTTAATCACGATATAATAAAACATTTTCATCGATTCCTTTCCTCAATGAAACCTAAATAAATGATGAAGAAAAAGAATTTTATTTCTTTGAAACACAAAGCAAATAGTTTAATAAAAATAAATAAGTAGCGGAATGCCAATTCTGAGAATGTGAAGCATTACTAAAAATTTAACACAATGTCAACTTCACACAAGGCGAAAAAAATTAATTTTCTTCTTTCTTTTTACGTATTTTTGGAAGCGTTATTTGGAGCTAATTCATTTATCATTTTTAAACGAAATAAAATTGCGGCGTCAATAGAGGATGCACAGAACGCAAGGCGGATTGTCTGCCAATGAAACTGTGTGGAGTGTATTAGAAATCTCAAAAATTATTACTCATTGGAATTGAGGCCTAAGAACATACCAGAATGATTATTTATTAAATCAAGTAGTATCTATCTTTCAATTTGAATTCCTAAAGGTTCACTAAGCTTGTAAATTGGTTACGTTTTGAAATGTAGGTCCTCTCGAGTCATTTGACGAATTCATTTATTGATTTATAGCCTCCGCTTTGATCCTGGCAAAATTAATTTGTTACATTCTTTGCAGGTAATTTTAACAAAACCATAGCATTTAAAAAGAAATTGCCAGTAATTTCGATCGAATTCCTAACCTGAAAGCCGAGGCTTTTTTGTGTGCTAATTTTTCATATTCTTAAAATTAGAGAACAAAAATTCATTCATTGGAAAAACGATACACGCATTTAATTTATCTTGGGTTCGAATTGTTTATTTTTAGAACAAATGGCGAAATATGAAAAATACGTCCCATGTATTCTCCTGTGCGAATTTTGCGTATTCTTAAAATTAGAAAACAAAAATTCATTCATCATAATACGATACACGTTTTTAATCTGTCTGGGGTTTGTGTTGCAAATTTTTCAAACGACATTTTGCTAAAATAAAAAATTCCCCTCCTTTAGTTTGCGTTGCTAATTTTGCGTATTTTTGAAGTTATGAAATAAAAGTTCATTCAGTAGAATGTTTTGTTTATTTTTAAAACAATTAGCGAAAATTTAGTTTACAGAGACTTGGTATTGTTTATTTTGAATCGAAAATTCATAACCTTTCATGAATTGCAATGCGTGACATTTGCAAAATTGACATTCCCGTAATTAATGAAACTAATGAAAAATTGATGAAATACTCCGCTGAGAGTTTAATTTTGTTAACAAATCTACTTTGCTATTCAAGTAATGACATCCTTCATAGTTAATTTACTTTTTATTTACTCTTATTAATTCGAAATTCCATTCTTTTTTGACACGGCTTTCAGGTTAATTCTGGATCGATAATTCCGGCAGTCACTTTTCGACCACCAACGTTGCTCTCGCGGAAACAAAAAACCGCAGCTCGTCGACGATGCTTATTTTCTTCGATTTCATTCCTTTTGTCGATAATGGACCCGTTCGAATTCCTCCGCGATAATGAAGATTTTAATCTTGAATAATTCACAAACTCTACTTACCCGGAAATTTTGTCATTAATTTTGGAAACAGTTGTTCCAAATTAACTAGAGAATCTACGGTTAACAGCTCGGAAGGGGTTGGCTGATCACCCTGTATTAGCTCTATAATAACAATAAGATATAATCACCCATATTCACACATGTGAGGGTAATTTTTAAAAAATTTTTGTAAAATACAAGAAATGAACATTTAAAAAAAAAAAAAATTTGATATAAACAAATAATTTTTCCAATTAATATAGGATAGGATAAGGAGTTGGAATTTTCCCCCGCTTTAATGACTTAGATGCCTATTCGCGGGTCGGCTCTCGGGTGGAGAGGTATAGGATGGACAACACATAGACATTATACATGACGGAACAGGACAACACAACACCCACCCAGAGCCAGTCCCCCCTCCCCAATATCGGTACCACCAGCAGATTCGGCGGTCTGTGCCTTAGCGAGTACGACGCGGGGCTTATCCCATCTTTATCCGAGATAAGACCCACGACGTACCGACCGCGGATAAGATGCTGACGGTACCGATAACTGCCGATGGGGGTCGGCAGAGGTCCCAAATTCTTACCTTCGTCCAGCAAAGTTCCCCGGTTATTCCACACTGAACATAAGCAGAGCAAATTGCACGGACGGGGATTCGAACTCGGGACCTTCGCGACATTCAGTTCGGGCAGACTAAGACTGACGCCTTAGCCCGCACGACCATCACGCCGACTATATACTGATATAATCACCCATATTCACACATGTGAGGGTAATTCTTAAAAAATTTTTGTAAAATACAAGAAATGAACATTTAAAAAAAAAATTTTGATATAAACAAATAAAGTTTCCAATTAATATGAATCAACAAAATTTCGCAGTCTATCTATAAAAATACCCGTTTGCTCTGTGCTTTTTTTTTTATTAATATACGTATATTACGGGTCAGTCTGTAAAGCATCTTTTTAAGCTGTGATTCGCCCTTTGGTATTGTAAATTGTATATTTACATGTATTGTCAGGTTTATTTCTGATAAAGACGTTTATAATAATAATAATAATATTACACTTTAGAATTAATAACAATTTTATTAAATTCAAACATTGCTAAATTTTTTCTAAAAATAGCATACTTTTTGTTTGAAATCACCCATACATACACTCTTCGGCAATAACTTTTGCCATACCTAAGACGAAATTTTTTAAACTTCAAAGTTTAATATCTTTGCGAAAAATTATCGTGGCTTAAAATGTCAAAGGGCATTTCAAAGGTTATTGCAAGCACAGCCTTCATTTCAGCGGAGGAAAAATTGAAAAGACGCATCATTCAGTTTTTTATGGATAAAAAACGAACAAGAAAAAAATACGATATTTTTTATCATTCTGACCAAAGTTACGACTATTTAAACAAAATTTGATGTCTTTTATTGTCTTATTATCTCGAAAACTAAGAGCGATAGAAAAAAATGTTAACTACAAAAAATACTAGTTTTTAGGTAGAAAATACAAGTATATATATTAATATCTTAATGATAATAAAATTTTTTTCTGCATTAGACCCTACGAATTGTGAAGTAAAATGGTTACATATTTTGATTTATGTGTTACATACAATTTTTAAAAGTAACGTTACAATTGGTTCTTATGTATAACTTTGAATAAACAATTATATTACCTAAAATAAGAAATTTAAAAAATGTCTATCTACAAAAAAATGACAACAAATTTTTTACCTTATTTTTGTATTTTCTACCTAAAAATGACTATATTTTGTATTTAAGATTATTTTTTAGCGATTTTAGTTTGCGTGATAATAAGAAAATTTAAAAAATCACGTTTTTTAATAAAAATAGTCCGGTGAGAAAGGTCGCACAAAAATTGGCGAGCGGTCATTTTAAAGGTAAACCCCGCCAGTTTCATTACCCTACTATTATTTGTTTCAAATTGGCAAATAATTCACTAAAGATAAAAATATCCTATTTTTTAAGGGCCCTCGAGCGTCAACGCTCCCTGGCAAAGAGCGAGCAAATTTCGCGCCGATCTTTAAGAATTTCAAATTACTTTTCTGGTAATTATTTTTAACAGAATTATTTCTTATTTTACTGGACACTGAGTAAGTGATTATGGATAAATTCTGTCGCTAGCAAGTATTTAAAAATAAATGCAAAATTTTCGAATTAAATGACAGGTTAGAGGATACAAACCCGTCATATCTCTAATTTTTCATTCAATTCGTAATTTCCGGATTTATTTTTAAATACTCGATTTTCTTAATTCTCGAACTTTTTCGTCAATTTTAAAAAATTCAAAAGAATTTTGGAAAAATTGTAATGCATTCTTTAATTAATTCTAAGAACTTTTTATTGATTGCAATTTTTTTTGAAAGTGGATAGTTTTTGAGGAAAATAATTTTAACACGTTAACTGCCAAAAGGACATTTCTTTAAAACTTTGAACAAATATATGTTAGTCAATTCATTTTGAGTCAAAATTTGAACCAAATTATAACGAATATGAAGAAATATATATATATAATCGATAAAATATAAAAAGTGTGTATTTTTCAAATTGTTTTCAAAAAACGCAACTAAAAAGAGTTAGCTGAGTTTCAGCTATTGCAGGGGTAAAATACTCATTTTCAAATATCTATGAGCTTATTATAAATAAAATACATCTTAAATTTTAAAAATGATAACATAATTTTCGTTTAATTTTTTGTTTAAGATCACTTTCCTCAAAAACTATCAGCTTTCAGAAAAAATTACAAGGGATAAAAACTGCTCAGAATAAAAAATGCATCAGTATTCTTAAACAATTTAAACATTTTTTTTAAATTTATGAAAAAATTCGTAAATTGCAGTTTTGAAAATTATCTCCTAACATTCTGCCAAAATTCTATTGTATTCTTTGATGAATTCTAAGCCCATTTTGTAAGTATAATTTTTCTTCGAAAAGCTTATACTAAAAGTTTGTTAGTTAAAGCGTCCTAAGCAGAAGGAGCGAAAATTCTTGTTTCGGAGGTCGTTTTGGATCATTGAAGTGACAAAATTTGTAATAATTTGTTTTGTTATAATTTTAGATATCACAGCTCCAATTTATATCATCTAAAGAGCTCTGAAAGACTCTCAGCCTTTTTAAATATTTCCATTTGAAATATTTTTGGCAATACGCCATCCGTAGTAATTTGTTGAATTAAAATCTTGTAATTCTAGTTCTTTTTCATATAAATTTAATGCTGTGAAGATAAAATATATATGAGTTTATTTTAAAACTGAAATAAAATTATATCTATAAAATTGTTATTATAACTGTCTTATACTTTAAATTAAAAAATCACATATTCGGTTTTGAATATAGTAGTAGTATAGTAGTAGTATAGTTTATTCCTCATATGAATATTACACTCGTTGAGGCGGAGTACACTTAAGCGCATATCAGTTTAAGAAGTATAAAGAAGTGAAGAGCGGAGTGGAGAAACTTAATGACATTCTGCAGAAATTGAACAGCTTCTGTAGGATGCATAAAAATATGCACCTACAGGTGAGAAACGGAGTAAGCGACTCGATTGGCGTGCTGGACGATCTAGCGAGGAGTATTCAACGATGCCATAGTGTCGAAGATGACTTCTCCTCGCAGCTGGCTTATGACCTCGGTCTTAAGCTTCGAGCAGAGCGGGCAGCACGACGAGCTGCTAAGCCGAGAGGCACTGACGAGATGGTCCAAACGGACTACCAAAAGAGAAGAAAGCGGGTTCGTGACTCTACCAACAGTCCGAAACCGGTGCTGAAGAAGCAACTGAAACGGAAGTCAACCCGTACTTTCGGGGATCTAGTAAAGGAGGCTACATCGGAGAAAGAGACTGCGGTTGGGTTCCACCGCCAGCGGCCCCATATCATCGGGGCACATGAAGGGCAACAAGACCGCAAAAATGAAAAGAAAAGAAAAAGGCGAGGCGGGAGGCTGTCCTGATTCAGCCAACAGATAGCGCTAACTGCCAGGACCTAATCCAGGCGGATCTCAAGCCGGAGGATTTCCGTGTGGTAGTCAGGTCCATCAGAAGCACCCGTAAAGGGGATATGTTGGTGGAGCTATCCTCCAAGGCAGATGACTGAGTACAATTCCGGAACGCCTTGCAGGAAAAGCTAAGTGGTAGGGCCAAGGTTCAAGAACTGGTCCTTAAGAAGACGATGATCATCCACGACATTGCAGACTTTTTAGATGCAAGGGATGTGGAAGATGTAATGAAGGCCTCCTAAGGTGGTGGGGTTGACGTAAAGGTCAACCTCACTAATCATAGCATCAGAGGCTGCGTCAGAGCATTCGCAGTACTGGATGCGGCCTCTGCTGCTAAACTATGAAAGGATGGCAAGATTATTGTTGGGTGGATGCGCGAATATTGTCGCCGGTGCCTCAAAACAGAAAACCAAGCTGCGCAGTGTCCTACGGAGTTAGGTAGGACGTAAGAGTGTAAAAAAAACGAAGGCAGTCGTGTAGGCTGGACACGCACCTATGATCTACCCCCTGAAGTAATGCTAACGCGGTTCCGGGGGGTTTGGTAGGTAAGCAAAGAGCAAAGAGGTGAAGGTTTAGTGGGTAGGTCTGCTTGCAGAAGAGTCCCACACGGGGGAGTCCCGATGGCTCCCTTATGGTGCGTGAAGCATTCCTCCCCTCTCCGGATAAAAAAAAAAGCTACACGGGGTAAAGGCCCAGCTCCAGGCGTAATAAGTACACGGAAAATATGTTGGAAGATGAACGCCACCTAACACAGTTACGCAGCCTCCCCTCTCCGTTGGCTCGTCATTTCGCCCGAGTTTGGGAGCGTGACATTCCCAAAACTCTGGAAAAACGGCAAAACTAAAACGCGGGAAACTTGCTGCGCCGAGGAAAAGACCATGACCAGATCGCGAGTGGGTATGAAACCGCTCTAGACTTCTAACCTTATATAAAGGAAGTGAAGTTCGGGATTTTCGATTTAAATAGTATTTTAATAGCTAATCATTAGAATAGAAAGAATATAATTGCAATGACACTTTTATGGTTTGTATTTTTATTCTTGATGATAATTCTCTTCCAATTCTAAGCCGATTTCGTTGAAATTTGGCGTACATTCCTAAAAAATGCGTAAAAGCGCCCTAACGTCGAGTTTTACTTGAAAGTACGTCCAGTTTCTATTTAATTTGAATATTCCAGGTTATCAATCAATGTACCGCGTAATTTACAAGAAATCATATGTTTTCATTGATAATTTGGGAAAATCAATATAAAATTACCGACTCTCCCCTAATCTTTATTATTAGCAAATAATAACATTTTTATATGTATACATTTTGCTGATATATGCCATTACAAAATGGCATATACATTTATTTGTTAGTAATATTTGCCTTCTACGGTGAACAGCGAAACTCTAAAATCACACATTTCATTGCCAATATTATATATTGAAATCCTTATCAGTAGTATTTTTTGACGTCATATTTATTCCAGGTTAGGAAGTGACGTTATCGGCGGGGTCGGTTTAGCAGCCCCTTAAAGCATGAATTTCTCAGAGAAGAAGATAAATTATGTCACCACATATAAAAGGCAGTTGCTGATTGTAAATGTGATGTTAGTTTTTCAAAATTAAAAATGGCGTATATAATACAGTTAGTTTCACTTCCACAACAAATTTTTTTTTGTGAAAGTGGAGAACGATTATTTATATACTAACTGTATTATATACGCCATTTTTAATTTTAGCGTATAATCGATACCTCTCAAGTTACTAGCACAAAAAAACTCCACAATATCTGCAGTATACAATAAAAATAGTAGAAGAATCATTATTTCCCCGTGCAGGCCTCCTTCCGATATTCTAACAAGATTCGAAGAACCCCAGGAATTATCAATTTGGGAATGGGCTGCGTCATACATGGCTTTAAGAAGTCGAATCAGCTTCGCACTAAGACTGAAAGTATAGAGCTTCTGCCAAAGCTTGTCGTGTGGGATCGAGTCGAACATGAAAAATATCTTTCGTAAACATTTGGTATTTATCATTCAAGTGCTTTTTGAAAAATCGTGAATGTAGCCTTTTCATATAAGAAGAAATTTTTGAAAGATCGTACCTCCAAATTACACTTGGAAAAGTTTAGTTAGAGTTAATTTCTATTGAATATATGGTTTTCTAGAAATTTCAAGATATTCGAAATTTCTCAAGTAATTATAAAGAAATGCACCGCCTTCCTAATTCAAGTAATGTATTTTCTTTTAGTTATTTTACTATTGAACTATTTTTTTAATTTGAAGAGTTGATTATTACATAAAATAAATTTAGTGATTGAAATACAAGAACTTCCAAATATACGTGATCTTGTAATACCTATTGATACCTACGCATCCGTTATACTTATGCGCCCTAAGAGTTTATACAGAACTTATTGAATAAATACTTTGTACAATTTTATAAAGTCATTTTATTTATGCGCAAATCCACGAAACCGGTCGATTTTCACGTCTAACGAAAAAAATTTTCAGACGGTAAGCACACTTTTTATTTAGGGACCATTTTGTCGGCAATTTCTTTAAGAACAATTATCTTCTTGCATGATTCATTTTATTTCAATGCCGTAAGAGTTAAAAACGAAAAACAAAACCCAAAATTGGATCATCCTTGGAAAAAACCATATGTTCTAAGTTAAAAAAATAGTATGCGTTTTCTATGTATTTATGCCTCCTGATTATTAATATAATGCTAGAATTTTGCGCTAGATCATATCTTGGTAGCCATTTTGAAATAACAACCAAAAAAATTAACTTTATTTACGTTTTTGCCTTTACGTTGAAAAATATAAATCTTACCAGAAAATATTTCAAACGAGAAATGTAGATCATAAAATTCTATACAAGAAAGATTCTAAACATATTGTCATGTCATCATTTTTAAACGCGTAATCAGCAGTTGCACGACTAACTCTATTAGCCGTTGCGGCATATTTACTTAAAGTATTATTTCAATAAATTCAAAGTATTATCCAAGGTATGATATCCACGAAATACAGAATATTGAGGATCCAGTTCAATGCAAGTAAAGACTGCACCCCCCCCGAACACAATTACAATGTTTTCATCTGCCCGTTTAAGCGAATTTTTATTTTTTTGTTTCTAACTTGTTTTCTGTTAAAAACAGTAGTTTCAGAAGTCGCAGAATTATCCTTTTTCTCCGCTTCAATATATATATATATATATATATTGTTTGAGTATAAGAATTTTAATGGTGTCTTTAAATGATCAAGCAAATTTTTAATCCAATATATTTTATTTTGTACATGTGCTACTAAAAAGTATCTAATTTTAAAGTCGTTCATGGCCTGACATGGAGTGATAATTATTGCAATATTTTCTTTATTTCAAGTGGCACATTATTCTATAAGCCCTACATTTGTTCGTCTGTTCACAAACAGTAAGTGCAGTGTAAAAAATTGTAATTGAGAATTCGCCGCCAAAGCTATTACGTAAAATCTCTAGGGTTTTCAATGTTCAAAAATAATGGGTAACGCTACTTTCAACAGCGACTTTTCTACTAAGGGACCACATTTTTTTAGACTTCTAATTGTTCTACTACAATAAAACTATAAATGAACGAGATATGAGATTATTTCATTCTACGCAGAAAAAATTATACCCGTAAGAACTGAAAATTATATTTTCAGTAACACTGCAAATTTCAATTTCTTAGTTAATTAACACTATTTTGTTATTTATATGAGG
Source organism: Trichopria drosophilae (assembly GCA_030407085.1). Taxonomy (NCBI): domain Eukaryota; kingdom Metazoa; phylum Arthropoda; class Insecta; order Hymenoptera; family Diapriidae; genus Trichopria; species Trichopria drosophilae. The sequence goes on from CM059587.1 coordinate 57,825,156, forward strand.
CATGTACGAAAACATTTATTGAATTTTCTTAGTTCAATAAGTTTTCAGAGGAATCCTAAAGTAGTAGAAGTATGTAAAAGTTAATAGGATATTTTTAAAACGGTAAACTGTGTCGGCAACACAAAATCGACCGGTTCCGTAGATTTACTTTTATATACAATTTATATAAAATGTCGATAAACAAATTTTCTCCAACTGAATGCACAAATATTCTATTTCTCAATGTTAGGCTGGAATTTTAATTTGGAAAATCGATTGTTGTGCTATCGTTAGAAAAGACAGTATCAATAACACTTTCCCACTGCATACGTCAACATGCCAAAAAAAAAATAAACGATAATATCTGTAGACATTAGTTTGATTGATTCCTAGTTGAAGCCATGTAAAACCTGTTTGATTGCAAAGAAGATATTTTTTTTTTTGTATTGTGTTTATTACTCTTGTATGGGATACAACCTGTTGAGAAGTGAGTTCCGAAATAGACCGGGAGAGAGTTCGCAGATACGTACAAAGAATTTAAAGGAAAAAGGCAAAACGCCGAAGAGATAAAACATTAGAAGGAACAGAAAAAGACAAAATTAAGACTAAAGAATGCGCTGAATTTAAGACTAAAACTAATCAACTGACAAAAATTGTCTTCTCGCAAGAGTTGCCCTCACGAATCGAAGTAAAGTCTTCGCGGATAAAAGATCTGGGTTGCAGATCAGAACGCAAAGTTTATTCAGAAGACACACGGGTAAATTTACGGCAAAATCACGTCCAACTGGTGCAAATAAAGGGCATTCTGTAAAAATAAGTCGAAGAGAATCAGAAACATTCAGGTTGCACACAGAGCTTGGTGATTGCGGGTTATACCTAAGACGCATACCGAATACTGAGAGCGAACGCGCAAAGACCGTTGCGCCCTCACTCTTAGACAGGGCAGAGGCAGACGGGATGGATACAGCGTATACGACGAGTCAGTGAGCTAACGGTAGATAGGCAACTGCACATTTTCGGAATAATAATATATTGCCAGAATGGCTCTTCAGAGCCAGCTTCCTCCCAGACCTCGGCGCTGAAGCTGCCCCGGAGGGCGCCAACCACTGTCTCATCCAAGAGTGAAAAAAGCTGCATGAGCCAATTACAGAGCTCTTCTGGAGATGCAACGGACAGTTCTCTTAAACGAATAAGTAGGATCTTGGGTAGCCTGGAGTCAGGTAGTCCGAGTGTCTTAGTTATTAATTTTTTGATAACTCGTTTCTCCATTTTTATTATTGTACAGCATTGACGCGGAACGATAAAGCGCGCTAAGCACCTTGACGAATTTAGCGCTGACACCTAGTCTAAGTAGCTTTCGCCATAGAAGAGCGTAAGGGACGGAATCAAAAGCCCTTTTAAAATCTACGAAGAGGCTAAAAAGTTTCGCGTTCCGACGCCTCAAAACGATCTGCGCCGATGCGAGGAGGCAGAAGATATTATCCTCCGTCCCCCTCCCACCACGAAAGCCGGATTGTTCTGCCGGTACAATGCCTCTTTGCGTTGTCTACTTGGACAGGCGTGTACATAAAATCTGAGAAAAAATTTTCGCCAGGGCGTTAGTTATTGCAATTAAACGGTAATTAGAAGGATCGTTACGCGCACCCTTCTTATACAATGTAAAGATCAACGAATCAGCCCATCCCAAAGGGAAGGCCTCGCTATGAAAATTCTATTAAAAAGCGACAGTACGAGAGAAAGCCATTGGTCTTCATATGCTTGAAAAGTTCAGCCGGAATTTTGTCTGGACAGATGGCTTTTCCTGCCTTCACGGTTTTCAGACTGCCCTATGTTCAGACATAGAGAAAGGTGAGTCCAACGCGGGGTCAACAGTAGCAAAATACAACTCGGGCAGCAATTCCATTTGCGGAAAGATCATGAGGAAGAACGCATTCCATTCTTCATCTGACACTTGGTGACGAAGTGTAGGTTTCGAGCGAAATTGCCGAACTGCTGACCAAAAATCTGCTGAGTTGCGGACTGAAAATCTGTCGACAATATTAGTGTTAGTGTTTTTTGGCTAAGAATAATTTCGAGTAAGACCGGCGAGATTCTCTAAATTCTTCCGATGCAGCCGCGCTGTATCCAGACCCTCTCATATATCTCAGAGCACGCGCAAGAGCTCTCTTAGCGGACAGACATTCCTTGGCGAACCACTGTTTATCGAAACCGAGGGGCAAAATGTTGACGTGGATAAGAAAGTCCACGTTTTAAAAGGCCGGTTGAAAGCGCCGAGCCACGTATTGTATCTATTAAAAGACTATAATGCTCGTCGAGTTCGTTACAGTCAGTAGAAACGGCGCTTTGAAACGAGGCCGAGAGAAACGCTTGAAATGACGCAGACGCATTGCTTGCCCCGTCCGAGGCGTTCTGATAACGAGTCACACGACAGATTACAGGACCTTGAGCGAGTGCCCGTAAGAAAGAATAAGTTCTTTCTCAAAAAGATAAAGTTCTACAGCCACTGGCAGATGGTCAGGGCCGTAAAGGTTGAGTTAGATGGTAACTAAACCATTTGGTTTAATCTAATAAAGAGTTTTACTCGTTATTTTTAATTTACTACTTATTTACTGTAATTAATTAGACACATTGTACTACTCTCAAATTAATAACTCATGTTTTATATCAGCTTAATGTTATTGTGAACTAGTTATGTCTGAAAGTTAGTTTTAAATAATGTCTGGAAATTTCGTTACTGTTTTGTTTTCTATTGCAAATTTCTATACGGTTCTTTTTTAGTTATTTCTATCGCAGTATATAGTCTACCTTTCTAGTCTAGTTTAGACTTTAAAACAATACGATATATCTAAACCAAGCTTACATGAAACTGAATCAATAGCACATGGAAGTTTCTTTCTTATTTTTATTTTACAACCTAATCTCTGGGCAATTCGCAGATACAATAAAAAACAATTCGTTAGTCATTGTATATCTACATTAAGGGAAAGGATTGTTTACTATAAAGAAGGCTTCTTAATAGTTATGAAATCGTATATTTAAATACGGCAAATCGAATAATTTTTCAAGTACGAAATAATTAGTCATTTCATATAAAGCTAGCATTTCTTTGGTGGAAACAACGCATTGTATATCTTACGAAATATCTATTAAATGGAACCGAACATTTCTTAATAGTTAAGAAACCACTTGTATACTATAAGTTTGTAACTACAAAGTAATGATTTCTTAATAATTACAAAATATAATGGATTTAAAAAACGATAAAGAACGATCGAGTGCCATTCCAATTTGGTGGTTGTTATTGTAAAAAGAATTAAATTAAAGATATTATTTATACGTCGTCTTAATGCGCGTTTCACAAAGAAATACATCGTATAAGACACATGTCCCATTTTTTTTTCGTGCCACCCCTTCATTCGGTTCCAAATACAAAAAAAAAAAGTACTGCGAAGGCTGAGCATCCTATCTCAAAGGGAACAGGTGCCGGCAGGGTCGGACTTTTTCCCATTTAAATAACACAGTTTTTTTCGCTTTTTTAGTTATTTTTAAATCAAGTATTCAAAATAAAAAATTTTGGGTAGCACAAGTGTTAATATCTTTTCTTGATACCCTTCTGCGTGTAATGAATCAAGATACAAATTTTTGAAAAATTTTCCGACCGAGATTTTGCGTTTTTAAACTTGGTTATTATTAACTGCAAAAGCTGAACTAGTTCATGTATTTTTTTTTTCATAAATAAATATATGAATCGATGCAGAAAAAAGTAAAGAATAAGATTATTTATATGACGATAGCATTAGAATATTTTTTCACGAGTTACAAAGAAGAATGTAACTTTGAATTTCCTTTACCTGATTTTTATGAAATAAAACTTACCTGTTCAAAATGATCTACCTTATCTTTTACCCACAATTTTCGACTCAATCACGCTGCATTCTTTTGAGATAATGCCAGAGAATGGAAAAATCTGTGATTCAGACTTTTAGGAAGACTTTTAGAACGAATTACGGGAGAATAAAGAGATAATTGTAACTAGTTCAGCTTTTGCAGTTAATAATAACCAAGTTTAAAAACGCAAAACCTCGGTCGGAAAATTTTTCAAAAATTTGTATCTTGATTCATTACACGCAGAAGGGTATCAAGAAAAGATATTAACACTTGTGCTACCCAAAATTTTTTATTTTGAATACTTGATTTAAAAATAACTAAAAAAGCGAAAAAAACTGTGTTATTTAAATGGGAAAAAGTCCGATCCTGCCGGCACCTGTTCCCTTTGAGATAGGACGCTCAGCCTTCGCAGTACTTTTTTTTTTGTATTTGGAACCGAATGGAGGGGTGGCACGAACAAAAAAATTTTTAAGGTGTTCTAAGGGCCACCCTAATGTCCCATGTCCTATTTGTGAATTTGCGCAGCGGTCGAGTTCAAAGTATACATTTCTTACCTATTAGCAAATGGCCAATTCTGATGTAAGAAATAAAATGCTAACATTAAACAAATCGCCTTTAATATTACAATGCCATGTTTACATTAAAAAACAATTTCAACTTTTCAATTGAATGATATTTCCTTACAACAAATAATCCGTTTTCTCAGTGTAGGGTTTTCACACTGTTTCATAACTGCGTAAAATAAACGAATTTCTAAAATTTTCAATTATTAACAAAATATTTAATCAAAAAATAATAGTAATATGTAATTGAAGAAAATATTTAGAGATATTTAACCCTCCTAGTACGTACTTGTAACGCGACGATCGTATGTCGATAAAAAATGCGTAAGGAGAGAAGGCAGGGAGAGAAGGAAACTGTCGCGAGTAAATAATAATACGTGCGCGTCCGGTGACCACTGTATGCCGCCATTAGGGGGAACTAACCTGATCCGAATTCCGACCGCCGCGCAGAAACGAGAGCGACCGCCGCGCACCAACGATCAAACCGGGTAGCGCGACAATTTGGTAATGTAGAAGAAAATAGAATTATAATCGGGAATATAAATGTTTTGAATAATAATCAGTGCACAAATGCACAAATGACATTTACATGATTGACAGTTCCCGTCCCGTTCCAAGTAAAAATTTGACGCGGTCGCTCCAATTGGAGTGCCACGATATATAAAAGCGAGTTGCAGGTGGAACTCGCTGTTTCTTTCCCGATTTTGGTCGACCCGGAACTTCAACTTGAGGTCAGCAGCTCCATACAAATCCAGGGTGCCGACGGAGGAACACAGGAGTCAGCTAAAGTGTCGGGAATTATTTAAAAAAAAACACGTTTTGGATTTCGTCGACTGCGGCCCTCAGGTCGAAGTCCAAGGTTAGCGACTTCGTCCCCATAACCTCATTCTTATCATCCACGCAATAATTTGCCGCAAATCTTCCTCTGTCGAGGCATCGAGAGTCCCGGAACGACGAAGCGGCGGATTTGGAAGGTGCCAGGACGAAGTACGCTGGCCTCTCCATCACGGACTTCGACCGCCGATCAAGGGAGCCATCGACGGAATCCACCAGGGCCGACCCAAGCATTCCTGGGCCCCAAAAGGATAATTGACGAAGGAAGAAAGAAGACCAAAACATCACGACGACGAGAATCATCGGCGAGGTAGAGATCCTTCTCTCCCGCGACGTGGTAAAAATGTATTGTGTCTCACAGTAACAATTATTTATTGCGACTTTATGTATTGATGTATGGAATTATGTGCGTTCGCGTAAATAATCATAGAATTTTAGCCGCGTAAATTATTTCGTTTTCTGACTCGTATAATTTTTATTCGAGTATTTATCCCGTTGTTGAATATACAATATTTAAACATGTAACAACAATATAAATGACAGAGAAGAAAAACAAGAAACTTATGGCCGGAAATTGTAGGGGTTACCATATTTAAAGTAATAATTTGAACACGACATTTAATTATTATTGTTTTCTTCTTTTCATATGTATTTTATATTGTGTTTATTTGTTAAATGAAAAATAATTTAAAACAATGTCTTAACGTTTATAATGAAATAAAATAAAGGTATACACTACTTAAGATCACACATTTATGTGGACAATTTTCACATTTTACTTTTCGCGGTGTACGCGAATTCAGTTTAAATGTAAATGTAATGTCACATCAAATTATTTTTTTTAATAAATTCTGAATGTACTAGCGATCTCGAAGAAATTTACAGCTAAACTTTAAAACTCCCTTTTTTTTTAAATCTGGGATAAAATGTGTGCGGTTATTTCCTCAAAAAGAAGTCGGAAAATGTTGAACCACTGAATGCCGGAACAAGCTCGACAGAGCCCGGAGTGGGGGGGGGGTGAAATTATGGTAAAATAAAAAAAGTAAAATTCGAATTTTTAATATTAACAAAGAAATTGTAATATATATATCTTAATAAATGGAGCACCAAGCATACATGGATTTGCATAAATGAGCGCGACTCAGGGCGCTGGATACATGTTGACGCCACGCGGTAACAATGGCTGCCCCATATGGCACCAAAGAACGAAAATGGAGCCGAAATCCGTTTCTCACACTGTCCAAAATTAAATACAGTCTTTTACAATTTGATTGATTGCCGAAAGGCGCGTGAAATCACAAGCACTATAATGGCAATCAATTCGCTGCGAGGTCACAAGGGACGCGAGCGAACGAGTAATGGCGCACACGTTTTCACCGACGCCTTTTCGGATGCGAATTGAAAATAAATGTCCAAACTTCGCGTTTCGCGGCGAATTGCGGTTGTTCGCTTTGCGCGTTGGGTGAATCGCAGATCAGCGACAAGAACGACAGATTCGCGGATCGAATGGACAATGAAATCGAAATTAATGGCCGTCCGCGATGCGAATTTGTGAAAAGTACAATTATTACGAAAAGACGCGTAGTTGAATGCGGTACTTTTCGAACTGGCTTCCCCCTCGATGCATGTGACGATCTGCCGATGATGAAGAATATCACGCAGGCGCGAGACAGCGCGAGTTACTCTAAATTACAAATTATTAATGCAAAACGAATTGCGCAAGTGCGGAGCGTCTTTTCGTTCTATCGCACGAATCGGAGATCGGCAAGTATCGAGGAACAAGAGGGCCGGATCGCAATATCGCAAGAGCCCTTCGCGAAAGAGGGCCGTAATAATTGAAATTTGAACCCGGAACATAAAATTACAAAATTCACGGACAATCGTGAACAAAATGTATATTGTATTGTACATTTGTAAATATTTAAAAGTAACAACAAAAATAATAAACTAAATATTAAGCCAAATATTTTACAAGCATTAAAAAGTAAAAATAATAATGTAATACCTATGTTACGTCCTACGTAACGGACTTAGATTAGTTATTTTCGAATTGTTGTAATTGCAGATTCCGCTTATTGTAAACCAGCATCAATGAACATTCTTTATTAACTAGCACATAACGCATGACGCACAAACACGTTTTTATTTTTCAATTTCACCAATCTCTTATGTTTGATTTCATTATTCGAAACGAGAACAACAAGGCGTTTGTCCATAACTCTTAGGGCCACGTCACCGAATCGTTTTAATTTCGACACCGATCTTTCCCAGTTTCTAAAATTTGCACGAAGTGCTTCTTATTATCAGACAAAGTAAACATCTGTTTTTTCATTCGTATCCGCGTCGGACTCATCAGAAAGAATCCAATTCTCACGTGCACCTTATCATATTCTAAACTATGAACCTTCACATCCACACCCACTCCCAAAATACCAGCGAGTATTTCGTGATCGATTCAACTGCTAAAATTTCAACGTGGGACAATGTCTACACACCAGTACATAAAGAGATAAAAAAGCAGATGATCTCTCTCGAGAAGTTCAGTCAGTTCTCCTTCAGCAGCGATGTCGGATAGACCCCGACAAAATTTGGATAGTGAGTGCTCTTCCAGGAGTGGCGTCGGATAGACTCCGACTAAATTCCGAAAATCGCGACTCAGACGACGTCATCGGACTGATGGTCAACAAGTAAGGAACAACATCGCGACCAAATCGGAAGTCAACACAGAGCAGTCAGAAATGCTCGGGAAGCGACATCGGTCATCGCACATGGTAAGCAATCCGCTTTATATTTAACAAATATTCCTTAATTAATTTTTCTTAAATAACATTCCTTAATCCCCCCCCCCAGGAGGCGATAATTAATCGTAAATGCCTCATTTTTATTTTTATATTTTGTTATTTTTATTGAGACGAATGTGTTGATTACCTTTTAATTTTTTTGTCTCTTTATTTTAAATAAAAGGAACAACACCTTAGGGAAAATATTTTTGTTATTAGTGATACTAGTGACTTGATTCGGCGTCGTTCTTTGAACGAAAAGCCGATCGAGTCACAAGCATCAATAGGGACTGTTAGGCTTCAATTCAGTAATATTATTATGTTCTTTTATTTTATTCTTTCTTTCATAATATACACCCAGAAAACCCGATATGTATTTTCCTCAAATCACTAACTACTAACAATATCTAATGCATTCAATACACGGGAATATTTAATTTCTTTAAAACGCGAATTAAAAATCAAATATGTAATTTATTTAAAAGTACATGTAAAATTTCAACTTTTAATTTTCATTTATCGATATATTACTTTTTATTTTAATAAGTTTTGTAATCCTTTAAATTGTTTTTGTTTAAACAAATAGTTATTCTTATCTAAACTACAAATTTATAATATAATATTTTTTTCTGATTCTAGGAAAAATACACAAAGAAGTTGGACACCGGAGAATCCTCGAAATTATCGCATATTAATTCCTTCCAACCCTTCCTTATTTTTATCTTTCTAAATAAATGAAATTGTTTACTTTGAATTTGAATTTTATTTAAATCCAACCTTTATTATTGTTCTTTTGTATTGGCAGCAGCCCCCACAAAATTTCGAACTCAGAATCGACTTTTCCAGTCGATTCCGTCTTTTCGTGGTTGTGTTGAGGTGAAGGTATTTGCAAACTTTTCATTGCAAAACGCTTCCCCACCGGCCATAACAAGTGGTGACAGCGGTGCTTGTGGGAAAACTGTCAATGCAAAAGAACAAATAAAGGACTAGACAATTTCAAACAAAATATATTAATAATTTTTGTAAAAACACTCCCTTCGCGGCCATACCAAGTGGTGACGCACTATTATAAAGAAAGAATAATGGACTAGCAAGTTTAAAAAACAACAATATTTTTTATCTTTTTAAATAAAAGTAATGGAAAATAGTAAGCTTTCAGAAACTTATAGTAAATCAAAATAGTAGCAACCATATGAACAGTAATACTAATAGTTCAATTCTAATATAAATATTATAATATTTATTCATGTTTTTACTTCCTCAGATATTCCAATTTTTCCTTTACTTCGGTGTTCAACTTCACAGTGGCTTAGCAATAACTACCTGTTGTATTATTCATCCTTTATTTTCAGGCACTTAAAAACATTTATTTTTCAATTTAGGAAAAAAATCATAATATAATCAATATAAATAGAAAAATTTAATCAATTTCTAATATAGTATACAAATTTTTAACATTTCGTTAAAACCTTTCCAAACTCTTTGACTAAAAAATTATTCAATACTTACACGAAGTTTAATATTTTTGACATCTTAGCAACATTTTTAACAACATTTTTGTTTTGATATTAAGAAAAAGTTCAATACATTATTAATAATTTTTATACAGATTTAAAACTTTACTGGTTATTTTATTTATTAATCAAAAAGAAAACAGAATTATATCAGATATCTTTTGACAAAAACCAACAATAACATTTTTCCGAAAAAAAGACTTCTTTTTGAATTAGTATTACAATTGTATTACACTTTCGATACCTTTTTATCAATTTTATTGAAACAAAAAAGGGGAGACAAATTTATTAATTATTTAAATTTTTCCAATTTGGAACATTTTTTAGACAATTTCTTTGTGACTCTAATCAATTTTTTCGAATGTAAAGTAACATTTGTAAAATTAAATACACATTAACCTTAAAATTAACCTTATTTTATTTGAAGCTATAAACAATATTTTGTTTACATTATATAATCCGTTCATTTTCACTTACAGCTTATATTTAAATTACAGACGATATTTAACATATTCTTTATTGTCGCTCCTGACAAATTTTTATGTTCAAACATCTTTTAAAAACTTACAACATTTGTTATACGAGTTTTTATTTAAAAAAAAAACTTTGAAGGTACACTTTTACATAAGTTCAAATTATAATTAATTTATTTTTCTTAAATGCTCTCGTTAATCTCGTTCAAGGTTATTTTTTGCGAATCTTACTAATTTCCAGCAATTTCGAATTTATAAACAGGTTTTAAAAAGTTATTATTAGCCCAAAACAATTATTAAACACTATCTTTTTTGTGCGTATTATTGCATACAATCTTTCATTTGAATACGACTTTTAAAATAGATTTTTTAAATTATAAATAATTTTGTATTTATAAGTAGTCTTTTTCGTAAACATAATTTCTTCCTAAACAATTTTTGGTTAAAAATTCTTTTCAGAAAATGGACTGCAAACAAAAAAAGCAATAAGTAAATAAATCGAATATAATTTAAATAAACCATCAACGAATTCTCTTTATATCATTAATAATTTTCAAAATTTTCGACAATATTTAAACACATTTTAACAAAAACACGTTGTTTTAAAGCAATTGTAAAAGTGATAAATTTCGATGGTAATAATCTTTTAATGAAATGTATCAACAATAAACAACAAAAACGGCATTACGGAGGATCTATACGAATTATTACAAAAATTTGTGTGAGTTTGTCAGAAGTAAAACATAGTTATAAAACAAATAAATAGTTGTTCAAATGTGTAAGTCGCCTACAACAATAGTTAATAAATACCAAGTTATAAAAGCAATCAAGGAAATGTATTTCTATATCCTGAATTGAAAGAATTTGAAGATTTCAGACAGAATAATTCCTACGACTATTAACCAAAAAATTACTAAGCTCCGACACTCCGAAATACGAAAATGCACAAATTTCAAACCATGCAAAATTATCACGCAGTACCTTGGAACTATAATGAATGTCAACCACAAAATTATGAATATTTTCAAGTTCGAAATAAAAAAACACACAATTACAAAGAATTGGAACCTTGGAACTATCAACAAGATCAACGCCATACGCATAATTTCCAAACTTCGAATTTCGAAAATTTGCAAGCAGTATCATGGAACTACGAAGAAAACCAACCGCAAAACAGAAAAAAAAATTCAACAGTTTAACTTAAAGTTGCAAAATTATCAGGATAGTTTCAAATACGACCAACCTAACAATCGTCAAAATAATCGAATTCAATTTCAATGTGCAGAATTTCATCAACAAAGTTATATACAAAATAGATCAAGACAAATAAGAATCAAATGTATGCATTGTAAACGTATAGGACATATCTGGCGAGAATGTAACAAATTTAAGGAAGAAATAATCTCCGAAGTAGTACACGAATTTAACAGTATAAAGCTATCAAGACGGGAAAACGGGAAAATCACAGACGGAAATTTGGAACAAACTAAACATAAAAAACCTAAATATGTACAGAATTATGAAGAGGAAAATAAAACGAACAAGTATTATAATACTAAAAACGAAACCAAAAACAATCATAAAACTAACCAAAATTATGAAAACATGTACGATACAGGCAATGAATTCGTAACTGAAAACAACATTGACGACGATTATGAATTTGAGAATGATACTGATAACGAATATACCATAATTGAGAACGATACTGGTAATGATTACAAACCCAAAACGGACAAAAATTCACAAACTGTTCAACAAAATTTACACTCCATATAAATCAAACCGAAAAAGAATCTATTGTACACATTGCACAAATATAGGACATAACTGGCAACAATGCAAGAAATTTAGAGAGGAGATAACCTCAGAAATATTACAAGAATTTAACAGCCAAAACATGTTAGAAAAAGAGCATGACCACGAATCAGGTACTGAAGACCATAATGATCATGAACTAGAGAGTATAACCGATGACGACCATGAAACCACGAACATTCCCAACGACAATTATAATGCTGAGAGCTACATCGACAATGATAATAAAACGACGCACAAAATTAATATCAATTACGAAGTTAGACACCACACTGCGAACGATGATGAAATAGAAAATAAAACCAACTATTATGAAATTGGGAATGAAATCATTCATGATTCTGAAAGTGCGAATATAATCGACAACACTTATTTAGCCAAGCACTACACCGACATCAGTCATGAAATTAAAAAGAAAACCAACAAAGATTATAAAACTGAAAACTATGAAAACCTTCAAGCAGCAAAGAAGAAAATTAAACCTTCCCAAAAATGGAAATCACAAAATGACAATGCTGTACCTTGGAACTATGAAGATAACCATGAAAATCAAGAACAACAAAGAATATTTTGTGAAAAAGAATCTCCCTACGATTATCAACATTTTTACCTATATCGTAGCAAGAGACAAGTATACGAAAATAAGAGTCAAGATCACAAAACGAGTATTTATCAAAACGAGTATGAAACCATCAAGGAAAATGAAAATGAAGCATATAACGAATACAACGAATGCCATGAAAATAGTGAAAACAATGAAAGTAATGAAAATAATAAAAACAATGAAAATGAAAATAATGAAAATAATAAAAACAACGTACGTAATAAAAATAATAAATATATTCAAAATAATAAAAATAATCAAAATAATCAAAATAATAAGAATTATGAAAATATTAAAACTAACCAAAATAAGGAAAATACCGAAAATAATGAGAATAATGAAAATAATAAAAACAACGTACATAATAAAAATAATAAATATAATCAAAATAATGAATATAATAAGAATTATGGAAATATTAAAACTAACCAAAATAATGAAAATAATGAAAACAATGAAAATAACGAAAACAATGAAAATATTGAAAATAATAAAAACAATGAAAATGAGAATAATAAAAATAATGAAAATAATGAAAACAATGAATATAATAAAAATAATGAAAATAATGAAACTAATGAAAATAATGGAAATAACGAAAATACAAATAATGAAAATAATGAAAATAACGAAAATAATAATGATGAAAATAATAAATATAATTCTGATCAAGACTTGATAAATAAGTCCTCTCGATCACTAATATTAAATAAAATAAAAAGGGATCAAGACTTGATACATAAGTCCTCTCGATCACCAATATTAAATAAAATAAAAAGGGATCATGACTTGATAGATAAGTCCTTTCGATCACCAAGATTAAATAAAACAAAAAGGGATCAAGACTCGCAAAATCAGTAAATAATACGGCAAAAAAAAGAAAAAAAAATGAGTAAAAAGGGCGATTCCGCCCGTTAATTAATAAATAAAAAAAAGGACTTGATAGATAAGCCCTCCGATCATCAATATTAAATAAAACAAAAAGGGATCAAGACTTGAAAGATAAGTCCTCTCGATCACCAATATTAATTAAAACAAAAAGAGATCAAGACTTGATAAATTATATTAGATTAGATTAGATTTATCGACCCATATTTGAATAGTACAATTCTTTTGGGTGGAGTACAGTATGTCTTAAAATATGAATTCTATAGCTATATATATATATATATATAAAAGAAGAAACAAAACAGGCGGCGCAGCAGTACTGGAACGGTAATTTAATTGCGCTTTTTTAAAAAATGTACATAAAAATAGAGCTAAAACAGGTATAATGAGAGAATAACGTATGTAAAAGCATCAGTCGGAGTTATTGTAAAAGACCGAATACGAGACTTATACAAATACAGTTTGTCGACAACAAGTAAACTAATAGTCCAGAATCATTTGTCTTCTCGCAAAACAATTTTGTACGAAGCAGAATAATGATTTCAAAGCATCTGGGTCCTCAGTGGTCAATAAATAGCCTAAAATATTTGACTTGACCATAGCCGACGCATGATTATACAGGCTAACTCTTGAGGAGTGAGAGAGAGGGCAGACCGCTAAAATGTGTGTCAGCGTCTCTCTTTCACCCATATTACAGAGTGTACAAAGTGCTGTGGGGTTATATGCGTGAAACATATTACCTATACACAAAGAACGAGAATGGATCGTGGCTGTTCGTATTTGTATTTTCAGTCGAAGGTACGGAAGAGGACAGCGGTGAGGATGTAAGTTTGAAAGGCAGTCAGTAAATTTTCTGTAGATAGGCATCTGGATTGAGTTGGAGCGATAGTACCGCTGTAAGTCCTGGGTCCCCGCAGGGGACTTGTGGAAGAGAGCGGAGCGGGTTATCTCCGTCCACAATTTTTGTGGAAGAGTGAGGGGTCGAAGTGCCCGAGCTCGAAGAGGAGCAATGCTTTTGAAAGATCCGCTTCTCTTAGCAAGTTTTGAGAATTGACGACCTCACGGACCCGATCGTTCGGCTGGTCTGTGCCGACGAATGCCTGATCGTGAAACGACTCGAGAGACCCACCGTACTGGGGAGCTAGGGTGCGGTGTCAAGCCCCTGCCGGCGGGTTCCACACGGGGGAGCGCTACGGCGTGCCGTGTCCGTTTAGGCAGTAACCGCAGAAAGGGTTGGCCTCTAGCGGACCGTGGCAACGTTAGAAAGGTTCTCTGAATCAACAGAAGCATCAAGGCAGGCAGCTTGTTGCTAATAATGTGGTAGCTGACTTGTGGTATATCTTTTTCAAGTGCGCACAACCAGCGGTGCTGGCGCATCACTAAAATTTGGCCCCATTCCCCCGTGGGGGGGGGGGGGGGGCCTTAAACCCGAAAGGGGGGGAAGACACCTTAAATAAACAACACTCAAGTGTAAGTCCTGGGTACGTAGAGCTGTGGCAAAAGCTTCGCAAGTAGGAGTTAAGCGCGTCTCCCAGTTCTCTGCCGTTAGACTCGACAATAGACCATCGCAAAGGGGCGAACCCAGGGCGCCCTCCAGTTGGGAGAACCAGTTAGAAACCGGGACCTCCCGACTGCAAGTGCTGAGTTCGAAAAGTCTGACTAAGCCCATCCGCGGTATACTATGCAACGGTTGACGTAAAAGCCTTATAACTAGGAGAAGCGCTCTCCTCACAATCTCCACATTGATGGGATATAAGCCTAACTCGAGGCGCAACAGATATGCAGGCGCTGACCTCGGCAGCTTCAGCCATTTCTTGAAGAACTCGACTTGAATGGATTCGAGAGTGTCGAGGTAACAAAGGGCCCAACAGGGAGAAGCGTATAAGAGAGTAGCCAAGATGGAGGCCGAATAAAGTTTTAGAGCTGCTTCATACGAGTCACCTTTCTTCACTGCAGCCATTACGGCAATGACCGAGGCCGTGGATTGGCGAGTCCTGGCTATAGCAGCCTCAGAAGCCTTCAACCCTTTTGCCGACGAGGAGACAATCGTGCCCAGATAAGGATACGACGCCGCCACCTCTATTTCTTAATCATCATAAAGGAAATGTCGGGAGGAGGCATCAAGAGGGCCGCCATTTCTGAAAACCACAACTTTTGTTTTTGAGATGTTTACTTTTAAGGCATTTATTGAACAGCGGCATTTATGATGCGAGCACCGTTAACTTCGATCTTAGATCAGCTGAAGAGTAGGCGAAGATTTCCAGGTCGCCGGCATAAAGAAGCATCATAAGGTCGTATGTTAAAGTGTAATCCACGCCTCTTAGGCCATTTTCTCGAAAGAAGCTGACTATATCAGAAATGTAGGTTATGAACAGTAATGGGCTCAGGATTTCTCCCTGCAAGACCCCCTCAGTCACCCTAACCGTATCCGTTGCACCCTCAGCACAGAGTATTGTTGACGTGGCCGAATCATAGAAAAATTTAAGTAAACGGACCGTTTTTGCACTCACGCCAAGGTTGAAAAGCTTGTGCCAGAGCTTATCGTGGGGGACCGAGTCGAACGCTCTGCGGAAGTCAACAAAAAGAATGTAGCATTTAGAAGCTTTTTTTCTCAGCTGTATTTGAACTGCGGCAGTCAAGGCAAAAATGCTGTCTTCAGCAGAGCGACCTCTCCTAAAGCCTGACTGCTCTTCCGGAAGTATGTCACGACATAAAAGCCAAGTCTCCAGTCTCACAGCTAATATATGCATAAAAAGTTTAGTAATCGCATTTGTAATTGCTATCGCACGATAATTCTCCGGATCACAGCGGTCACCCTTTTTGAAGAGCATAAAGAGAGAAGAGGACATCCAGCCAGCAGGTGGAATTTCGCGGTCGAAAATCAAGTTAAAAAAGTCCAAGATATAGAGGAACCATTCTCCGGAAAGCAACTTAAGTGCTTCAGCAGGAATACCATCCGGCCCCACAGCTTTGCCCGACTTCAATCTCTTCATACTCTCCTGTAACTCAAGCGGAGTAAAAGGACTGTCCAGCTCCTCATCAAAAACCCCGTAAAAAGTCACCGGAGAGGGAGTAATCTGCGGGTAAAGGAGTGCCAGGTGACTGTTCCACGCCCCGAGGGACACAGACGAACCACACGTAGGAGTCGGCCTGTGTTCCCGAACCGTGGACCAGAAAGCTCTAGCATCCTTCACGTTTGCGAAGTCATCCACTATCCTTGAGACATATGCTTGTTTCGCTTTAATATTTAGGTATAGGGATCTATTTAGGTGTTTACGCGCGTTTTTACAACTCTCGTCGTACCAGCGGGGAGCAGGTGGTCTCGCAATACAAGAGTCCTGGTTGATGGTAGACAAGCGAGATATGCCCTCTTGTTCAAGCAAATCTATCAAGCCGGTACAAAAATTTATAAGCGAAGGAGTCTGCATGTCCTGATCCAGATACATTTCGTAGGGATGCAGGTTACGCATTCGAACCGCCAGTCGTGACGCGCCCTCTGCCGACCAAGTTGTAAAGCGCTTAACGTAAGAGCTAGAACGAGAGGTAGTATGAGCCGGAGAACTTAACAAAGTTAAGGTTAGAGTAACCGTAGCAGGTAGATGGTCTGACCCTCCATCGTCTAGACCAATTGAAACATCTTGAACTAAATGCAAGTAATTTGCAGAGACCCAGACCAGATCTACTATGCTACGCCCCCTCACATCATAGAAAGTGAAATGCGCAGGTGAATCACCTAAAGACCGACCGTTTAACAGTATAAAATTATTTTCGAACATCCACTCGTATAATATTTTACCGCGAACATTATGCCTCGTATCATAAGAACGACTATTTACATCCAATTGGGTATTTACAAATAAATAATCGCAGTCGTTTTCTAAGTTCAGGGAGCCCGTCCATGAATTGAAGTCTCCCCCCCAACAGAAATAAACTATTAGGAAATCTGGCTGTAAGAGAGTCTACAATTAATTGCAAATTTTGTAATAGCTGAAATAAATCACTAGTTGGTGGAAAGTAAAAAGAGCCTTGCAAAATAGAGATGGGGTGGGTTTTTATGTGAATAAAAATCCAATGTGGGGAGACCTCAATCACTTCAGGGGACCCCGCCGCCGGCAGAATCGACAGTAAACCTCCGCTGAATCTTCCTCTTGTGGTTTCTCGCGTGGCAGGAACAAAAAAGAATTTGCTGTCCTCATGATTGGTCGGCGCGCTGTAAGAGGCCAGCCAAGTTTCAGAAAAGTTCAGTATTGAGTTGGCGAAAGAGAGCGTTTAGATGGCCTGAAATATTCGGTAATCTGCGGGTCGTTTGAGTGTCTGTGCGCGAGCCACTTGGATGCGTTCGACGGCCGGCCTGCTGAGTGCGGTTGGATAATAGGCGGTGTCACAGAAGTCGACTCAGCCCCCCGCGGCGTAGAGCACACTGGCGTAATTACGGGAGAAGGGGCGGGTGTATCCAAAATCTCCTTCTGCATGAGTGAGTTGTCCGGAACGTGCTGCCTCTCTCACCGCGAGAGTGAAGTACTATAACGCATTAGTGTGAATGCGTGAGCGGAAATAGTTGGCAAATTAATGCGCCGAAAAACTGCGCGTAGGTATGACTTCGCCACGTGTCAGTTTAAGTAAAATAAATATGCAGAAACTCACAAAAAGACCGGTCATAAAGCTCACGAGCAGGTCGAAATAGTAAATGTCGAATACCAAAGCACAGAAGATCATAAGCTGTAGAAAGAGTTACGGCATCGAAACTTCCGACGGTGACAGCCCAAATATCTTGATCGCCTCGGTGATTATATCCAAACCCTTGAGCGGTTGACAGCGACCAGAATGTAAGTCCAATTGACACAAAAAAACTTAAAGACAGCTCACAGACAACACTGGAACATGACCCTTGCAAGAACAATCACAAAAATGTATAAAAGGCCAAATAATAGTACAGAGCGGTTAAGCGACGTGCTCGTCCGAACGGTGCCAAAACTGTACTCCAAGACTTGATAAATAAGTCCTCTCGATCTAATACAATTTTTCAAATCACAAATGGCAATGGCGAAGATTTCGAACCTGCTGAAAATTGAAACACTCAAAGTATAAATACATATCTCACATCAAATGTCGAAAGAAACAATAAGTCATGTAACAAATACTCTGGGTTTTCCGAGAATTATTATAAAATAATGAATATTAAATTTGTTTTAAATAAATCCGGTAAATGTCATGTCAAGGACAATGCCAAGAGTACGAATTCTATATTCCACAACTCAATTCGGAATATTTCAAACATAAGTTATCAATTACGAAGAAAAGGTTTTCAACGAATTCCATATGATAGAGGCAAATTTATTCAGAAATATTCCTTAGCTCTTTAATTAGTTTTAATTTTTCTATATTTTTTCTAAAAATAATATTCAGAAATTACATTAAACATAAAATGATTATAAGTAATCATTACATGACATAATACATAAGTAAAAACATATTCACATATTATTATTAAAAGCACATGAAAGTGACAGCAAAACAAAAAAAAACGAAATTGAAATTATTATTACTGATAATAGTTGAACATGTTATCAGAAACCAACGAAATCGAACTCACAAGCAAAGTAAATAATTATTACATTTAGAATCGTCAAAATGAAAAAGGGTCGGAAATAATTAAAAATATTATAAATGAAATTGAAACTATAATTTAAATCATTCATATAATAAAAAATAAGTTTAAAAATCTTATTAAAAAAATATTATTCAGATTTTCCTATGCGTTTTAGATATTGTGACGAAACCCGTCACAGATCGGCACGCTGGCCGAACCCCGCGCCATCTATTGAGGTCGGGCGTAACCCCGCCATGAAGTCCGCCCCTCCCGGAGGGGGAACGGGTTTTTTACCGGAGCACGCCTCCACTCGTTCTCCCCC
This sequence comes from Trichopria drosophilae, assembly GCA_030407085.1. Taxonomy (NCBI): domain Eukaryota; kingdom Metazoa; phylum Arthropoda; class Insecta; order Hymenoptera; family Diapriidae; genus Trichopria; species Trichopria drosophilae. The sequence continues at coordinate 57,844,409 of CM059587.1, forward strand.
ACTGGTCGTGCCGCAGTGCGCCTCGAGAGTTTCCGAGGAACGGGCCTCCGCCACCGCCGCCGACCTCGCTCTATCCCTCCCTATCGCTCTCTCTCACAACGGCAACAGCTAGCCCGAGACGAGACGGGGACGCACGAAGCACTTTTCAGCGCTCCGTGTCGTCCCCTCCCACCACGAAGACCCCGAGGACGGTGCCCGTCATCACCCCGACGAGTACGTCCCCCAGATAGGAGCCCCGGACGAACCCCTCTCTCGCGCCGCACCGCCGCAGAAGAGACGAGAGGACAGGCAGTATCCGTGAGGCTCTGAAAGCGAGAGGATTAGTTCGCGCCGCGTACCCTCAAGTCGTTTGAGTGAAGACGAAAAAGTTTTTGGAGAATAGTTGGACGGAAATCGAGTGGTGCCCTCATCGCCGTGTCAGCAGGGTGGATCCTGATCACCGTCCTGAACCCCCCAGGAACTCAGGGAGGACTAGAGGAGCCACCCATCACCGCCAGTGAGTAGCTTTTCGTTTTTTTTTATTAATACCCCCTAGACCCCTCGCGCGTGACTAGTTTTTGTCGTTCCCGGTCATTTCGCGAAGAAGTTCCGCCGTCGCGAGATTTGAACCCGCGCCTCCGTCCCCCTTTTTTTTTGTCGTGGTAAGAAAATAAGAATTCGGCTTCGTCCATTTCGGACCGAGGTCATAATATGAATATGAATGCAAACCTTAAAATTAAATTTTTAGATAGACGAAATATGTTTCAAATCTTTTGACAAAATTGAACAAACCACATCATGATTATCTTAAGTCTAGTTTATATGAAGCACTATCACTTACGTTAAAACATATAATATAAATAATAATGCACCTTTGCATATACAAATATACATGTGTAATCCCGTTATCTAATCAGAGAAATGTGGAAACATGCATATATGTATATGAACATTTTTTTTTCAGGACCAATATTCACATACGGAGCAAGATAAAAATAAAAATTATTTTCTCTTCTCAAACTTTATATCTCTTTAATAATTTTCTTTTCATTCCTAACAACCATTTTCAAAAGGCTGGAATAACGCTTAAAACAAATTTTTTTTTATTAATAATTTTTCAATTCTTTTCTGTTTTCTTGACACTATTCAGATTTTTTCATAAATCCAACAAGCTAAAAGCAATATCAAATGAAACAATATTATTCAACCAGCAAGTATACATTACAAACAATTAACAAAACTAATGAATACTAACCTTCACGATTAGCAATAGAATTAAAATGAAACAGTACGGATAGACAATAAAGTAAAATATAATAATGCACGAAGTTCTCCAGTGAAAGAAAAAAAAATAACAAAAAGAATTGCGAATTGCGTAACTGCATGATCAAAGTAATCGACACAAAATGAGGACAAATGTGAGAAATGCGAAAATGTTAATTTTAAATGATTACAATGAATCAAATAAAAGAAAATAAATTGAATCTCAGAAAAGAACTAACCTCGTTTAAGTTAGGCTTGCCACAAATTGGTGGAGAACGAGAGTTACGAAACAAAATGGGAACAGTGAAAACTGTTAGAGTTAATGTTATCTCGCCGTTAAGTTAGGCTTGCCACAATTTGGTGGAGTGCGAAATAAGATATGCTAATTAAGATCAATGTAATTTCAAATTCAAAGTGATAGAAAAACTCGCCGTTAAGTTAGGCTTGCCACGATTTGGCGGAGAGCGATTTATCACTGACTTAGTAAAAGTTAATATTTTGGTATTCGTTTCATTTGAACCTCATTGAATATTACGATATTGCAATTGCCAACAAAATAATAAAAATATTTTTTTAATAAAAACAGCAACTGTAGTAAACAGTAATAACTTTCCTTAAACTAACAATTATACTAACCAAAATCTGTCATTCACAAAAATTTGGAGACGGAAATATACGAAAATATATATATATTTTTCTCACAACTTATCAACAGATGCGAAAAGAATGATCAAAGTACCCTATAACTTTATGTGATCGAATATATCAGTACCATCAATACATCGCTAGAACTTAAAACTTTTATACATTTAAATAAACTGTTATCAAATTACTAAACGTTATGAATCGAAATCAACATACACACTGTTTATTTGCTACTGTTATTAATGAAATTAAGAAACAATACCATTCACGTATCGCGACAACTTGTACTGGAAATATATTATTACCGCAAATATATAATATTATTAAGTAAACACATACTGTACATTCTACAACAATTTACAAGATTAGCGAACAAGATAAAACTCAATGTAAGTGAACGCCATAATGTAATACCCTCGAACGCGAATGTATACTACTTATAATAACATTGTACCAAAAAGGTTCATAACTACGAACATATTGGAATACAAAATGCAGATGTATTTAACGTCACAATAATCCACCACGTCATAGCGATTGTAATAATGCAAATCTTCATGCGTTTTAGATAAAATGTATTAGGGCCAGAGATATGAAGAAAGCATTAATGAACAATATTAGCAAACAATCTACTTCTTCTACTAAAGTTGGAGGACCAACTTTCAACTAAGAGGGGAGGGTGTTACGTCCTACGTAACGGACTTAGATTCGTTTTTTCGAATTGTTGTAAGTAGTAGAAGCAGAGCGGTCTGAAATTAGTTCCCGCCGCCGCCACCAGGCGTCACCACAGTCGCGGCGCTGTCGCAGCATGCGAGGTGGTAGATTCGTGGACTAATTCGTGGTTTGAGTCTCGGAATGACTCGCGGGCCGATTCGCGGATTGATTCGCATTTTTGATTTGCTGTTTAGTACGCGGTTTCAAGACTCTCTCATTGGGAAATCTGACCGTCACTAATGAGGTCATTAAGATGACGCAATACTTTGTGGACGGTCCCATTAAGTTTTCGAAGATTAATGCTGTAGCGTTATGCATATATCTTTCTATCTTTTAAATGTGCCCTGTTGGGAAATCTCTTTCAATATGGCGTTACCGACCTAATTCGGATGTTACATATCTTTTTTGATGAATTGAAAGCATTAGCCTAAATACCAGTTTGAAGGTGTCTAGCGCAATCTCGTATATCGACGACCTACTTTTTAAATCTCACACAAATTTTAAAAACCTACAATCAGGGCGTTGACCTCTCCCTTGCCATGTTGTAAGTTTGAATTCACCTTTCAGAATTTTCTCTCGTCGGGGAAATCTATCCATCAATATGACAGTCGTCTTGACAAGCCGTTAGCGTATCTCAGTGATCTCCAATAGTGACGAAACCGCTGAGCCCCTTCACACAAAACCGCTAAGACCATTTTAAAATTAATTTAGAAAAGCCTCTAAGCAAGTCTCAACACGTTCAAAAGACCTGGCGTCGACCCCCTGATGCGCGGGAACCGGCAGGTCTATTTTTCCTACATCTCCTCTTCGAAAGCGCTCGTTCTAGATTCCAATCATTGGGAAAACATATGTAAATTCCAAGCATATTAGATAATATGTCGGGACCTATGTCTCTCAAAGATGGTATACGAGTTGAGATGGGTGTAAAACCCATTAGTGATTACTTCTATGATGTATTCTTTTATAGACTGAGTGAATAGACATTTTTCCTGGTGCCCTAAATACTAGTGTAAAATAAATGTGTTTTATTCTCAGGACATTTATCACACCCATCTTGATCGATTTTTCTACGCAATGAAAATTACAGCGTTGCCAGATTTTGATGATAAACTGTTTGATTGTCATCTTAATGTTGTATTTGTATATGGCAACGGCGGATCAATTCAGTGAGGTATAAATTAAGCATACTCGGACTACCGGGGAATAGTCTCCTACACTTCACACGTTCTTCTACTTGTAAAATTTTTTCAAGATGGTTGATATCAAGAGAACTTTTTCATCGAGGGAGGAATCCATGAAGGGGGTTTACGAAACCCTCGGCGAAGATGCTACTCCAGGTCAATTCCAGGACTTCATCGAGAAGTGTACCGGGAATATTCGAAACATTAATTTCTACATTTTATCAAATCCCCATATTCCAACTGGGGTGAAGGCATCGGTGGAGGCGATTATGCATCGCATGACGACTCTAAGTGCAAAAGCTGTTGAGCGATTGGCTCAAAGATAAGAAGATAATAGGCCTGAAGAAAATTTTATTGTGCAGAAGAATGTCGAATCGGCATTTAAAAATCGGTTAAGAGCGGCACTGGTGGTTAATTTAAAACATTTGGACCCCGTAAAATTCATGTTTGAGATAAAACCTAGCGTCGTTGAATATGTGCGTGGTGTAATAAATGAGTACAACTGTGTCAAGGTATGTACTGTGTTTTCGGGAGAGTTTACTGCGGGGCAGCTGCAGGATACAAAATATTTTGCCAACAAATATGAGCAATTATGTGTGACCACGGGCTTAAATGAGTGGTTCGACGCAAAAGTTAAAGTGCCTATTCTTACTTCTCTCGAAGAATTTCAGGAGAATGGCTCGGGATGGACTTTTCCTGCATACATTCGCTGGCTATACAAACAGCGAAGTATAATCCCATGCGTGCCGGCCGATGGATCGACTTGCCCAAGTGGATTAAAAACAAAAGAGCTGTTATTAATGTAAAAATTCCGGGTAATGATTCTTTTGCGTGGGCGATTATGTCAGCATTATCCCCCGCAAATGTCAATTCATCACAACAATCATCATATCCACATTATCGAAGGCATCTTAATTTCGAAGGCATTGCTTTCCCCGTCGCGTTAAAGGATATTCCGAGGTTCGAAAATTTGAACGACATTTGAGTCAATGTATTTGTAGTAGCCGAGAAAAAAGAAGAAGTGCTACCTGTACATTTGACTGCAAATGAGAATGATCTACATATTAACCTTCTTCTCGTGTCTGAAGAAGAACGGAGGAAACCCCCACGCCCTCCTCATCTTTTGTTTTGGACGGTGTCGAAGTCGAAGAAGATGACAGGATCAATCATCATTACTGCTGGATTAAAAATTTATCACGACTAGTGCATAAACAGTGTAGCAAACGTGAGGGAAAAAGCATATTTGCAACAGGTGTCTTCACTATTTCTATAGTGAACAAAATCTTGTCATGCACAAGATAGAATGTGGAAAGAAAAATGATTGTGCTGTAAAACTCCCCGAAATAAAAACAAGCATTTTGAAATTTAATAGTTCGGGTTCAGCCATGCCGGTACCTTTCATTGTTTACGCTGATACCGAGTGCCTGTTGGGAAAAGTGGAGACGGAGGCACCTCCAAAATCGGCTTACGAGCAACATAAGATTTACAGTGCCGGCTACTACGTACACTGTCAACACGACACCTCGCTGTGTCGTTACCGTTCTCACCGGGGGTCTGACTCTGCTACCTGGTTTGCCAATGAGCTGAAGGAGTTGGCCGATGAAGTTAATCAGGTAAAATTAATTAAAATTACAAAATATATTCATATAAAATTTATTATTATTTAATTAATTAATTACAATAAAGTCAATAAGTAATATTATGTGTCTGCTTTCAGATCCTTAGTGATACGAAGCCAATGCATTTGAGTCCGAATAAGTGGAGGGAATTCTATACAGCGACAATGTGTCACATCTGCGGGGGATCCTTCTCAAATGAGGACCTCAAAGTCCGTGATCACGATCACTTGACCGGTCAATTTCGGGGTGCAGCTCACAACTTGTGTAATCTTAAGTACAAATATCGTTTTAACATACCAGTTATCTTCCACAATTTGAGCGGTTACGATGCTCATTTCATTATTCGCGACATTGCCAATGCTTCTGAAGGAGATATTCATACTATCCTATGTATTATGGAAAAGTACATTTCCATGATTAAATATGTTGAAGTAACTAAAATTAAGCTTACATTTTTAGATTCAATTAGATTTTTTAATTGCTCCCTCGAAAACTTGGCGTCTTATTTAAGTAATGAAAAAAAAAACAAATTTTAAAGTCCCACTTTCCAAATGAGGAAAAATTCAATTTATTAATACATAAAGGGGTTTTCCCTTATGATTACATAACCGAAATGAGCGTCCTAGATCAATCATATCTTCCTTCACGAGACAAATTTTTTAATAAACTGTACGAGTGTGATGTCAGTGAGAATGATTATGTGCATGCGATGAATGTGTGGAACGTATTTAAGTGTAATACTCTGGGTGAGTATTCAGATTTATATTTAAAACAGATGTCCTTCTACTTGCGGATATCTTTGAAAATTTTCGCACAACTCTGTTAAAATCACACGGGTTAGATCCGGCACATTATTACACTCTATCTGGATATACTTGGGACTGCGCTCTCAAGCATACTCGAGTAGAGTTGGAATTACTCACCGATATCGATATGGTAATGTTTATTGAACGTGGTATAAAGGGAGGTCTTTCGCAGTGCTCGAACAGGTATGCGAAAGCGAATAATAAGTATATGTCACAATATGACCCATAAAAAGAGTCAAAGTATTTAATGTACTTTGATATTAATAATTTATATGGATGGGCCATGAGTCAAGCTCTACCTACTGGAGGATTTGAATGGGTCAACAATGTCGATTTCGAAAATGTACCCGATGACTCGGAAATTGGATATATTCTCGAAGTCGACTTCACCTATCCTGGAGAAATACACAATAAGCAGAAAGATCTCCCGCTATGCCCCGAGCGAGCAGTTCCGCCCGGTTCAAAACAACCGAAATTACTCGCTACATTAAATGACAAGGAACGGTATATCATTCATTACCGAAATTTAAAGCAAGCGCTCACCCACGGTATTATTTTAAATAAAATTCATAGGATACTAAAATTCAAGCAGACTCCATGGTTAAAGTCGTACATTGACATAAATACCAAACTCCGCACAGTTGCGACAAATGATTTTGAAAAAAATTTTAAAAAATTGATGAACAATGCGGTATTTGGGAAAACCATGGAGAATGTTCGGAATCGCGTTGATGTTCGTATCAAATCGACATGGGAAGGAAGGTTTGGTGTGGAGGCTTTAATATCGAAACCAAATTTTCATCGAAGAAAGATATTTGATGAAGACTTGGTCGCGATAGAATTAAAAAAATTAGAAGTTACCATTAATAAGCCAATATACGTCGGAATGGCTATATTGGATATTTCTAAAACAAAATTGTACGAGTTCCATTACGATTATGTTTTAGAAAAATGTAATGAAAAGTCGAAATTGTTATATGCCGATACCGATAGTTTAATTTATGAATTTAAGTGTGATGATGTATATGATTGTATGAAACGCAATATTAATATGTACGATACGAGCGATTATTCCAAAAATAATGAGTACGGTATGCCACTAGTCAATAAAAAAGTTTTAGGGCTAATGAAGGATGAATGTAGTGGAAAAATAATGACCGAGTTTGTCGGACTCAGGTCAAAAATGTATGCCTTGCGTGTGTTAGGCGAAGGTGAGAAGAAGAGAGCGAAAGGTGTGAAAGAAGTCGTCGTCCGAAAAAGAATCACTTTCGACGACTATCTGAACTGCCTTCAAAATACGTCTACAGTTATGCGCGAGCAAAGATGTATTCGTTCAAAATTACACAACGTATACACCGTATGTGAGAAAAAAATTGCTCTAAGTCCCCACGATGATAAGCGATACCTAATGGCTGGTAGTACAGACACTCTACCGTGGGGACATAAGGATATTATGGACATCGACGAATAATGTGTGTATTATATGTAATTATATACAACATCAAATAAATTTTAAAATATGTGAATATATGTGAATGTTATAATTGTGAAATTACTATTTAAATTTATGGAATATATAAAAATATCATGTACATGCAGACAGTTTTTAATAAAGTTATATTATATTATATTTCATGTTTATTTATTTATTTATTTAGATAGATATTAAGCGTTTCTATAATTGACATGTATTTCGAAATGTACCTTGACATTGATGCATTTTGAGAGACCCACGTTTCGTATTGACCTGCTTTCACTTTCCCCCAAATTTAAACGATTCAAGTTCAAACGCGTTTGGAGCTAAATTAAGTATTCTCTTTACATTACGAAACTTTGAAACTGTATTTTTCTATTCGTCTAATATTTTCTTTCCCAATTTCTAATTCGTATAAGATGGTAGGATTTCTACTATAAATGCCGATGCAGTCGAGAATTTTTCATCAGTAGCGTGGCTCGATATACGTCTTCAAGAGATCTAAAAGTTAAAACTCGTGAATTAAAAAATAGAGTCGAAACTTTTTTAAAAAACATACAAATATTAAAAGGCGATTTAACACTTCAGTCGGAAATTAAAGTACTAGTAAGCCAAACCGAAAATTTAAATATACCAAAATGGCATCATCATCATCATCAGCAGCAGCAACAGCAGCACCTACAGCGGCAGCGTTAGTAAAAACACTAAATTCAGCAACAACGAAATTTTTACCAACAATGAAACTGGCAGAACTGGACCCGGCAAAAGCATATGTCGTTTCAAAAATTAGGAGAGTAGCAACCAAATTTGGAGAACGAATAAGCGTAGAGTTGAACAACGAAATCTCCTGTTTTCTTCCACCTCGGTACACACCACTTTTCCGAGATGCGATAGAGAGTTACCGAAGCATCGTTGAAAATAATCAGCTGTACATGAAGTACATCGGAACAAAATTCAACAACATCTAATTTTTTATCGGGTGTTCAGGCAATGAAGTGAAAATTAACTAAATTATAATGGTAATTTTATTATGATGTAATTACATATAGCTTTACATTAATTCTTCCGTCAATATAGATATTATATATGTACATATTATTGTATATGTCCAGATGATGATGCAGATGTCACAGATTGTCGATGATGGATGTAGTCAGATGAATCCGATCACCGATGCCAGATGGCTAAATGCTGCTGGTCACCAATGATGAAGAAGTCGGATCCAACAGACATCTGCAGGAACTTGCCATTATCTGCGAACGGAATCCGCAACAAGAAAATGAAATACATTTTAAATGAATGTTTATAGTAAATATTAATGTTAATTATTATTGCTAAAACAAACAAATATATATATTTATTATTAAAAATTAAAAAAGTGTTTTTATATACCTTCATCAATAAGAAATTCGATATGCTCCGAGATGCGGTTTAACAGCTCCCGGTCAAGATCCACAGCAGCCAGGACAGCGTTACGCTCCTCGACCACTGCAGCAATATAGTTCTCCTCATGGTGGAGAGAATTTTTAATGTCTTCCGCCCACATTCGCAAATAGTTAGAGCGATTGTAGAAATACCGCTCTTCGCAATCATGTCCTTCTTCATGCAGCTCCGTGAGGGCAGCTGCTCCATCCACGCAATATTTTAGCCGTTCTCGAAGGTTTAAAATATTCTCCCGCAGCTCTTGCATTTTTTGAAATGCATTTAAAATACTATATTCTTGAAGGATAATTTTATCCTCCAGCCACTGATATAACATGCCCAATTGGCTGATCATGTTGGCTTTTGACGAATCTCTGAAAATATCCCTCTATTTATACGTAAATCTAGTCATGTGTCCATTACGATTAATGCCTGTTGGCAATTTTAAACAATCACCATCTAGAACACTCCCATTATTCAACCATCATTTGTTCCACCATATTAGTCTTAAAGTAATAAATCTCCATTGTCGACCCAGCTGTTATGCTTTGTCTTCAAAGCCCAACCATCTAACAAACGTTTTAGAACCTTTTTGACGTAGAATTTTTTCAATCAGATAAACATCAGGATTTTTAGTCCGTTGCAGTTCAAATTCGTAGAATCCACCTGATATTCGGTTTCCAGCATTGTCTTCCAGCAAATATGTTACTGGACTCGTTTTTCTAACTTTTGCTATTGAAAATATTTCAGTCGTCCAATTTGGTGTATATCCCTTTTCAAATGTATGTTTGAATTTACTAATACGAACTTGTTGACCTACTTTAAACTATGGATGAATCTTTTCGTTCACAATTACATTATACACACGTTCCAATAGTTCTTTTTCATTGTCTTTATTCGCATCTTGCGGCTTCATTTTAATAGTACGATGTGTGCTATTGTTATAATCATTAACCAAGTCTGGTAAGATATGGAGCCATTGATAATTACCATGAAGGCTAAACTGTGGCCACATTTTATTTTTCAAAGTACGATTAAAGCGTTCGCAAGTTGATGCTTTTAGATTACTGTATGTAGAATATAAATTGATATCATGTGTTTCCATTAAATTTAAAAATTTTGAATTATAAAATTCTTTTCCATGGTCGGTATGTAGATTCTTTGGAATTTGACCCATTTCAAATATCGATTTCATGGCAGCTGTGACGTCATCGCCAGTCTTTCTTTTTACTGGGCGGGCCCATGCATACTTAGAGGACACATCGATGACAGTTAACAAGTATTTGTAACCCTTATTTTCATCTGCATATGGAATCATTTCTACAAGATCAGCTTGCCAAGTTTCATCTAATCCGCGAATATCTACTCGCCGTCTTGTATAATTTTTTCTTGCTGGTTTATGAAGCTCCTTCACGACTTCTCTCTTCTCTTTAGAAGTCATTGTTGTTAAACAGATAAGGCAACGTCTTGATTAAAACTGTTGGGTGGATTGTTGCAGATAGTTTATTTATTCACATTTTTCAGACTAACTAATTAATTCTTCCGTAAGGAGTACAAATGTGAAATGTCCCTCTTCATAACATCAGCTAGTGCATTAATCTTCTTTAAGGCTTCACTGTTTTTATTGACATTTTGTTCTAGGAGAAAAATTAATTTCTCAGCATCGTGAGCTACAGTACTACTCTCCCTTATGTCATAGGTGTGTTTTTTCAAGTCTCCTTGTATATTAGCAATATCTACCGTAAGACTATCAATCAAACCATTATTTTTATTCAAATCATCTTTATTTTTCTTTACTTCCCGCTCTAAGACAGTGATATTCTTCGTAAGATTGCTAAGAGTGTAATTATTTTTATTTAAATTATTGGTATGTTTAGTTATTTCCTGATGTATTGTTACAACATTTTTTGTTTGTTCTTAAAATCATTTATGCTTATAAAACAATCAAAACCTTTTCGATACCTTCCCTCTTCTATTTCACTATCTTTATCGATTACAATAAATCCATGCTTTTCTGTCCAACATTGTGTACATATATCTTTAAAAGTGTTGTATGGCATATCTGTATTTACATGATCATTATAGACGTGCTTAAGATTCATTTCATCCTGTCTAAAGAGAATCAAAAAGTTTACGTTATCTCGAATAAGATGCTTGGGAACGCGAGCATACGTTTGACTGAAATAAAAGGAATCGACGCAATTATATCTACCCACACAAAAGAAGGATCTAATGTTATCTTGCTTCTCGCAGGTAGCATCATCAAATATAATAATAGAGTTTGGCCTGGCCTCGGCGGGTGGTACTACCTGTTCATTAGCGTGAAAAGGAAAGTATCCTATGCCCTCCACAGAATCGAGTAAGTTTTGTAAAAATTGATATTTCGGTTGATTTAACGATTTCAGTAGTAATGTGGGCACTATGGGCCGTCATAACAAACGTGACTCATCCAGGCCACTTACCTCTTGGAGCCCCGATGAGTCACGTTTGCGACGTCCCATAGTGCCCACAGTAAACTAATCATGTGACAATCGTTCTCTCTCTCTCTCTCTCTCTCTCTCTCTCTCTCTCTGTATATAACTCGGCTCGTTTTAAAGTTACTTTAACGAATGATGGCAGATTTTGAAGGTTTTTTATAGAGCTACAACTTACCTCAAAAAGCATATTACCTGCAATGAATATTTCACCAGTTATCGATCTAAAAAGGGTAAAAATTGCCTTTTTTTTGCAATTTTCGCGTCTAACTCGTTTCCATAAAATGCTAGCGAAATATCATACAGAACAATGTTGTACAGCTTGAAAAGGTGAAGAATTTGGCCCCTCATACGTTTCGTTCTGATAAAAATTGAGACCGTCGGGAGACGTTAAAAATCAGAAATCAGACGAAAAATGGATTTGGCATTACAAACACGTGTACCCGGCGATACGACTCGAGATTGACTGAGGGATCACCGATGCATCTTACTACAATAGCACCGGTTGTCGAGAGAACCCGTGCACTTGTTTTGAAATTCAGCACATTCCACGAAGGCACACATCTCGATGGTACAATGTAGAGATATATTATGAGATGCACAATACTAAATATTTAAAATAAAGCTAATTACATTTATCGTTTACCGTCGAATTTATTATCGTTGAATTGTCAGTGTTTGTGATCGTATACATGTTTTTTAATAAATAGGATTCTCAAGTTGTTGGTATAAAGTATGTTAAGCTGTGAAAAATTACTTTTTATAAGCAATATTTTTATCGAGTCACACGATGCAGAAGTTCAAGGTAAACATATTTTATTACGAGTAAACCAAAGAGAAGTAAATATAAAACCGCTAATATGTAATGTCTAGTAATTACAAATTAATTGAATTATGTTGAGTAAAACAAATAATATTGCAATCAACTGATTTAAAAAACACACGTTAAAATGAATACAAGGCTTACATTTAATTTTCTCAAAAACTCTGTCCAGTACATGTACTATTCAATTTTATAATATTTATTATATTCTTCTTAGCAATATCGTGTTTTGTGTATAGGTGATAAATAAATACATACTATTTATTTATAATGATAGAATTATTATTTTCACACATTTTGACTTTACAATATTATTATAGTAATATTTGTTAACATATAAATATATTCCCATAAAGCCTATAATTACATACAATATAAATTCATATTCCTGTAAATTGAAATTAACATCGTATATTCGCTGTTGTTGTATATTGTTTAACATCACTTTTTACAATTCGTTTAACTTGTCAACAATACTATCTAAATGTAAAGTTATTAGTTCATAAAAAATGGCAAGCGAACACTCTTTCGACAATATTTCACTTCTTGCAGTCATACACGTTGCTACAATATCATCGGTAAATGATCGTGTTATATCGCGCACTATTTTATTGGTAAATATCTGCACCTGAGCCTCGTAGGCACACCGCACTTTGTCTTCCACGATGCGTAAAACATCTCGTGCAATGAGACTGACGTCACTCCCAATTGTTACCAAATAATCTATTTTTTTATGAATGCACCTCGAAACGCCCACTAAACAGTCGAATGTTACCTGCTTTAGAATTAAGCACCTTCGAAAACGTTTCGCAGACACACCACCCACGGGTCGTTGGTTGTATTCTACTTCGATTGCTTTATCACCATGACTGTACGTAAAACGAACCGACCAACCTTCTCCATATATTTTTTGGCCTACTCTGATAGACCCATCATCATCGTTGAAAAATGATTCAATATGGCGGAAGTGATGTGCAAACTCGTACCATGACTTCGGCGTGAATGATATTCCGATGAAATCGGTCCCAATTATCCGAATCACTGGTACATAAACGCGGTCCTCCAGATCTGAATATTCCAGCCCCACGAGGATTTTTTTTGTGTACGATTTATTGAGGCCGTAAATTGTGCCTATAATTTGGTGGGGTCCTTTCCCACCGTCGTCACGTATCGTTGATAGCTCAGGTTTCGTGGTGGTCATTTCGGACCGTTATTGTCTTCTAACCGAGAGCAAATTCACTGTACACCGTTCTGAGTAATTGTGATGAAAGATTGGGAAGTTGCAGGAGGTTTAATCTTCTCAGAAGAGCTGTTGTAAGCATCGTGTCAGCATTTTTGGATGTGGTTATGTGTGATATTTAATATTCACGCTCGTGAGGTATTTATGACATATTCAGCAAAATAGCATCGGCAAAACATCATCAGCACTGTATTGAAAATAGTACTTAAAAGTCCGATTATGTCATATTTTTATTTAACACCCAACATATTGGTATTATGCAGTATGCGTTTTTATTCCTCGACTGCACATACTTCAAACATTTTATTTAAAAATAATATCTGAACGAGCTTTAGTGTTATTTCATCATCATATCAAATAGCGTTAATATTTGGCAAATTTTGAATAACATCTTTGTAGGCGTTGCATTGGGTTTATACCGGTGCCAATAAAGCCATTGTCTCTATTTTTATATTTAAGGTGACGCTTCGCAATCATATCATTTTTAATCAGATCCTTAGAAAAATTATCGAGAAATACTTTGAGACCTAGACCGGCACCCATGTGGCGCAGAAACATTATACAAAATTGACCACAGACATCCGACGATTCACTTTGTATCTGTTGTGTATTCCATCGAAACTGACGACGATTGTTTTTCAATGATTTTATATGATCAGGTACGAAAGGTGGTAATCCGTAACTGTCAAAATACAATGCATTGCCATAGATATCGGCATATATAGCCACCCAATGAGTACCTGGTTTTTTGTGACCATCTGTATTTAATACAAAGCATGCAGGTTTACCCCAAACACGGGGTATTTGGTCCGCGGGAAATACACCTACGGTGTGGTGTTTAATTTCGGATATAGATTTTAAAATGTCTAAACTATTCATTGTTCCAAAATTGTAGGTACTTTAAATGTATAAATCGGTGTGTCTACTTCGCTGATATCGTTGTTATTCCGACTCTCTATACGCATTGGCAGGTCTGCAAATGAACAATCACCCGTTTTTAAAGCAGACGTTTTATTATTGAGTTTACTATCACTAACGATAGCTCTATACGTGTTTGTAAGTGGATATTCCACTATGTCCGGAATGCCCGTGCTATCACTTTCTTTATTCTTCACTAAATTCGCCGAAAGTATCCACAGTCGTAAACGATGTGCATTATTTAACGCACAAGTAAAGCGCAAATAGTTGAACTTGCATCCATGTTGTAGGCAGTAATTACCTGCCCGAGGTAGCTCGTCGAATGATGGGCAACTCCTATCTTCCTCCAAATTTATTATATTGCGTGCGGTCACCTTGTTTAGGAGCATCCACTTTTCTTTTCCACGCACATATATATTTCGAGCACTTACCGTAACTTCTTGTAATTTTTTATATAACGAGTTTTCAGGTACTTCACCGTCAAACCAGTCGAGACCATGATGGTTATGTGTTAACCAATTATTTTGTTTCCTGGCTTCTCGGCACAACACATCGACTGAATATGGTGGAGCGACTAACCAGTGACCGATAAAGTCGTTATTCATAGACAAAACGGACACCTCTTTCGGTATCACTTTATTATTTATATCTTTAAAAAACTGTACGTCAATCACTAGATCCATTGTAATGTCTGTCGTGCGCCGTGGCTAAAAGACAACTGTACTTTCCAGTTAATGTTGGAATTTATAAGAATATGCGTACAGAGAGCCATCTGCAGGTATTAATTCACGACCCAAAATCAACGACAACTTGCCGGGATGCATCGATTTCTAGTATATTTTCGTATTCAGCGTAAACTATACAATTGACCGTACTTGCTAAAGCCGTTGCAAATCGTAGTTCAATTCTGACGCTGCCATATCTGACTAAATTCTAATGAGTAGAATCACTAGCTGAGAGATCGGGTGTCAAATCGAACACGAAAAGGCAATATCCACCTGCATACCCGTCACGTGTGATGGAATTTCCTTCATTAAGAAAATGTATACCCGTCCCCAAGAATATTGTGTGGAAAGCGTCGACATAAAGATTTGACGCATTAAAATCGGGTTGTAATGGCTTCGAAGGTATCTGAGCACCATCAACATACAAACATAGAAAATTGATATTGAAATGTTTAAAGTTAAATGGGTTTAGCGTACGATCGCCATTGAAAGCTTTATTTTCTACAAACCCTACGACAACTCTTTTTGGCAACTGTCCTAGTATAACATTGTCCAGAGTCTCCCCATGAATCCCGCTATGCATAGTTAAAGTCTTAACTTCAACTCTCGTCAAGGGATATTTCGCCGTTGTTTTCGATAGACTTTTGGCGTGCGCAAGCAGAACACCAGGATTAACTTTCACACGTCGTGCTAAAAGACTTGCTTCCTCAATACGAGCGTAATAATGACCCGTTTGATCCATGATGCAAAAGACATTTCGAGACTTTATGAGACGTACACGTACCTCCACACCATTTAGTAATAACTTTTCTTGATTAAATACATCGCAATGTAAATGGCCAAGCAAATCTACTGTTTTTCCTGCGTTCATGATGTTGCGACGTTTAACGAGCCCCACATTATTATTAAACGCGTCCATATGATTTGGCGTGTCATCATACCATAAAACACTCGTTAAATGGGAACCTTTGGCAGCAGGACCATAATTTAACAGAGTTTCAATATATGATCTGTAGGCGTATGCGTTGTTTGGCGGGGAAACCGGTTTTTGATTAAAATAAACATCAACCTGGTTGAAAAGCGAATGCATAAAATTATTCACAGGTCCGACGGTGTCACGTTCTGTTTGTGGTATATCATCCGGCATATCTTTGTCAGCGGCTAATGTTACACGCAAACTTAACATCGTGTGTGCTAGATAAATATATTCTTCTCCATTTCCAGGTAAAACAAATTCAATCGGTGAATCATGAGACAGTGCCGACACGGGTTTATACTGTACCCAATGAGAACCCTCAATAATCGTCTGAGTAGGTGGTAGTGTAAACAGATCCAGTTCAGATTTCATGCATTCGCACGAATGCGTATGTAAAAGAGACATTTTCTATTATTTAAATATATCTGCTACTGCACGACTCTTATTTTTCTTTTTTACTGTTTTTCGTCGCGTTCTTTTTGACTTCTGATTAGATGTTGAATATTTACGACTACTCCTTGTTTTCTGATCTCGATGGGATTTCGCCTTCTTCCTTTTTTTCTTAGTCCTATTCGTGTTCAACTTCTTCGGAACTCTTTAATGGGGTTGAGTCAACCGAAAATGATAACGATTGTCGATTGTTGTGTTGTCCCCGGGTAAATGACCAACAATTGAGTATCGCGGAAATTTATACCCTGACCCCTCCATCATCTCATCAAATTTTTCTTCTACTTTTCTCTTTAAATTGGCCCCCGACTCTTTGACACGACGCCGTATAGTCTCTTTTACCGGTGTATTGTTCGTCGCAATGTCGGACACAATGTTTAGACCCGCTCGTAATGCTTCTTTACCGACAGCTTTTGCACCTCGTGTAAAAAAGGGTATTACTCTTCTGAATAAACCACCAAGAAAACTACCGATGCCGTGTCCTCTCTGATACAGCGCTCCTCTGTACACGCGGCCCACACCTCCCACATGTATATTACCTCCTATTTGGCTATCAAAGTATGCCACGTAATGAGCCATTTTATCTACCTTTAATCAATACGTTTGAAATGCAGTGTCACCGTCAGTGTACCGTAATCAAATGGGACATATTTTCCATATTCATCCCTTATATCTATTTCAATACTTTGGAAGGAACCGTTGAGCAGTGGTATATATACAGCAGGCGAAAAATTGCATATTCTTATATCTCCGTAAGTATAATCATCGTGTTTAAAGGGCACAGCCCGCAATAGACGAGTCTGAACATCACCTGTGACATAAGGTTCGCAAATATCGCTGTACACCATCAGTATTGAAGGTAGAACACGGAATAGGTTTGCAAGACCATGCTGTAAATTAAAGTATTATCACTCACGACTATCGCGTCGTTTTGCTTTTGAGAAGTGGGTGTACTATCAAAACCAAGTATCTTTCTTAATTTACCTGGTAGGTAAACTATGTGTTCTTCATCCAGACATTCATCATCACAGATGCGTGAAATTGATGCGTAGCCACCGCGCCCAACACTAAATATCAGATGTCCTTTTATACAAGGCAAGCTGTTAATCTCTTCGATTAAAGCATTAGCGCTCTTATAAACCCCAGGTGCCATGTAAGACACCTGTACCGTATTTATCCTCTCACTTTTACTTTGCGTAGCTCATAATCCTATCCGTGTGGGGCGGTTCTTAAATCTCGTAAATCTAATACTTCTATCTTCTTCCTTAACAGAAATATGTTGAAAAGTCAAAGGTACTTGAATCTCTGTAAGTGCTACACACCACTCTCCTTGTAAACGCATATAGTGTGGTAATTGCGTAATAAAGTTGGTGGTTCTGTTATCAGTGTAAAGTTCCATACTGCTATTACTTGGTAAAATAATATTAAATTCTTCCTTCATTGCGAATTTTTAACTGGTCTGCGCTAATCCAAGAATTAAAATTATCGGGATAACCCGTCCAACGTACGAAATATTTTTTCTTTCTACCTACACCGACAGTTTTTAAAATTTTATCGACAACGAAAACTTCTGTATTCAAATCTTTTTGAACTTGACTTAATTCTTCCTCGTAAAAGAACCCGTCGATGTCTTCACCCTGGAGGTCTTCAAGTATGTAGACGATCGGATGTCGTGTGTTTGATACGCGTATAATTTTGAATAATTCTGTAGTCCATCCACCTTCGTAACCTTTTGCAAAGACATTCTTTGCTCGACTGATACGCACTAAGTCACCAACTCGATATTTAGGGGGTTTCGATGTCGGTTTCAAGGCACCATAGCGTTGAATAAGATTTGACCGAGCTTCTGCAGCATTATACCAATTAACGAGAGCTGGTACCATATTTGTACCCGAATGTTTGGAGTTGTTATAAGATGTGACGATAGATTGTAACACATCCACGTAACGACGAGTATTTGTATGCGTGAAATAACGCCACAGTCTTTCCTTACGCGTTCTTATAAAACGTTCGACAATACTGGCTTTAATGTCTGGATTACGAACAGTTCTAAATCCTATATCCTTAGATTTTAACAGATTTTGCATATGATTACCGATAAATTCTTTTCCCTTATCGCTTTGAAGAGACATCGGTTGTCTACCCCCACTTCTCAACAAAATTTGTTCGAAAGCCCTAGCAACGTTTTTCGATGTTTTGTCGCTTATAGGTTCTACCCAAGCATATTTGCTTAGTGTGTCAATTACCACCAATAAATAAGTATTTTTATTGTTATAAGTCTTTATAGAACGCACATCCATTAAATCGGCTTCCCAAACATCATCAATATTCCGCACATTATAAGAACGTCTGCGAAATATACGACGCGTACGACGATGCTGATTGTAAGCGTCTTGACCTTCTAACCACTCAGATATTTGATTGTATTGGAACTTTTTATTCGCCGCTTGGTACAAATTTCGAATTGAGCCTGTATATGCCAATGGCTGAGTAGGGTCATAATAAATCTCGTGTAGAATATTATGCATTTTCTATACTTTTCTTTTGAATGTTCTTTTCTACGTTCGTTGGATGTTTTTTGCTTCTTCCGCGATAGACGTCTCAAATGTGTTTTAGATGTGGTCATAGATGATTTAATACGCGAAAATATCTTTTCAAATGCAATCTTGCTAATCATACAACAGGCAGTGACAGCCGCCGCAGTTTTCTCATCTGTAGAAGCATTTTATGCAAGCATGCGCGAGAACGCTACTTTTGCTAACTTTTCATCAACTTTACGGCGGTTTACTAAATTGTCACTGTAAGCGATATCATGAGAACGACACGCTGCATCCAGTGGATTTATACCTTGATCTTCTCGTTGTAACCTTTCTCGAAGACGTGTTCCGGGTCCACAAAATTTATATCCTGGTATATGTAATTCAAACGTTAATGAATCAATAACGTTATCGAGCACACTCTTTGAATAGGTTATCGGTATCTCTTTGTCGATGATTGACTTTTTCCCTTTCGTAATCTGCCGGACATTCGATGCCATGCTAATATCTGTCTTGGTGGGGGTGGTACTATCTTCTTACGTTTTGAATTAATTTCTTTTTTATCGTTTTCGTCGTCGCTGTTAGATACTCTGTTCGAATCCGACGATGATGAAGGTGTGGTGGTAAATAATAATGTCTTAGGTGTATGCTGTCGATATCTAGGTGCTCGTTTAACTGTACTACAAGATGGTTGATCGTTGTTGCGGTTTTCGATTTCGTGCCAGATGCGTTTGATACCAATAAACTCACGTGGTACTGCTGCACTACGAAGGGCATTTGCAAACTGACGATGGCCGTAAGGAGGAGTTCTTTTTCTACCTCTCATAGCATCATTCAACATGTCGATAATATTAGTTCCATGGATGGTATCGCCATCTATTATAATTTCACCGCGATTATTCCACCGAACGTTTTTTGAACCACGTAAATGCCGAACCAATCGTCGCGCTTTTGACCGGAATTTTTGTGGTACAGTTTCTACGAGATATTCATCATTAGTTGATGTATGCATTATCTCGTTTCGTTCTTCTTCTACTATTTCTTTTTTATTTGATATAGCTTTCTGTTTAAAAGCCTCGTTGTCGTTATTTATTTTCGATGAATTGTGGTCAGACAAATTTCTTTCGACTTCAGAGTCTTTAAAATATAGATAGCGTTGTAACACCTGACAATATCGCCGCCACTTTTCACGTTGATCAATTGTTGGCGAGTTTAAAATTTCGTTCATATCGATATCGAGTCTACTAGTTGTTGTACCTGGTGTTTGGACAGTCTTATGCAGAATTATGTTATTTTTTTGTACTGTACTGGCGAGCTCTTGAGGTACTAGAACCATTTTTCGTGCGTATTCTATATCACAAAGCGCTATTCACAATGCCTGCTAAAAGCGAACCAAGTACTGGTGCTAGGAGAGTTGGTAGAAATCCACCACGTTGTATGATAATACGTTTTTTATCTCCCACGGAATTGCCAGGATTTGATAATTTTCTCAGAATAGCTGCGTGTTTGCGTAAACGTGTGTTGTGAATTTTACTAAGAAGCGCATTACCTCGTAAAATATTCAAAGCTATTTCACAAATGCTTATTATTAAATTACGATCTGCGTGCTGTAGCACTGCACGTCTCTGCCGTGTGTCAAGATGATATAATGCTCTCAATATACTAGCGTACTTAATGCCAATAGGCATATGTGCTCTCGGTTCCATTACTAGTGTGTTACTGGGGTTAGATTGTACCCTGTGTAACCTTTTATTTCTTTTTTTTGCACGTATACATAATGATATTCATCGTCCGGAAAAATGCAAGTACGCAGTCGTACATTGTCAGGCGTGGCCTGCTTCAAATCGAGAAGAATGTATCCGTGCGGCTGCGATGTAGCATCGAAGTAGCATTCTTGAATGAACCGTACATTCTCCGGACATATCTGACGTGCTAAATGTCCAATCTGTGCACTATCTCGAGGGTTTTTAAAAATAACGATATAATTTGTGTTGAGTGATATATCCCTTTGACCTTTACCCTGATGAAATAGATTTTGTGTAATAAAAATAACGCTTAGGTTCTTATGATGGCTACCCTTTGTGAAAAGGTTTACGATCGCCCCGTCAGTTGACGATTCCCGCATTAAGTCATCGATAATTAAAAGTTTAGGGCGAGAATCGTTCGCGTAATGGCTACTTTGTGGTAACCCCTCCCGAAAGTCAATGTCGTTTCCTAACTCTGTGTAGGAAGGCTGCCATTCGGAATAATATAACATTATACGGTCAAAGTGTACATCGCTCATTTGTTCTATATATTGCAGAAATCTTCTAACTCGTATTTGTTATAACAGGGTTATACACACACACACACACACACACACACACACACACACACACACACACACACACACACACACACACACACACACACACACACACACACACACACACACACACACACACACACACACACACACACACACACACACACGCACACGCACGCACACACACACACACACACACACACACACACACACACACACACACACACGTTCATAATTTAATAAGAAGAAATTATTAAAACCATAAGCATTGGAAGTTTATTGCATAAGTAACAATTATTCATAATGAATGCTAGTATATTATTCTTCTTTATAACCGTATGGATAACTTTTATATAAACTTACAAATCTACGCTTATGATAAACCGGTTTACACGTTTTTATTTCTTTACGAGTAATCACGTCATGAAAAGCAGTTCGTCTAATTGCCTGTGTAGCTAGTATAATCTCACTTCTATCTCCAATTACCATTTCACGTATTGTGTCAAATTTTATTTTTTCCGAATTCGCGAAGTTCAAGGTAATACCTTTTACTTTACATATGCATTTTTCATAGTTCTCAACCCCCTTAATCTTGTATGCATAAAACTTAGGACCACCAGATATAAAAGATGAGATATACGCCCCTGCAGGCTCGTTGGATAATTCGTCGGTGAGTTCGCCGAGCATAGCACCGATTGGTGGTTCATATTCGTCGCCACTATTATTGCTAACGTAAATTACTGAGTCAGTGTCATAGTACAATACGCGAGATTGTAATTTTTCTAGATAACTATATAACTTTAAACGAGCCTGGGCTGTAGTGTATGCAGCGACTACGACATTCGCTACCGGTGATGCAATTAGAGCTTCTTCTTTGTAGCACCAGCTTACATACAATTTCTCATCATTTATAGGTAGTATACCATGCACGTCAATTTCTGGGTTGGTGAGTAATTCCACTAATTTTTGAGGTTCGGAAACCACCTCTGCTTTTGGCATATTTTCTCGTTGACCAAATTTACCCCATAACGAGTTTAAGCATAATTTTGCTACTGAACGTAACCCCGCATTATAGGTTATTCGTCTCTTATCTACTTTCATGTGTTGTCGTTCCAACTCTGCTACGTATAGATTTCTGTCATGTTCCCCTACACATTGAGGGGGATATCAAGACGCCAATGTCTTTTGGGTGAAAAATTCATCGATGTATCCTGTGAAAAGACCACCCTGCTGCGTCTGTGGATCGTACTGTGTGATTTCATACTGCCAAATCTCGTAAACTTTGTTCACCACGTATCCCATTTCGACAGCTTTGGCTATTTCATCAGAAACCCAGGTACCAGTTAACACTCGGTCTTCTTCACGTTCGTGTGGACATCCTCGCTGAATCATTTGTTCCGCACAAGTACGACACAAGGGGAACAACAGTTTGCCATGCATTTTCACTGGTAACACTGGGTGGTACAAATTTTTTTTTGGGGGGGGGGGGGTAATACATTGCATGTAATCAAACCATTTAAGCCGTTAATATTATTTTCAGCACCAACAAGTTTTTTACACTCTTCTACTCCTACATACAATTTTGGATGACCAACGGGGTACTTACCCGTTTTGCATATGTACGGGTACAGTGAACAAACATCCACGTACTTTATTTTCTCAGAATTTTTACACTCATACATTTTAACATTGTTGCCTGTTCTGCCACCGAAAAAGACGTCTCTAGGATCTAAAGGTTTTTGTATTAACAGGTCGTGTGATATTGATTTTATATACTGTACAGCTGCATCATTAGTAGTTAACTCGAGATCAAATACACATTCCCAAATCTCGATCAATGTATACCCAGAATTTTTTATTCTTTCGCTGGTCAAACATGTGCGCTCATACCTTACGTCCAATGATTCATTTGTACGTGGTAAAATTGTATTTCTGTTTATTCGGTAACATCGAGGGCAACCATGCCAAAAACAACCATGGTACTGGTATACAACAACCTTACTCTCGTCATCATTTTCTGCAGAATTATAATACCCATCCACGAGAAAACCTTCGGGTAATCGTTTTTCTCGTGAACCGCCCGCATGTTGAATTTTTCGCCCCGTGATTTTTTCCGTCCAATACAGCCAGGCAAGAGCTTTTTTGGACTGCCTATCAGCACGCCGGTATCCACCTGTTGGTATTATACCAATTTGATTTGGTTTTAAAAATCTTTTCCGAAATACACGTAGACAAGCTGAAGCTATTGTAGCACACTCACTAAAAGGACAAACATCGCCACACTCCATAAATGTTTTCCGAAATGCGCTACAAGCCAATCTCAATATTGTTACATCCTGCTTGCAATATTTTTCTATTTCTTCTTGAAAATTAAATACGTAACTACGTTGTTTTTTATCATTATACCAGGATAAAAATTTTTCTCTTTCTTTTAGATGCATCCCACCAGGTGAATAATACTTCATGTCCGGTAATTCGCCAACGTAATTTTGATTTTCTAGTACGTTAAATAGATGTGGAAATGTACCTTTTGCAATATCATTTATACCATATGCAGCTGGCAAATTACGCAGCGGCATGTGGAAATAATTCAAACTATCGATAAATTTAACACTTTTATATTGTAATAAAATTATTTTGGACCCGTTCATAACGACTGTTGGTAAATCGCGCGTGCAGTGTTTTTCTACAATATATTTCAAAATAAACTGCGCATCATATCCTTGAGAATTATGAGCAATGCATATTATGTTATTAAACATTTTTCTCGGTTGTATTGCGAATTCCACAAATTGTTTTACGCAGTCATTTCTGAATACATATTCGCGAATACCGCATTTTGAACACAATATTGAAAGGTCTGTATTTTCAAAACAGAAATCGCATGATTGTTGTACAACACACAGAGTTGGTACATGGATTTTTATTTCTTCATCACCTTCAACCGATAAATTTTGCTGTGTCTCAAAATCATAAAATAAAAAAATGTTTTTCGCGCGTCGTTCCACATTTGATTTCAGTGGTTGAATATAACAAAAATGACCTATGGGCAATTTCGAATTGCAAATACTACTAAAACTCATACCGCATACATGTCTGTCATTTTTATCGTATTGTACCATCTTACAACAATTTTTACAAAATTTTATTTTCTCACATACACTGTAATTTTTATCAAACGAACCTCGTTTCCGGTGGTTTTCTATACACGACCTACCGAAGAAGGTCCGCATACATACATTACATTTTATAACTGGAATATTTGTGTTGCAGGATGGTATGTTTTTACATTTATAACACTCGTCTTTGCACCTGTGATTGTTTCTATATTTTTTATTGCATGGTATACAATAACCCCTGCTCCCGGCTGCAGCTACCAAATTCAAAATAGGTTGGTAATGTTTTAAATGTGCATAATACATAATACGTATCGTGCCTAATACATGATTACTTGTGTTAATGACAAATTGCGTACCATCATAAAGTGGCGCATCACCACGTCCAAATCCATTATATGAATACACAACAATCGCTATGCCTTTATGTGCAAAGTGAATTTGAAAAGCATTTATATGAGCAATGCCGTATCCGTCAACAGTTGGTAAATCAACTCGAGACAAATGAATGAGCTCCAGCGCTTTCTCGGTTTGATAGGAGCCGCTGGCTCGTCGTATAGCATTCCAATTTTCGTGTAAAGTTCCCGAGCGTACTTGACCTCTTTGTAAGTAAATATAGCCTGCAACTAGGGATCTTGGGAGGCACATGTTATCATTATTATGTATAGATAGAATGGATTTTTTGTGTACATCAATGTCGGATAGTGTTACACGCCCGCAACCGGTCACTGTTTTTACAACGGAAACGTTTATAGTTATTTTATCCTTAATACTAAACTCATTAGCGCTTTGCACAGCATTATTAAGTAATGTCCATAAATCATTATAGTTAAAAACGCTTACAGGTCGAAACGATAACCACAGGGGGCCACTGTGAAATTTGTCGGAATTTATGGTTAGGCCTATGTAGTCCGCAGGTCTTGCCTGTCCACATAAATAAGCATGAAGCGACTTCATGCACTCCTCCAGCCATATATACAAATCAGTAGATGTTCGTGGTTCTGGTATATATCCGCGTATTTCTCGTCCAGATAATCCAAATCTCGTAAAATGCCTTGATGATTCCGATTCTATCTGAAAATACGGTTGTGTGGTATCTTCGAGCACTCTCTCACGACCGCTCCCTGTCTGGAATGAGTTGTCTGTGAATATAGGTAAACTGTTTAGTTATAAAACGGGATGTGAATATAAAATATACATACCAGTTGGTGTGTTACCACTTTATGGGTTTAAGGACTCCCACACCACCTCGACAGGAGATGATGATCTAGGGCTCTCGGTATCGCTGTTTATGTTGAGATCGTCAACAGTCTGCTGGTTACAACTGTCAGTGATGCTACCATTTTCATCATCATCCTCATCCTCATCCTCATCCTCATAAATGTCATGTTCTTCTTCAAAATAGAAAAGAAAACACAAAATTAATGTAAATAAAAATAAAATACCAAAATTATATTGACTCTATTATGATCTCTACCACTTTCATCCGTGTCGCTGCTAATCATCAGGTCATCTATAATATTAATCCTGATGGGCGGATTGATCATTACATCCTCAATAATACTAACTCTTGTGTTAGTGGCTGAGGTACTGGGGGTACCACCGTCCTCTTGGTGTTTATTTACATCATTCACTGCAAAAACAGATAATCATATATTTTAATTTAACTAGTTGTTTTCTCTCCGTATATAAATATTATATATAATTTTTATATTTGATAATAGTTTCTTTACCGCTACCGTACGTACAGGAAAGAAGTGTCAAATCTCCTTCCGTGTCCCCCATCATATCTAGGTAAGCTATAAACAAAAGAATAACATTTAAGAATAGAATATTATATAAGAATTAATTATAGAACTCCAGCGAGTATTCGGTTCAATCTATCAATAATTTTCAAATGCTATCAATTAAAAATTACGCTACCTTTATTATGCTCTGTCTCCCTTGTATTGACACCTGATGTACCGGGTACGTTTCCATCATCATCTTCATTTTTCTTTACCGTATTTGCTGCAAAAGAATTTAATGTTACTATTTCTTATATTCATACGTTATTTGACGAACTTTAGTGCTTGATGTATTGCAGTTCTGATGGTTTTGACTGACTACATTTTGAGCACATGAAGCTTCAGAAATATTTTAATAAATAATTATATATTTAAATTGTAATTTTATTAGTTTTACGCAACAGAATTCAATTACTTTTTAACTACTAGGTATTACATATTAGCGGTTTTATATTTACTTATCTTTGGTATACTCGTAATAAAATATGTTTACCTTGCACTTCTGCATCGTACGTGCACGCAAGAATGTCTGCGTCTCCCTCTGAATCATCCATCATATTTTTGTAAGCTGCAAATAATCACGTTAATGCGCGCTTCATTTAGAAAGCATTTTTTTTTTGCGGTATCTAACTCTTTTTTACCCAAAATGAGAAATGCTGGTACGACAACTTCAGCTCAGATTCTGGGTTAAAGGAATTTTAGACTTTTGAAAGCTACCTTTTCTACTATTTTCAAGTGTTCTCTTTCGATTTCCAATGAGGAAATTATAATAACTTTATTATTGCAACAATTTTGCAAACGAAAGGAACGAAAAAGTTATATTCAACGAATGTGAGGGTCGTAATCACATTCGTTCAAAAATATTTTCGCACATGTGCCGAACAATATTTTTTTTGATTCCAGCGTGTGTAAAGTGCGTTCCCAAAATGTCAAAAGTGTGTAGAGTAGCACGTAGGTAGCATTATGTATGACCGTGAAAAATTTCAAGACTATGCCACTTTTGATTGTGGACATTTATGTCTCAAATTTTTATGCAATCAGCTGTTTTGTCCAAACAAGTATCAGTTGTATAAATATATCGCATAAAATATTATGATAATCAGTGTAATTTGAACAATCAGTATGAATGATTCTTTTACGTTGACGCTCTCGGGGTAGTCTTCAGTATTGGAAGCGCAATACTTTCCACCTATTGAACTTTCACCGCAGAAGAATTATGAATTTGGTTTGATAGAACTTTTAACGTTTAATTCAATCCCAAATGTTGACGTTAATAATAAATTTCATATTGGTAACCATGAAATTATTGTGCCGATCGGTAGCTATGAAATTGAGGATATAGCAGAATATATTAGAAACAAGCTGTCGGAGTATAGTGATATTACGCTAGATATAAAACCGAATAATAATACACTACGTAGTGAAATCAGATCTAATCGAGACATTGATTTTACACCAATCGATTCGATTGGTCGAACATTGGGCTTCAATAGACGAATTTTGGAGGCAAACAAGTTGCACATTTCAGATTTGCCAGTAACCATAATTAAAGTTAATGCACTTCGCGTGGAATGCAATATAACTACAGGCGCTTATATTAATAGCAGTAGAGCGCACACGATTCATGAATTTTTTCCTACTGTGGCGCCCGGATATAAGATTGTGGAAGTGCCGAATCACGTCATTTACCTACCTGTTGCCGTCAGATTAATAGATCATATTCAATTGCATATTGTTGATCACAACGGTGAATTGGTGAATTTTCGTGGTGAAACAATTACAATACGACTCCATCTTAAATCTACGTAACAATGGGTATTATGTACAATGGTCAGAACCTTAATAGTTACTGTAATAATAACCCATCATGGAGAAAACATATCAGTCGTCGTCCAATTCGCAAGACGTCAACACGTCGGAACGCTCTATTTCTGAAATGCTTGGGACTCAAGTTATATTATCATCACAATATCAAACAGTGAATAATAATAAAAATTGTTATTGCCGTTGTTGTATTTGCATACTTATAGCACGTTATCATAATAGCAATAATGGAGGATCCAATACTCAGCATTCAAAACCCAGTCGTTTTCGACGAATCTATCGCTCATTATGAGCTGCATTCACATCAATCTTACAATACAAGTTCTTTTGGTAAAAATGATGAAATTCGTATTGCTGTGCAAAATCAAGATTTATGTATTTTACCGTGTAAAAGTTTGATACATGTTAGTGGAAGATTGACGAAAACCGACGGAACTAAAGCAAATAATACTAATCTAACGTCTAACGCAATCTGTCATTTATTTGATGAAGCGCGATATGAATTGAATGGTGTTGAAATTCTTCGAAATTCATCGAAATAGAAATGTTGGTATTACTAGCTTGATGAAGGGGTATCCTTCTCACACGCCAAATGATGAACCCGTTTTAATCAATGCAGGTTGGATATCTAGTTCAAATCTAAAGATAACAAATGATAATGGTTATTTTGATGTGATCATGCCTCTGAGTATGATTCTCGGATTTGCTGAATATTATCGTAAGATAATTGTAAACGCGAAGCACGAACTTGTTTTAACAAGATCTAAACATGATGATAATGCAATTATACAAAATGCAGAAGAACATTACAAAATTGAGATGAATAAAATAGAATGGTTAGTTCCATATGTGACGTTGGCTGATAGGGAAAGGATACAGCTGTTACGTTTCATTGAAAAAGATCCTTGCATATCTTTGAGTTTCCGTACATGGGAACTTTATGAATATCCTCTATTACCGGTAACATCATCCCACGTGTGGTCCGTGAAAACAGCGACATAACTAGAAAAGCCACGATATATTATTATCGGCTTCCAAACAGCACGAAAAAATGACAAGGCGAAAAATGCTAGCCTGTTTGATCACTGTAACATTAGTAATGTTAAAGTATTTCTGAATTCAAAATATTATCCGTATGGTAATTTAAACCTTGATATTGCAAATAATCAATTTTCTTTATTATACGATATGTATATCAATTTTCAAGCTAGTTACTATAATAAAAATGTTAATGGTAAACCTATATTGAATAAATCAATATTTTAGAGAAAGCTCCATTTTGCTCGAATTTGAATCAAAAGAAAATTTTCCTTCAAACACTTCTGCTTATTGTTTAATTTTACATGATCGTATTGTAGAATATAATCCCATAAGTGGAAATGTAAAGAAGTTGGTTTGAGAGGGGGTTAGCCATTATTGCGCATGCGCTAATTAATGAATAAAATACAGTCACACATTAATTGCTAGTGAATCAGTATCATACGAAATTGAATACATTGTAGACGTGCAGGGATTCCGCGGGCCTGGTAATCGCTTCATACCGAAGGGATTGTCTATAATGAATATTTTCGTCGGTGATTGAGACTTGTGTGTTTAAAGCGCCATATCAATGGGTGTGGTTACCTTTACACTATAAAAGAGTCAATAACTGGTTAATACATCATTACCACGGCTTACCATGGCAATCTGGCGACGTTCCCTTTGATGCTATAAACGAGACTTTGGAGGATATCGTTAAATGTGCCAACAAAATTTATGTAAAAGGAGTCGATAAAAAATGTTGGTAGGAGGATATATGAAACGCTGAAAATGTTATTGATCTCGACGTTTTGGACTGTCCATATCTGACAAAACTGAAGCAACAGCAGCAATATGAATTGTTGGAGAAGTGTGAAAATCATTTGCTTAATGGAACTTGCACTAAAGAAAATGTGCAAATACTTAAAAATTGGGTATTGGGAAATCTACTTGAACAGCCTGCATCTCTTCAACGTTCATTAAGGATTTATTACGAGGTGAAACGTCTCGCATTGATGGAAACAAAAGATATAGAATGTCTACCGATCGATTTCATCTGCTTGTTTGCTGAACGATAAATTGAAGAAGCATGGACCTGCTTACCACCTGCTATGCAAATGCATCCTGAAATACGTGAATGTCGTCAATGTTATAAACAATTCGAATCAAGCTATGATACGATAGATGGTGAACCGCCTATGATTAAAGACTGCATCAGTTGTCAAATTAAAAGCGATGCATTAGTTGACGATATTGAAAATATAAATGTTATGTAATAGCTATTTTATATTCTTATGTATAACAATATTGTAAGCAAAAAAAAATTTATGTAATGTATGAATATGAATGTGAAAAATAAAATTTATTAAATACATCTTCTCTATTTTCTTCATCTTCCTTCCTTCCTGCATGATATTGTACCAAAATAGAAAATGAGTTATTATTTAACAATGGGTTCGTCGGCCCTGGTCGTAAATCTTAAAAGCACGGTTAGAATGAGATCATGGGGGAGTTAATCACTATTAGTTTTTATACGCGTCTTAACTCGTATACCATCTTTGAGAGACATAGGTCCCGACATATTATCTAATATGCTTGGAATTTACATGTGTTTTCCCAAGGATGGTCGAAGTTACATGTGTTTTCCCAGTGATTGGAATCTAGAACGAGCGCTTTCGAAGGGGTGATGTAGGAAAAATAGACCTGCCGGGTCCCGCGCATCAGGGGGTCGACGCCAGGTCTTTTGAACGTGTTGAGACTTGCTTAGAGGCTTTTCTAAATTAATTTTTCACTATTGGAGATCATTGAGTTACGCTAACGTTTTGTCAAGACGCCTGTCATATTGATGGATAGATTTCCCCCGACGAGAGAAAACTCTGAAAAGTGAATTCAAACTGACAACATGACAAGGGAGAGGTCAAAGCCCTTATTATTACATCACTAACGAGTAATAGGTTTTTAAAATTTGTATGAGATTTAAAAAGTAGGTCGTCGATATACGAGATTGCGCTTCAAACTGGTATTTAGACTAATGGAAATCTACGCTTTCAATTCATCAAAAAAAGATATGTAACATCCGAATTAGGTCGGTAACGGCATATTGAAAGAGAGATTTCCCAACAGAGCACATGTAAAAGATCGAAAGATATATGCATAACGCTACAGCATTAATCTTCGAAAACTTAATGGGACCGTCCACGAAGTCTTGCGTCATCTTATTGACCTCATTAGAGACGGTCAGATTTCCCAATGAGAGAGTCTTGAAACCGCGTACTAAACAGCAAATCAAAAATGCGAATCAATGCGCGAATCGGCCCGCGAGTCATTCCGAGACTCAAACCACGAATTAGTCCATTGACCATTGACGTGATCGAATAAACCATTGTATATATAGGTACACAATTTTCCAACAATTCACCGAATACTCTGAAAGTTCATTCGCCGTTTTTAAGTCGCCAATTTGAATTCGCTAAATCAAATAGCAAATTAGTATTCTACGAGCAAAAATCAGCCTTGTCTGAAACCTCAAACTTTATGTGCCATTTTAAATTTTTTTACAACAATCGACAGGTAGCAAGTATCTTGAAAAATCTCATAAGTAGTATAGCTGGGGCAGTGCACGATTCGTTTCCGCGGCCGCCACCAGGCGTCGCCACAGTCACGGCGCTGTCGCAGCCGGCGAGGTGGTAGATTCGTGAACTATTTCGCAGACTGATTCGTGGACTACTTCGCGAACTGAGTCGCGGACTGACTCGCTGGCCAATTCGCGGATTGATTCGCATTTTTGATTTGCTGTTTAGTACGCGGGCTTAATTCAAGAATCTCTCATTGGGGAATCTGATTGTCACTAATGAGGTCATTAAGATGACGCAAGGACTTCGTGGACGGTCCCGTTGAGTTTTCGAAGATTAATGCTGTAACGTTATGCATATATCTTTCGAACTTTTAAATGTGCCCTGTTGGGAAATTTCTCTTTCAATATGGCACACCGTTACCGACGTATTTCAGATGTTACTTATCTTTTTTGATGAATTGAAAGCCTATATTTCCATTAGTCTAAATACCAGTTTGAAGGTGCCTAGCCCAATCCCGTATATCGACGACCTACGTTTTAAATCTCACACAAATTTTAAAAACCAACAAAAAAAAAAATTTTGAAATCTATCCATCAATATGACAGTCGTCTTGACAAGCCGTTAGCGTAACTCAATGATTTCCAATAGTGACGAAACCGCTGAGTCCCTTCACACAAAACTGCTAAGACCATTTTCAAATTAATTTAGAAAAGTCTCTAAGCAAGTCTCAACGCGTTCAAAAGACCTGACATCGACCCCCTGATGCGCGGGACCTGGCGGCTACGACAGGTCCGTTTATCCTTCCTATCCATTACAAAATTTGTTCCACCCAGCATCTATATTTCCATTTTCTCGTTTCGTGACATAACGTTTCGAAATCCTTCTTGACCTACATATTCTTGAAA
The DNA here is from genome assembly GCA_030407085.1 of Trichopria drosophilae. NCBI lineage: Eukaryota > Metazoa > Arthropoda > Insecta > Hymenoptera > Diapriidae > Trichopria > Trichopria drosophilae. Next base: position 57,877,182 of record CM059587.1, read on the forward strand.
CACAGATTTTCATTCATAACGTGAAAAGTTTCGTTTTCATCTCTCCTCTTATCGAAAACCATTCCCATTACCACCATCGCAACGCCTCGACTGTAAAACCCATTAATCATTACATCGATCATCGACCCATTCATAAATATTTATTTTTTTTGTACAATATCATGCAGGAAGGAAGATGAAGAAAATACAGAAGATGTATTCAATAAATTTTATTTTTCACGTTTATATTCATTCATATATTACATTAATTTTTTTTTGTCTACAATATTGTTATACATAAGAATATAAATTAGCTATTACATGAAATTTATATTCCATTAATGGGAGACGTTTCACTTCATAATAAATCCGCAATGAACGTTGAAGAGATACAGGCTGTTCAAGTAGATTTCCCAATACCCAATTTTTAAGTATTTGTACATTTTGTTTAGTGCAAGTTCCATTAATCGTATGGATTTTACATTTCTCCGACAATTCATATTGCTGTTGTTGCTTCAGTTTTGTCAGAGATGGACAGTCCAAAACGTCGAGATCAATAACATTCTCAGCGTTTAATATATCCTCCAACCAACATTTTTTATCGACTCCTTTTACATAAATTTTATTGGCACATTTAACGATATCCTCCAAAGTCTCGTTTATAGCATCAAACAAAAAAAATTGTTCTCATTAGAACCGTGTATAATAGCCCACATAAGATGGCCTTATTCATAGCGAATGTGACTTTTGAACTGTCTTCTTTAATTGTTGACCATTCTCTCTCCCCTCTCTCATTAGCTACCCATTTGTTACATCTGTACGAATACCCGTGCATAAAATCGAGTCGTGTGCACATTCTTGTGATGTAACATTCACACGTCTATGGAATCAAATTCATTCTGAAAACCCAACAAGTACAAGCGTAAATGTATTTTAGTACTAACTAACGAAATACCTCTTGCTTTGAAATTGTATGTAGCCTAACGGACATGACTATTTAATTCCGTTTACAATAATGATTTGGATAATCACACTGCACGAAACGTTGTTCAATTTGACAGATTTTTGTTACTTCCACATTGTAATCGTAAATAGTTAACTAAGTCATTCACTTACAAATATTATTGTTATAGCGATTTTGTTAAATGTATTGGCATAAGGAGACTTTACTCCTATCCATCATATCATTATATCAATAAACAATTTTCATAGCAATAAATTAATTTGAAATTTCTTATCCACGCCTATCAGGGAGATTTCGTAAATTATAGGCAAAAGCATTCACAGTTATTAATATGATTCTTTATAGGTCATAAGTTTGCTGTCGACTAGATTCATAATAAACATATTGTTTAATGTAGACCGGTAAGTATCTTATTTCTTATCTTACATTTAATTCCTCACAATATTCAATATGTACCCTTCAAAGCGTCGTGTTTTATTGTTACTTATTGTATTTTGTAATATATCTGCTCGTACTCTCTATATTGCATTCATATTTTAAAGATAAATTGTAGCCACTCCAGATATTAACGAACACCTTACTAATAATTAAGACTGAACATCAAAGGACATAATTTGGTATACATTGATTATTTGACCAACCACCTTATACCGACACTAATGATCTACCTATACCAAAAGCATCTAGCAAATAATCGAGGTAATATATTCACTTCAAATTTATTATTATACTTGAAATATTTCTCCCAGTCTAAACTTCTCTTACAAATTTACTATGTTCTGCATCTTACTTACCTTATATTGGAAAAGTTAGTTAACTCATATTTTATGCGTGAAATTTGCATATTTTCCAACCCATATGTTTGAGCACATTTATTCTCTAAATATTACTCTAAGTGTTTTCTTTCGACTCTGAGAGTACAGCAATCTACAGTCTTATTTCATACTGCGCACACTTAAACGTGTAGAATATACGAATAATATTCATTTTTTATAGTTACTTTTTGCTCAAGGCATTAATTAACCCGTTTCGTCCTGAAATGGCATAAATTGTCGCCGTTTTTTAGCTCAATAATTTTCATAGAAAGGGTGAATGGACTTTTATATAAGTCCATGTCTTATAGGTTTCAAGTCTGCTCTTTCTGAATCTGAAGTCCATTTTCCGATATCTTTAGTCGTTTTTCCAATATGGCGTCCAGAATGGCGAAAACCCCGAAAAAAATAGTAGTTTCTTAAATTAAATGTCTTTTTTTGATATGAAACTGTAGTCCAATCGATTCCTACTTCTGGATCGGGTGGAGTAATTAGTTGTATCAAAAGATAGAGTAATGCGCATCCTAGAATTCAAAATGGCGTCATTTTCAACAAAATTTTCGTTATTCAGTTGTAATACTTTTGTAAATGAACATACATTCAATATCATTTGATAAAAGATGATTTTCCACATCCTCGATCACGAATCACTTTTCAAATTTTCCAAATTCAAAATGGCGGATCCAATATGGCGGTCAAAAATTTGAAATTTTTATAAATTTTTGTGCAGATGTGTATAGAGGGAGTTTTGAGGTTCCTGATCACTAATCCGTTATCAGATTTTTGAAATTCAAAATGGCGGATCCAATATGGCGGACAAAAAATCAAAACTTTTATCATTTTTGTGAAAATGACTATACGTGGTTTTTTCATGTTTCTGATTCCGAATTCATTATCAGATTTTCGAAATTCAAAATGGCGGATCCAATATGGCTGTTGAAACTAAAATTGTTGTAAAAATGCGTTAGGGGCTTTTTTGAGATCCTGGACTACGAACCCGTCTATTATTTCGAAACTTTTCTCTATACCACGTTATGTGTCCTATCATCTATATTTTTTTATCTGTTAGAGCAGTTCATCGACCAAGTTTTCGAAATATTTTTTTTCTACCTGCATCATAAAAATCAACAAAATCATTCAAACCTTCATTGTTATTGTATCATCAATATATACTTTCCATATTCAAATTAGCAGAATTTTACTAATTATTAGCTAAATTTTACTACTTCATTTAGTGAAAACTCATCCACTGCGAATTACTGGAAAACTACTAATTGAAATAGTTAATATTATTTCATTCTATTATCTCCGCAAATTGCTCGTTGCATGTGTGGCCGTTAGATGTCTAAGCGGATTTTTTGCTCCCGTTATAAGAATGGGTTTCTGTTCAGTACATTAGGAGATGAATGTTTTCATAAGATAAGACTGATATACGTAATGTATATTTGATGCTGGTATCTTGCCCGTAATTTGCGAGTCAGAATTCTACTAATTCGAAATTATATTTTCATATTAGCTTGTTTCTTCTTTTATCATGTCAAAGCGTCGAAGAGGGTCAGAACCTGATTTTATCAGTGATGATGATATCCATCAAAGTAACGATATTGATATTTTCATCCCTGATCCAAATGACTCAGGTGAATCTGATATAGAAGAGAGTACAAACGAAGAAGGTTTCAATAATTTAGAAGATTCTTCTGACGCAGATGTTTCAAATGATGAAAATGTAAGCGATGATGAGATCAATTTTGCAAATGTATCATACAGAAAAGTATTTGATAATTATACCCCAACACAAAAAAAATTAGAGCCTAACCATGAATATAATTGGTGTGAAGGAGAAAAGATATATTACGAAAACTTAGAAAATGAAGTACTTTTAACGGAGAAAACAAAATCGATGCTACGTGGCAAAACAGCAGTAGAATTGTTTGAGCTTTTTTTCTCGCAAGAAATAAAAGATTATATAATTACTGCCACGAAAGAAAATGGTTTAGAGATAAGTATAAATAAATTAGACACGTTTATCGGTATTTTGATATTGTCATCCTTTAACATCCGCAGAGCTCAAAAGGACTACTGGTCTAAGGATTCTAAATTGAGATGCGAAAGTGTTGCTTCGGCAATGAGTCGTGATGTCTTCTACGCTATAAAATCAAAAATCAAATATTCTACATCAGACGACGCAAATGAAAACGACAGAGCTTGGAGAGTTCGTGCTATCATTAACATCTTTCGCAAAAATATCTCGCAATTTGGATTTTTTGAAACAGCCCTTTCTATTGATGAGATGATGGTGAAATTTTTTGGACGAACCTCCTTGAAACAATTCATTCGCTCGAAACCAGTAAGATTTGGAATAAAGTTGTGGGCAATATGTTCAGAAAATGGATACATGTTTGATTTTGATATTTATTGCGGCAAAAGTAACGTCAATATCAATAACGCATTATCGTCTTGCGCAGTTGGTTCAAAAGTTGTGTTGCAGATGGTAAACCAACTTCTTATGTCCGTACCACAAAAACAAAAGTTACTGAAATATCATCTCTACTTTGACAACTTTTTTACATGCCCAGATTTACTGGTGCATTTAATAAAAAGTGGTCTTCGATCTACAGGCACGGTTAGAAAAGATAGAGTTAAAGAAGTTCATACGTTCCCGAAAAAGGCACCAAGAGGAACGTATAAAGTGAGTCATGAAAAAAATAGTGGAATCAATTTCGTAAGCATTATTGATTCCAAACAAGTGTCTCTACTTTCTACTGCAACTGGCGTCACACCGATGACAACTATGCGACGATATTCAAGCGATGCAAAGAATAAAGTACAGTTACACTTTCCTTCCGTAATTTCTACATATAACAAATATATGGGTGGAGTAGACCTTCACGATTATAGGTGTAACCGAATTTTACCGAGTATTCGGTCGAAAAAGTGGACATGGGTAATTTTCGCTCGATTGATACAGTCAGCTGTAACAAACGCGACAGTGATACGAAAAATATGTTCTGATGACAAAAATACCCAAACGAGTACAAAAGACATGTGTATGCAGATAAGTGATTCATACTTATCAAGGTCAAAGAAACGTGATTTTATCCTTCACAAAAGTGAATCGAGAACACGGCTAAAATGTTCAATTACTGAATGTGGCATGAGAACAACCAAGTTTTGTATTGACTGTAATTTGTATTACTGCAAAGTGTGTTTCTCAAAAAATCATGCACAAAATCAGTAAACTGCGTCAACGAATCAGTGGGTTCATGAGAGAGTGGGCAATAGTTTACCGAGAGGGTTTGGAGTCATTTACTGTAGGAGTGACGAACTACGGGGTCCTTATCTCGGAATACTGTGTAAATAGTGTAAATAAGCAAGGTGGGAGGGTGGGTGGGATGCTAACGGACTTTACCTCCTCGCGGTGCATCCTGGGTAACGCTAAAGTGGTCCAAATGGGCCAACTAAATCGAAAATATGACAATGGTTTCGTAATCAGGAACCTCAAAAACCCTTCTATACATAATTGTAGAAAAATGTATAAAATTTTCACATTTTTAACCGCCATATTGGATCCGCCATTTTGAATTTCGAAAATCTGACAACGAATTCGGAATTAGAAACATGAAAAAACCACGTATACTCATTTTCACAAAAATGATAAAAGTTTTGATTTTTTGTCCGCCATATTGGATCCGCCATTTTGAATTTCAAAAATCTGATAACGGATTAGTGATCAGGAACCTCAAAACTCCCTCTATACACATCTGCACAAAAATTTATAAAAATTTCAAATTTTTGACCGCCATATTGGATCCGCCATTTTGAATTTGGAAAATTTGAAAAGTGATTCGTGATCGAGGATGTGGAAAATCATCTTTTATCAAATGATATTGAATGTATGTTCATTTACAAAAGTATTACAACTGAATAACGAAAATTTTGTTGAAAATGACGCCATTTTGAATCCGCCATTTTGAATTCTAGGATGCGCATTACTCTATCTTTTGATACAACTAATTACTCCACCCGATCCAGAAGTAGGAATCGATTGGACTACAGTTTCATATCAAAAAAAGACATTTAATTTAAGAAACTACTATTTTTTTCGGGGTTTTCGCCATTCTGGACGCCATATTGGAAAAACGACTAAAGATATCGGAAAATGGACTTCAGATTCAGAAAGAGCAGACTTGAAACCTATAAGACATGGACTTATATAAAAGTCCATTCACCCTTTCTATGAAAATTATTGAGCTAAAAAACGGCGACAATTTATGCCATTTCAGGACGAAACGGGTTAAACTCTTACTCATAATTAATAATAATTTTATATACATTATTACTTTCCCAGTATTACATTATACTCTCACGGATATTCTTCTTCTAACATCATACATCTCAATCGTAATATTCACTTTCAAAATTTGTAATTATTGAGAATTTTCCATTTATATCTCATTAGCTTTCTTATATTGTAAGTTTATATCGTATCGTCTCTGTTAACATTCCTCACACTATTAATAATCCTTAACTTCATTATTATAGTTTCAATATTTCCATAGCACATACCTTTCGACTATGGTGTAATTGTGTATTTCATATTTTAAAGATAAAAATTGCAGCTACTCCAGATATTGACGAGCACCTCACTAATAATTAAGACAGAGAATCAAAGGACATAATTTTCGTTATTTCGGCCGTCGAAGATTTGGTTTTTTTATTTGTTTACGGCATTGTGTGAGTTGGTCAATTACTGTGTAATACATATATCATTTATTTGACACTTACATTATTGCTCTCTCACACACAAAAGGTATCATAAATTTCTGCACATTTGCTGACACGATTGCGAAATTATGCTTAAATATTCTGATTTTTATCGATTGTTCAATTGATGATTGAGAGAGAAAAAGGAAGAGGGGGAGAGACGGAGAGGGAAACCTATATGGCGATGTCTAAGATGTGGTAAATTGTACACACTTAAAAAAACGGTGCGTAAAGATAGAAATAAACTGTTGAATTTTACACGCTTCTCTTAGATTTTTACATCGTCATTTCGATCTTCTTATTCTCAGAAATTTTAAAAGTAGGAAATATTAAATGAAGGTTAATTAATTATATTAAAAGAAAGCCGATACTCGTATGTTATCGTCACTTGTGGGAAGTCAGATTCATTGTTACCGTATAGTAAAGTCTACGGATAATTAACAGGTGGAAACCTATATGACGATGTTTAAGATGTGGTAAATTGTACACACATTAAAAAACGGTCAGGAACCTGATTAATTACATTACCCACATGTCCAAACTCATATAGCTATGGTTCGAACGTCATGAAAACACGTAAATACCGTGAATAGATAAATGCATAGGGAATAAGCGTGTCATCCTCTCTGTCTAATTACTGCTAGCTTCTTCCATCATTTCTATATTATACATTTAATACACGCTATTCGGATTATGTGAGATTTATTACTATTTAATTATTATTATTATAAATGATTTATTTATTTATTAATGCTACCTTTGTTAACGAAGGGGTGAGTTGGCCTACAGGTGGCCCGCCAGGTTATTCCTAGATAAAATACGGAACTAAAATGGCGGAGGCTGTCTAAATTTGGGAAAGAGAAAATGTGTCACTTAGTATACGTTTTGATGAAATTACGCAATGACTTTAAACGCGTCTGAACCTGTATAAATGGAAAAATATACAGTGAAAATGATCTACGGGTAATCGGCGATGACGATGACCGTAAAAACGTTATAATGCTAAAGTTAATGAATCTAACAAAGTTTATGCGATAGCGAGAGAGATGGTAGTAGAACGCAGGAGGAAAAGGTCATTCTTAGAATTTTACGTTCACTTTCACAATACAGTTCCTAGCCTACGATGTATTTCCACATAGGCACCGAGGAGCGACTATGATGTAGCAATAGCTGACCTTTATGGTAGCCATTATTGCGCATGCGTCAATAAATGAATAAAATGCCTTTATACATTAATCGCTAGTGAATCGCTTCATACCGAAGGAAATGTCTATAATGATTATTTTCGTCGGTCAAATTGAGACATGTGTGTATAAACCACCCACCATATCAATGGGTGTGGTTACCTTTACACTATAAAAGAGTCAATAACTGATTAATGCATAATTACCACGGCTTACCATGGCAATCTGGTGACGTTCCCTGTGATGCTATAAACGAGACTTTGGAGGATATCGTTAAAGGTGCCAATAAAATTTATGTAAAAGGAGTCAATAAAAAATGTTGGTTGGAGGATATATTAAACGCTGAAAATGTTATTGATCTCGACGATTTGGACTGTCCATCTTTGACAAAACTGAAACTACAACAGCAATATGAATTGTCGGAGAAATGTAAAAGCCATACGATTAATGGAACTTGCACTAAACAAAATGTACAAATACTTAAAAATTGAGTATTGGGAAATCTACTTTAACAGCCTGCATCTCTTCAACGTTCATTGTGTATCCATGAATATGAACGTGAAAAATAAAATTTATTAAATACATCTTCTGTATTTTCTTCATCTTCCTTCCTGCATGATATTGTACAAAAAAAAAATAAATATTTATGAAAGCGTCGATGATCGATGTAATGATTAATGGGTTTTACAGTCGAGGCGTTGCGATGGTGGTAATGGGAACGGTTTTCAATAGGAGGAGAGGCGAAAACGAGACTTTCCACCTTAAGAATGAAAATCTGTGTTTAAAATATGTAGGTCAAGAAAGATTTCGAAACGTTATGTCACGAAACGAGAAAATAGAAATATAGATGCTGGGTGGAACAAATTTTGTAATGGATAGGTAGGATAAACTCGTAGCCGTCAGGTCCCGCGCATCAGGGGGTCGACGTCAGGTCTTTTGAACGCGTTGAGACTTGCTTAGAGGCTTTTCTAAATTAATTTTAAAATGGTCTTAGCAGTTTTGTGTGAAGGGACTCAGCGGTTTCGTCACTATTGGAGATCATTGAGTTACGCTTACGGGATTGGGCTAGACACCTTCAAACTGGTATTTAGACTAATTGAAATCTATGATTTCAATTCATCAAAAAAGATTAGTAACATCTGAAATACGTCGGTAACGGTGTGCCATATTGAAAGAGAGATTTCCCAACAGGGCACATTTAAAAGTTCGAAAGATATATGCATAACGCTACTGCATTAATCTTCGGAAACTCAATGGGACCGTCCACGAAGTCCTTGCGTCATCTTAATGACCTCATTAGTGACGGTCAGATTCCCCAATGAGAGATTCTTGAATTAAACCCGCGTATTTTTCAAGATACTTGCTACCTGTCGATTGTTGTACGTAAATACAAGTGTTTTTCTTTTCAATGGTAACTTACGAATTTGTTGTATTTTGTGAATTTAAAATGGCACATAAAGTTTAAGGTTTCAGACAAGGCTGATTTTGTGATCGTAGAATACTAATTTGCTATTTGATTTTGCCATTTGATTCTTTCAACTCCTAACCGAATATAAAGCCAAATGAAAAAGTGTTCCAAATTGAATGACTGACTCTAATTTTATAATATTTATAGCAAAAACGTTAATTTACTTTTTTTACATCTAAATTATGTAAATATTAATTGATTATTAAATAATTAGGCGTGAGAAATTCATTTTGTTCATGTAGTTGTGAACATCTCATGTGAAATATCTAAATTAACATTGTTGTTTGATATGTTCGAAAGGCAGAGTCGATATCCATTTTGATTCCCTTTTTTATTTTATTTTATGTTGGGTTTGAATTTAAGGGATGTGATCTATTCATTTTTTTTGAGGTTCTTCAGAATTTAATGTAACCTGAGACCTGGTTAAGACCAACAATTTCTTCAAAATTATGGGAGATTTAACAATAATGAATTTTGCTATTTTTTTCCAATTTTTGTCTCCATGTATTGTATTGTTTTATTTTATTTCCATGGGTGTACAAGTTTCTATAACATTACTTTCCTGAAATGCAGTTAATATACGTGATATATAATATGTTTGCTGAAAAAGATAGAACTTTCTGCCAATAAATTGATCTTAGAACCGGGTCTCCAGTTACATAAGACTCTCACGAAATTCATAAAAATGAATAGATCACATCTCTTAAATTCTAACCCAGGGTAAAGTCAAATTGGACATTGAGACCGCTTTTCGTACATATCAAGCAAAAATGTTAATTTAGATATTTCACATGAAATGTTCACAACTACATGAACTAAACAAATTTATCATGCTTAACTCAATATTCAACTAAAATTTACCTAATTTAGATGTAAAAAAAAGGAAATTAAAGTTTTTGCTACAAATATTGTAAAAGTAGAGTCGACATTCAATTAGGAACCCTTTTTCATTTGGCTTTATCTTCGGTTAGGAGTTGAATCGAAAAGAGATAAACCTAGAAGCAAAACTACTAATACTTCCCCAGAATAATTACAATAATTAAATAAAAATGACTGTCGAAAACTAATTCTTATGAAGCCCAAAATTACAATCTTAATTTGCAAGTTGTCTCGCATTGTCATACAACAATCATGTAAATTAGCGTAATCTTTTAAACACCTTGGTTCACATTTTTTTAAAATTAATTTTAATTAATTTGGGATATTTTAGTTATTTTTATAATTTTTTTGTGTGATAAAATTATTTTTTTTGTGTGATAAAATTATTTTTTTTGTGTGTATTTTAAAAAAAGATGGAAGAACAATACCGACTATTTTGGGATAATCATTTTGCCCACAATACCACCCCACACCGGAAGTACCTACAAGTACCACTAGTGCTATAGAATCAACACTAACCCCTCCAATAATACCTATGACTGCAACCTCTGTGACCACTACCTCTACTGTTTCAGAATCCAGAAAGGCCACTAAAGAGCAATATGAAACCATATTAGTAAGCATCGAACAGATAGATTTCTTAGACTTTATTAAAGAATGTGATAGGGCTGAAATTGCTTTAACGGTGACTTTAGAGTAATGCAAGATCGGTTAACACGATATAAGGTGTTAACTACTTACCCCGCCTCCGATGTAGATTGGAGTGAAGCAGTGGATGGTAGAGGTGATGCATTACCAATTACCCTTGGTGAAGCATTATGTGACCCAGTTATAGGGAATATAATCCGGAACCCCTTAAAAATACGGTACCCCCTTGACCGTTACCACTAGCGCCGCCCAGGAGCTTGGCGCTCGCGTATGGGATCCCTTCCGATCGATCTCGCGCGTTTTATAAAGACCAAGAATCTTTTATGGAAGATCAGTAAAGGGTTAAATACCCTTTCAAGATTCTCAACTATCCCTACAATTTCTTTAGCCCCTGCCACTCCTCTCAAAATTAACCCAAATATAACCTGTCCTCCTCCCTCTCGTTATATCGTCCATTTTCCCCCTCATAAAACTTATAATTTACCTCCACGATTCTCATGGCCATACAAAGGTTGGTCACACTCCCAGATTTCTAAGAAATATGCCGACTTCTAACAAATCATACTTTGGTTGCTCTGCATGTCCGTCGCAGACAACCGGATTATGGAATAAAAGCGCTGTAGAGCAATGGCGAACCCAAGGCCCAAAATTTTCCGGAGAGGACGACGAAGACACCGAAATTTTCCTATTAAAACTGAAGGAATACGGTGTTAGTCGAGACCTCTCCGAGGAAGAACTGTTGGGTGCCCTTCCCGAGGCCTTCAGGGGACCTGCTTAAATTGGTATCCTGTAATTTGTCTCCTGTTTTAGATCGGCTTTTAGTTAGATGCATTCTTTCAGATGCATGAAATAAGTATTCGACGAGGTATTTCCCTACGTACCTAAGGTTTAGAAGAATCCGCCTGAGACTTTATAGTAGCTTTACGCCGCCTTTTTAATTTATTAGCCACCCCTCCACCCCTTGAAGAACAATTAGCTATATGTTGCCATAATTTGCGTCCAGCTCTATCAGAAATTTCGAGATAAAAAGTAAATAATTTTTCAGAATTGTTTCAATTATGTAGACATTATGAAAACATAATGCAGAGGGAAAAACAATATAGGCCCCCTCCTTCTGCCTCCCTATACTTTTGTCCCACATATGCCTATAACCCTAATAAAAATAGACCAACAATTAGAATTGCTGCTACAGATCCAGTTCCTGAAAATTCCCCTTCCTTTCATTCGACAACTTTATTGTCGGTCCCACAAGTCCCGATTAATCCTCCAAGGCAGTATCATCCAAAACTACCTCCACCTCCTTCAAACCGGAAAGCAGTGCAAAAACCAAAACCCCAACCAGAAGTTTCTTCCATTCCGCCCCTAACGAATAAAGTAGTAAAAGCCCCATCTCAACCCCCAACAAGTAATAGTGTAAGATGTTTCAATTATCAGAGAATAGGCCATATTTTTAGAGAATGCCCTGACTCCATCGGATACTTTTGTTTTATTTGCGGATATCCGGGAAAATCGTCAGTAAATTGACCATCGTGTGCTCGTAGGCGTAAAGGAAATGCGGGGTGCGGGTCGAAAAACCGACAAATCAAAAAGCCGACAGGTCGAAAAACCGACAGTCAAAAAACCGACATCGAAAAGCCGACAGTCAAAAAACCGACAGTTCAAAGAATGACTGTCCTCCTGACGATGTGTCTCTTTTTTTATGTGTCGGCATTTCGACTGTCGGTTTTTTGACTGTCGACTTTATGACTGTCGGTTTTTTGACCTGTCGTCTTTTTGATTTGTCGGTTTTTCGACCCGCACCCGAAATGCGTAGCCAGGGGGACAAAACCTCCCTGTCTCCCCGTAAAAATTTGTTTCAGAAACCCCATAAAAAGAGATTTAATATAGAACGTATTTTATCAGCTATGCGTCGTGCCCGTTGTGTTTCCAAATTAGATTTAAGTCAAGCATATTTCCAGGTCTCAATAGAACACAGTAGTCGTCCAATCACCGCCTTCGCCGTCCCAGGAAGAGGCATGTTTCAATTTAAGAGAATGCCTTTTGGATTAACAAATGCCCCTGCCACATTTCAAAGGCTAATGGATAGGCTAATTGATCCTGCTTGGGAACTCCACGTCTTTGCCTACCTATATGTCGCAATAATAGCCGCAGAATTGGAAGACGAACATTTTAAGTATTTAGAGATTGTTTTGTAAACTTTAGTTGAAACCTAGTTGTTTTTCAGGACCTATTTACCAAGTATATAGATGAAAAAGCCCTTCGATCGGCCAGAGGATTGGCAATATCGAACGCTTTGGACTCCTTAGTGATCAATCGTTGGGGTTGACCAAGATATTTTGTCCCCGATAATGGAAAAGAATTTGATAATAAGTATTTGGATTATCATTTACAGCAGCTAAGTATCTCCAAAGTCTCAAAACATCTTCCTACAATTCTCAAGCGAATCCTGTGGCTCGTGCCAATAGAACCCTAAAAACGATGATTTCTTCTTTTGTTGGTATGGATCACCGTGATTGGGATTTGCACTTAAATGAATTCTGCTTTGCCATGAATACGTCTGTACAAGCCTCTACCCAAATGACCACTGCCTTCTTAAATATTGGTCGCAATCCCCGCCCTGCCCGAAGTATTCGTAATACTGACGCAGTCACTCTTAATAGCAATGACCCCACTGCATGGAGAGATAGAATAAAATGATTACCGTTGATTCATGATTGGGTTAGAAAGAATTTAGAGGAAGCTGCAAAAAGACAAGCCCAATATTATAATACAAATCGTGTAGACTCCCGTTTTAAAGTAAATGATTTAGTAATGAGAAGAACTAGAGTTCTTTCGTCCGGAATTCGAAATTTTGCAGCTAAAGCAGCACCCAATTTACCGGCCCCTTTCGAATTATTAAAGTATTATCCCCTGTTGTTTCTGAGATTGAAGACAATAGTACTCGGAGAAATCCAAAAGTTCATATAAAGGATTTGAAATTGTATGTGACCCCGGACACAGTGGTTTGGAAGCAAGAATAGGTTGAACCAAAATTCGCCCGAAATCCTGCGCTCAGGATGCATTTAGAGATGTCTGGGGAGTGACAAACCGTTTTCTATTATGCGTTTGAAATTCGCGCCTTATTGAACCTTCTCGATGATTTGTTCCGCGACCCGTCCCCACTTTACGTCCGCGACGGGTCTACGCCGAACCTCCGCGATCGCGCACAGTCAGTCGGAATCAAGCCGCCGAACACAGCCGAATCGAAGTAACACGAATGCAATTAAGGCGAGACTTTGTGAAATTTTTCTTTGTGACGACAATCGAATTTTCTTTTATACCAAAATTTCATGCGCACAGTGACGTCGCTTTCGATCTCGTACAGTGAGTTCATTTTGTATACGAAAAGAGTGAATTAAAAGAGAAACGAGAGAAGTTGGGAGTGAACTCAGTGCCTCTTTTATTTGAAATGATCCCTGTGCCTCCAAACTACTCCGTATGATCCTGCAACCTTTTTTCCGCGCTTCCTACGCAAACATTTTGGCGATCCTGCCAGGATCCTCGGATAGTTTTCGCGACTTTATTGTGTGCAAGTGAGAAAAGGGGCTGGAAACATTTATTAAATTCAGTGCGCGTCGAAACAACGCTTCGAATTTGTGTCGATTTAGTGAATTTCGTATATTTCACTTTGGTAACAACGTGCTCGCCATTGTGGCATAGCGTCATATTAAACGACGCCATTTTGGAGGACGCGACTGACGTCAGTAGATCAGCCCCCCTCTCGCCTGTGAACCTCAATTAGCGATCATCGACGCATTGTCGCCGCCGCCCCCGCGCCCGCAGTCGCCGTATCGTCATCGACACTTGGTTGTCGTCGCCGCCGCATCACGCCGCCGATTCTTCTATCGCCGCCATCTCGCCGCTGCGTGACGTCACACCAGGTGGTCGACTTGTTATACCATAGCCGCAGCTGCTGTCGCTGGAGCCCCGACGCCTTTGCAGAATCGACGCTCCAGTGGACTACGCCGTTGCCGTTGCCGTTATACGCAGTTTCTTTTCGACGTTTGCTGTTTCTACGAGTTTTCTGCCACGCTGCCATTTTGAATTCATTACTTCGAGGACTTCAAGTCATCTTCCGCCAGCAACAAAGGAATCTACATTATCGACGTAACCATTTGATTTCGACATTGCTACTTGGTCGGTAACTTTGTTCAGTTTTCTTTCTTGAGTTAAATTTCATTCGAATTAAGTATTTTCGAATTTGGAAAATTGTGTAAAGACAATATTAATTTTCTAACATCGTCAAGGGCATTAACGTGCTGTATATTATACATTTTATTGCTACATTTTACTCATGAATGAATCGCCTATTCACGATCTGACATTTTTATTCGATAATTCTTTTGTCGACAATCCTTTTGATTTCGGTGATGGAGGACCAAACCTCCGTTGATCTCGTGGTACAAATTGAAGGGCTTATGCAAGAGTTGGAGGAATCCTATGCTCAAATACCGACTGGACTTAATCGCACTCCTGGACGTCTCAAGGTCAGGATGGAGCACATGAAAACACTTTGGTCGAAATGCTGCGATTGAAATGATCGATTAAGAGACAACGCTTCTGAAGACGACCTCCAGACGTTACCATATTTCAACAACCGACGTTTCCAGCAGTTTGAAAATTGTTACCTCGACATGTTGGGCGATATTGAGGACGCCATGGATAGTCTCGCTCCACGTGCCGTTTCCAGTCCAACGATGTCTACATCAATATTTCACGGCGTTCAGTCGGACCGTTCTGCTGTTGAGATGATCTTGGGAGCAGATTTGTATGGCTCTATACTTCTCGACGGTCTTATCATAGGGCGGCCTGGGCAACCTATTGCTCAACATTCTATTTTTGGGTGGATCTTATCTGGTCACGCACCTAACGAGATTGCAGCTCGGACTTCTCATATTCATGTTCACACATGCTTAGATGAACCTCCACTGTCCCAACTGCTCACGAAGTGCTGGGAAATTGAGGATGTCTCCGAAAGTTCGCCAGCATCAGTAGATGATACTCGCTGTGAGTCACATTTTCTTTCGACTCACACCAGACTTCCGAACGGTAGATATATTGTACGGCTCCCTTTCAAGGACGTTGAGCCAACATTTGGTCCTAGCAGTAATGATGCTATCCGATCTCTAGTATCTCTGGAAAAGCGTATGACCTGCAATCCTGATTCTCAAGTCGCGTACAATAAATTCATGAAAGATTACGAAGAGCAAACGCATATGAGTATCGTTTCTCCACGGAGCTCAAATGCCGAGTATATGTGTTACTTACCACATCATGGAGTTGTCAAGGAGTCGAGTTCCACAACTCCCCTTCGAGTTGTCTTTGATGCTTCGCGAAAGTCAGCAAACGGTATCTCTCTCAACAACACATTGCTCACAGGTCCGAAACTTCAATCCGACATAAAATCAGTTTTAACGCAATGGCGTTTTCCTCGTTTTGTACTCAGTGCTGACACCAGCCAAATGTACAGGCAAATTTTGGTGGATCCCCGCGACCGGGATTGTCAACGTATCGTGTGGCGATATGATCCTACCCAACCTATTAACCATTATACTTTAAATACGGTGACGTTTGGTGTGTCATGTGCACCCTACTTAGCTCAACGGGTTCTGCAGTAATTGATGAGCGAGGATGGTCCCCAGTTTCCGTTGGCGACGGCCAGTCTACGGTCTGGCATCTATGTTGACGACTGCCTGTTTGGCGCCGACGATCACGAGACTGCCCTCCTACTGCGACATGAAGTTGTGTCATTACTCCGTGGAGGTGGCTTTGAATTGCATAAGTGGGCGAGCAATGCCTCTCAGTTCTTTACTGACATTGACCCTACCAGCAACGCACTTGTTGTAGATAAAGCAATCTTTCGTGAAGAAGATATAAAGGTTCTAGGGGTATTCTGGAGTCCATCCTCAGACTCGTTTCATTATAAAATACGTCTTGAGTCACCGCCCCATTACACGAAATTTATTTATATACATTACTGTCTCTTATTTCTCGTCTGTATGATCCATTGCGCTGGGTATCACCAGTCATTATATCTGCTAAGGTACTCATTCAGCAGCTTTGGCTGCTTAAAGTGGATTGGGATTCGGCTCTCCCTGACTCAGTCATTGACAAATGGCATTCGATTGCCACTGACCTACCTCACCTTAATCAGTTTAAAGTACCTCGGTGGGTTGGGTCTCTTTGTGACCAAAGTAAAGGCGAGTTGCACGGCTTTTGCGATGCCTCCAGTCTCGCTTATGCTGCCGTGATTTATTTTTAAAAAAATTGGACAGACGGAACAGTCGTCATTTCATTGTTAGTCAGTAAAACCAAAGTTGCACCTCTCAAGCATCTGACAATTCCGAGACTCGAGCTTTGCGCAGCTGTTTTACTAGTTCGTCTGTTCAAATTTATAATTTCTTTGCCGCATTTTCAGACTTTTAGTCAGAACTGTTTGACAGACGCAACAATTGTCTTAGCATGGATCAGCGAATCTCCATCAAAATGGAAGACGTTTGTGGCGAATAGGGTATCTGAAATCCATTCCCTTCTTCCTACCGCCAAGTGGCGGCATGTTCCTACCGCCGACAACCCGGCCGATTTAGCTTCCCGAGGTATGCGCGCTCGTGACTTACCCAAATCTCGTTTGTGGCTACAAGGTCCAGAATGGCTCAATTTTTCCGAGGAATATTGGCCTTGATTGTCTTCCGCTTCGGTTGCTGATGTTACTTCAGAAAGACGAGTTCGAGTTCATGTTGCAATACAAGAAAACGACGTTTTTGATCATTTAGCTGCTAAAATATCAGATTGGGATAAATTGCTTCGTGTAACGGTAATTTTGTTATCTTGGCGACGCCGTAACCAAGCAGACCCATCCATTTCACCCTTTCTAACGGCTGATGCAATTGCTCGAGCCTCATCTATCTGGTTTCGATGGCTTCAATCACAAATGTTTCAAGATGAACTAAGAGCATTGAGATCTTCTGCTCCGATTTCTGCACGCAGTCCGTTGAAAGGCCTTAATCCATTTTTTGATAACGAGGGTCTTATCCGTGTTGGTGGTCGCTTGCAGCACGCCCAATTACAATACAGTGCAGCGCACCCAATTATTTTGAAGTCTCATCCAGTCGTAAAACTTTTTATTCGAAAGGTACATCACCATTGCTTGCACGGAGGGATCACTCTTACTCTCTCCACTTTACGAAATTCCGTATGGATTTTGCAAGCCCGAAAGTTGATACGTTCCATTATTTTCAATTGCGTGATTTGTACTAGACTCAAAGCAGAATCAGCAACTCAACTAATGGGTAGTCTTCCTGAAGCTCGTGTCCTTCGTCCGGCCCGACCATTCTAGCACTGCGGCGTGGATTATGCTGGTCCAT
Source organism: Trichopria drosophilae (assembly GCA_030407085.1). Classification (NCBI taxonomy): domain Eukaryota; kingdom Metazoa; phylum Arthropoda; class Insecta; order Hymenoptera; family Diapriidae; genus Trichopria; species Trichopria drosophilae. Next base: position 57,895,283 of record CM059587.1, read on the forward strand.
TACAGATTTGTAGTACTCGCGGACGTGGACACAAGAGTCACCACGCGTACATATCATTATTTATATGTCTGTCGGTGAAAGCAATTCATCTTAAAGTTGTATCGGATTATTCTTCCAAGGCATTTTTAGCTGCTTTTAAGCGATTTGTCAGCCGTCGCGGATTGTCGACTGACATGTACAGTGATCGTGGGACCACTTTCTGTGGTGCGAACAGTTCTTTATCAAATGCTTTTAAAGATGCTCTTAATAATCCTTCCTTTCAAAATTTCTTGGCACTTTTTGGCCCCTTCTGCCCCTCATTTCGGTGGCCTTTGGGAAGCAGGGGTGAAAAGTGTCAAATCCCACTTACAGCGTGTTATAGGTGCTCATACACCTTCCTTTGAGGAAATGGGAACCCTGCTATGTGAGATTGAGGCATGTTTGAACTCCCGTCCTCTGACACCGCCCACCGACGACCCAGATAACCTTGAGGCGCTCACGCCAGGTCATTTTTTAATCGGAGCTACTCTAACAGTTCCGCCTTGTCCGTCTCTTCTCGAGTTGGCTGAAAACAGACTGTCGCGTTGGCAATTGTTGAGACAGATGTTGGAACGGTTTTGGAGGTCGTGGTCTGCTGATTACCTGCGAGCTCTGCAGCATCGTGCTAAGTGGCGTCAACTTCAATCGAATGTGAGCGTCGTTCAACTTGTATTAGTACGTATGCCTAATCTACCACCTACTAAGTGGCCCCTCGCTCAAGTGGTTCGCTGTACTGGCGGTACCGACGGGCTCATCCGAGTCGTTACTTTGCGAACCGGCACTTCCGAGCTTGTTAGGCCGATAACTAAAATTGTTATGTTACCAGTACGCACAGATCTGACGGATTCTCGATAATTAGTTTTAATCATGTTTATTTTTGCGTAAGTTTCTTTTGCGAACCCTACCGTGTCGCAAGGGGGCGGAATGTTCTATTATGCGTTTGAAATTCGCGCCTTATTGAACCTTCTCGATGATTTGTTCCGCGACCCGTCCCCACTTTACGACCGCGACGGGGTAACGCCGAACCTCCGCGATCGCGCACGGTCAGTCGGAATCAAGCAGCCGAACACAGCCGTATCGAAGTAACACGAATGCAATTAAGGCGAGACTTTGTGAAATTTTTCTTTGTGACAACAATCGAATTTTCTTTTATACAAAAATTTCATGCGCACAGTGACGTCGCTTTCGATCTCGTACATTGAGTTCATTTTGTATACGAAAAGAGTGAATTAAAAGAGAGAAACGATAGAAGTTGAGAGTGAAGACAGTGCCTCTTTTATTTGAAATGATCCCTGTGCCTCCAAACTACTCCGTATGATCCTGCAACCTTTTTTCCGCGCTTCCTACGCAAACCGTTTAGTTTGAAATCGCAGCTGATCCGGTTTTTGAAATAATTGTAAATTACTTCACATTTCTTTTCTATCATAATTAATTTCTTAAATACTCATTATGAGAAATGATCGCTCACGCACACTGATCTCTATTATACACTGGATAGGATACGAGACTCCTAATCAGTGAGGCGGTGTACCTTCCTGATCATCCAAACACAATTAAGTTTATTCGGAAGTGCAGTATAGCAAGCACCTCCTCCTTTTATTTTATTTTCATTGATTGGTTAGCCGCGAAAATAATTCAGCTTTTCCAAACTGGTGGAATCACACGCAGTTATAATGATGCAGATACGACGTCTCCTATCCACTGCAATATAGAATAGTGCTCACACATGCATGCACGCACACACACACACACACATACATATATGCATATATACATCTTTACCATTCTCAGCTTGCCACAGGACCACGTCGCGACGTCGACGTGATGGTAAGACGGCCCCATTTTTTTTAAGGTTTTATATATTTTTTTGGTTTGCTTTTTAACTTTTTATATATATATTTATTTGTATTTCTTTGCATCTTTTGTCCGTATAGCGCAATTGTCTTCCTAAATTTATATATGACGAGAAGAAAATTCAATCACTGCCTTCTTTAATCTCGGCAAGTAGGTCGAATCATTGATGGAATTTATTTTATATCTATCCCACTACTTCAAAAATTCACGGTGAATTGATTCCCCGACTTGTTCTGACCATAGGCCTAGTCCGTTTTTACCTAGAAAGAGAAGGCAGTGTTTGAGATGTTCTAAAACGACGTGAATTTTCAATGTTGCAAACATTGTCAATGTTCAAATCTCGATGCTTTTAAACGCTTTGGTTAATCCAGTTATATGCTTATCGATCAGGTCCTACATCTTTTGTAGAAAAACATCAGTCTACAACTTTATCCATTGTTTTCAACGTTGATATAAATGGTATCAATTTTAGATTTCCAACGTTTTCAGAAATATTAGGATGAAGAAGGTGATCTGCATGTTTGAGGAGCTTCCTACAGGCATTACCTTCGAATATCTGGTCCAAGAAGAGGATAATAAGCCCAGTCCGGAATAGGTGATTCACGAATCCTTGAAGAATGTGTAATTCTGGAATGACACACTTATCAATAACGTAGGTATCGTCGTCTTCAATAAGAAGAGGAAGATTGATCGTGCTGTGACATTCTTTGGAATATTTTTTATTTTTTCCCATAGTACAAAACCTTTCAAAATCTTTTCGTAAATCTCCATAAGTTTTTAGCCGTAAGCACTTATTGCTCGTTGCTAAACAACGTACGTTATCAACTTCTTGATAAGAGGAGGATAAGGGAGATACGAGATATTAATACATTATTTGTATTATAACATATTATTCCAAAATTGTATTTTGATTTTTATGGGCGTTCAATGTTTTTCTTAATCTGAACGCTGTTATGTGTATAAACCATTTAAACGATTTGACAGCTGACACAAGCCTTACTAATTGTACAAAAATCTGATTTGAATTTTATACAAATAATTATGTCCTAAGACCTATCGACCACAGAATTTTCATACCAGTATAACTATTCATCATTCTGTTAATTTTTCAAACAGAGTTTGGCAATAAAAGTGTGTGCGCACGCGCGCGCGCGCGCGCGTGTGTGTGTGTGTGTGTGTGTGTGAGAGAGAGAGAGAGAGAGAGAGAGAGAGAGAGAGAGAGAGAGAGAGAGAGAGAGAGAGAGCGAGAGAGAGAGAGAGAGAGAGCGAGAGAGAGAGAGAGAGAGAGAGAGAGAGAGAGAGAGAGAGAGAGAGAGAGAGAGAGAGAGAGAGAGAGAGCGAGCGATTATTCGTTATAATAAGTATTTAAGAAATTAACTGCGATAAAAAAGAAGTGTGATGCAATTATTGCAATTATTTCGAAAAACGGATCAGCTGCGATTTCAAACCAATCGATTTTTAACTCCCCAGACATCCCCAAATACATCCCTGAGGGCACATTTGGGTGACATTTTTGTTAAACCTATTCTTCCTTCCGAACCACCGTGCGGATATATCCGTTGATAATAATTTGAAATTTAATATACCCGGCCCAAGTAATGAAAATCCGATTATGAGTAGAAATGAAGAAACCCCTAATACCGTACAAATTACTCAAAAAATACCCCCCCCCCTAGCCAATCCTCCTCCGAAATGAAGAGTGGGTAGACCTAGAAAACCACCCATTACCACTCAAATATATGACCCGATAGCTAAATCCGTAATGGAATCCCGTAAATATAACCTCCGTTCAAGAACCAATCAGTAGAGTAATAATAGTATTAGAGTAGAAGTTGGACAGAAACAGAGAACAATGAATAGATCATTTATGAGTAATTATATTGTTTTAGGAAAAATGCCACTGAGACGAGGGCGTTTCGGGCCCAGGAGCCAACTTACAGAGCGACCGGAATACATAGCATCTGTATGGAAACCGGTTCCGCAGGCTTCGCAGCTGGAACGAATTGCCCGCCGCTCCTACTTCATCCCAACTAATTGCCTAGCTCCTACTACTGACCCGACTTCCCCATTTGATTTTCCCCCAAAATACCCTTCATCCAAATCCCTCCGAGCCTCCTGCAATCCTATTCCTCTTCCTCATAGTCCTTTCTCCTTCTTTGCTGGCCCTTCTAAACCTGCATCCCCTCTAAGACCATCATCTCCCCAAACACCTTCAACCCTTTCCAACCCCCCACTCCTCCTAAACCCTCACCCCCTCCGCAATCTCCCTCTATCCCTAAATACCCTTCTCCAATCCCATGCCGTCCCACGCCTTCTCCTAACCTTAGGAGCTACCGCCGAATAATTCCGGCTCTGGCCAGTCTGGCCATAAGCGTGCGCAAGGGAACAGGTTCACCTACGGATCGGGAATCGGCCAACGTGCCCCGTCGGGATCTGCCCCTTGAGGCGACCGTTATGCCCTTCTCAAGCGTGGCTCGATCAGCAGGCTATTCGAGCAGTCGTAGCGGGCCACGATAAGATGAAGCGACCGAGGTTCGTTAACCCACCGCGTGCGGAAACGGTAGCTTCACCAATCCCAGCCCTAATGTCCTTAAAAATTCCCCGTCCTTTATCCTTGCCCTCTTCACCTTCACCTTCCATAGACCCGAATCATTTTCCTCCAGGATTTAAATGTAAACGGTGTCGTCAAGAGGGACATTCAGCAAAAACCCTCCAGAAACCCCGTCCCCCTACTACCCAATAAACCCTTTATTAGTTCGCCTGTTTCTTTCGGCATCCCTTCATTATTATCGCCTGTTCCTATCGGCATCCCTTCGTTATTATTGCCTGTTCCTTTCGGCGATACCCTTTATTATTATCGCCTGTTCCTTTCGGCATCCCCTTGTTATTATTTTGCCAGTTCCTTTCAGCAACACCCTGTATTATTATCGCCTGCTCCTTTCGGCAATACCCTTTATTAATTTTGCCTGTTCCTTTCGGCAACACCCTTTATTAATTTGCCTGTTCCTTTCGGCAATACCCTTTATTATTATTGCCTGTTCCTTTCGGCAATACCCTTTATTATTTTGCCTGTTCCATTTGGCAATACCCTTTATTAATCGCCTGTTCCTTTTGGCAGTACTTTTTCAGTTTTTTTATGTTTTGTTGATAATATGCTTCTTAACTTTGGTAAACATTGCAATTATTTTGTTTGTTCAGTATAAAACTTAAAAATATGCCTCCTTAGTCGTTGTTTGTGATATTATTAATGGAATATTTAGAAAACCAATGTTAACGAGAAAAGTAATTATTGGAAATATTTTGTTATTGTTTATTGTACATATATCTGCATCATATCACATTTATCTGAAAATAAGAATAATTTTTGTGATTATTATGTTCCTTCTTTCCGCTCGATCTTATCCCTTCTTAATATGACAGCCTTCTACCTTAGCCCGGACAATCGTATCGTGAAATCGTAAAGCAAAAATTGATGTAAGTTTAGATTTTAAGTTTGTTTATATTGTATGACGATTCGGAAATTTTATGTAGTATTTAAAATCTCCTTTCGTCAGGCCCGGGGGAATTTGTAACACAACGTAAACTATCCACCTACTTATGTTACCAACTTACGTATTTATCCACTCTTGAAGAAAGAAAGATTGTTGGCATCCCCTCAAGATCCACTAGTGTCTGTCCCAGGAACCTTTCCTACAGCTGGTGTACGTCCTATACAATGTTTGGTGTCATCGTCCTATCACTCGTAGATCTGTCCAAGAAGTTCGAAATACCTGTAAACCCAGAAATTATTAATTATTATATTGCCAATAAGGAATCTGTCATTGTCGTAGTTACTCAAGTCCAGCGTCCAAGGAAAGGGAAAGGTTCCTGAAGTGAAAATAAAGAAAAGTACTGATAATACTTACAGTCCCACTCAGCTGTTAGGTGGTCTGCTGCCTCGTGCCGGAACCGCTGCTGGCTGTCGTCCTCACCCTGAAACAAAAATTTACCCATCCTTACACAAAGAAATAGCCCTTTTATTTAATTTTAGAACTTACCGTAATTCTCCTTTCAGAGCTCCAAAACAAAACGCATTTCCCATTGCCGTCGAGAGGCTGACTCCGCTAGCACTTCCCTTGCATCCGATCCTGTGGCACTCGATCCCGGAGTGAACTACACAGTAACATAAACACAAACTTTGTCAAAATGACAAGAAAACACTCAAACAAAACCATGTCACTTTGGTCGTAGTTCACCGTGGGCTAGCTATCGCGCAGTTTTACGCGCAACTCGGCGGCCATCTTGATCAACCTCAGTCCCTATTGGTCAGTTCAGTTGTACAGCCCCCCCCCCCCCAAGACTGAGACCTTGACGAGGTGGGGGGCTTGAGTACCTTAATGACCTATAAAAGATATAGATAAAAAGCATTAGGAAAATAAGAAATGGCCTCGTCATTGAGACACCTTCGCAAGAAGATCTCGACAGACTTACCAGCAATAAAAAAGTGCTCGACAAATTCCAGTGTGAAAAACCACACAAAAAGCTACCGAAGATAATACTATATGACGTGCCTGCTGACCTAGAGTCAGAAAAAGTAAAGGAAACCATTATTAAACAAAATGATAACATAGACTCAGATGGAATACACATGAAATTTAAGACTGGTAAACGTGACTCCGGAACGGTCAACTGGGTTATAGAATTAACACCAGACCTCCGCCGGCGAGTACTGACAAAAACAAGGTTGTATATCGGCTGGGCATCTTGCAAAGTGCAAGACTTTTTAATGGTAACGCGTTGTTATAAATGTCAAGGATATGGTCATATATCGAAGCATTGTACCAGTGAAGAAATCTGCGCTCACTGCGCAGAAAAAGGACATAAAAAACAGGATTGCCCAAAGAAGGGTGATCCACATATTAAAAAGTACATTAATTGCACTAAAACAAAAAGACAGAGTAACCAGAATGTCAATGACAAGGCTTGCCCGTCGTACATTACAGCCTATGAAAGGCTGAAAAACACCACAGACTACGGCATTCAATAGCCCTAATCTAAAGATTCTGCAAATCAACTGTAGAAAGTGCACAAGGGTTATGCCTGAAGTTAAAAACTTCTGCGCAGACAACAAAACGGACATAGTCCTACTACAAGAACCGAATGCAAACAAGAATAGTCTCCAGATACGCGGTCTTGGCTCTAATACCAAGATCGTTAAAGCGCATAATGAATATCCATGGGCAACAATAGCTGTCACCAATCCAGAAATTGATGTAATGAGACTGAATCACCTCTGTAATTCGCACTTTGTCATAGCAGAAATAAAATATAACCAAGAAACCTTCTATCTTGGGAGTGGGTACTTTCAGTGGAGCCAATCCATTGAGGGGCACCTTGTTCACCTCGAAAAAGTTCTGTGTGAGCTTGAAGGAAAAAAGGTAATAATCGGCATAGATGCGAATGCAAAATCTCCATTATGGGGATCAAGAGAAACCGACCAGAAAGGCAGACTGCTGGAGGAGTTGATAGGACAGTGGAACCTGAATGTATGCAATACAATCGACAGTGGTCCTACTGTACGAAACGAAGCGGGCATTGGCAATGTAGACGTAACTCTCACTACCAGGAAGGTGAGAGGTATAGGAAACTGGAGGGTGAAAGATAGAGGCATCTCTAGCGACCACCTTCCAATAACATATGAAATAAGAAGTCTAACAGATAAGTCCAAGAAGAAGATATGGCCCGCAGACGAAAAACATGAAGGTCCGCATCCTGGATACTCACTTGCAAGGGCTGACTGGAAATCATTCTCAAATGCATTGATTATGGAATGGAGCAGACAAAAGATCAAAATGGATACAAAAGCCGAACTGATTGGAACTATTAGTGCATTAAACAGAAGCGTAAATAAGGCTATAAACCTTGCTGCACCCAAAAGGCAAAAATATCAAAAACGGGCACCGTGGTGGAACGACGAACTAACAAATGAAAAGAAACTCACATATAGAGCTCGTCGTAAGTACATAGCTGAGAGAGACCAAGACCTTAGACAGGAGTTTCAGCGCGCCTACCAAGAGCAGAGACGCAAGTACTCTAGGCTGGTGGGCCGGACGAAAGTTGAGAGCTGGAAGAATTTCGCAACGCATAAAGGGAATGAAAACCCATGGAGTATAATATATAAAATGCAAACGGAAAAAATCAAAGTCAAAGAAGTCGCCAGTAACATAAGGATGGAAGACCGCCATACCTTGGACTGGGAAACTACGGCTGGAGAAGTCCTAAACAGACTTTTCCCGGATGACACGGAGGAAAACGAAACGACGGAGCAGATACAAATCAGGGAAGATATCAAAACAACACCCAGAAACAGAAATATTACAATAGAAATGAAAGAACTAGAACATGTGGACAACCGCATGAAACTGAGAAAAACACCAGGACCAGATAACCTGAATCCTGAAATAATCAAACATGCTGTGCCTATAATTAAAAAGGATCTACTAAGAATTTTCAACGCCTGTCTGAAACTAGGTATCTTCCCCAATGATTGCAAAATCGCTCGAGTCGTGACGATAAAGAAAGGAATAGATAGGGATCCCTCTGATCCACGATCATACAGACCGATATGTCTCCTGTCAATCCTGGGAAAGCTTCTCGAGGGAGTAATCCTCCTCAAGTTAAACGAGATTATCGAGCCTGTTCTGAGTGATACTCAGTACGGGTTTCGGAAAAATCGCTCCACTGAAGACGCAATTATTGACTTTAGAAATACCGTTGCAAACTCCAAAGAAAAATACGTAATGGCAATATTCCTCGATATTCAGAAAGCTTTCGACAACGTCTGGTGGCCTATGGCTTTTAAAAGACTAAAGAAACACGAATGCCCAGACGAGATATACAAAATCATACAAAGTTACCTGAGCAAACGAAAGGTCATGTTGCAGAACAACTCAAGCCAAGTCAGTAAAATGATCAACAAGGGATGCCCGCAGAGCTCGGTCCTCGGACCGACCCTCTGGAATCTGATCTTTGACCCGAACCTGAAAAGACTAGAGGAGTTGAACATCAAAACAATTGCTTACGCCGATGACCAAGTCATATTGATCGAAGGTAAAAGCAAGTTAGATCTGAAAGGAAAAGCCAAAATTGCAGTAGATGAAATAGAAAAATGGACACAAATAAACAAACTACAATTAGCAACCAAGAAATGTGAGGTACTGATGCTCAGGGGACCGCACCTCGTAAGAGGTCCCACGGTTAAATTGTGCAATAAGGTCCTCAAAATAGTGAAAGTATACAAATACTTAGGAGTAACCTTTCAGACTAACTTGAAAATGCATACTCATGTGAGCAATATAGCAATAAAAACAAGACAACTATTCAACTCCCTGGGACAACTAGCTAAAAGCGATTGGGGCCTCAGGTTTGGGGCTCTGAGCAGGATTTACGGAGGGCTGTTCGTGCCGATCGCTGCCTATGCGGCATCTGGTTGGCAAGACAGACTTTTAGCAGACGACAAGAAAAACTCATGATGGCCCAGAGATTTGCTCTCATCAGAGTCACTGGAGCGTATAAAACAATATCAGGAATGGCAGCTCCGGTCATTGCCGGAGTATTGCCAATCAATGCAGAAATCCATAAAAGAGCCGCCAACTACAAAATAAGAAAAGGAATGGAATTCACCATAAACAACTACACATACGCACCAGTAGACAAAGAAGATGAAGCAGTCAAAAAAGAGCATCAACGTACTGCAAGAAGTAGAGTGCTTGAAGCACACATTGACCAATGGCAAGAGGATTGGGATGCGACGGACAAAGGGAGGGTTACGTATGATTATCTGCCTAGAGTGAGGGAGAGACTGAAATATGAATGGATCCAACCAAATAAATGGCTAAACCAGTTCCTCACGGGACATGGTAATTTCAAACACTGAAAATTCCATATAGGTATAGATCAAACCACAGAGCTATGCTCATGTGGACAACCTGAAACCTCGAAACATGTACTAACAGAATGCCAAAACTATATAGAAATTAGAAGAGAATACCTACAAGAAATAAACGAAACAGAAATCAGTCTCTCCAATATCCTCAAGGATATCCTATGGGATGAAAAGATATGCCACGAAATAATAGAGGAGATGGAGAATGGTGAAACCATTCACCTCTCCCAACTACGAAATGAAATGCAGAATTGTAATTTTAAAAACTGGAAATTGTAAATATATAAATCTCAATGTACATATAGAAATAAGAAACTAGAAACTAGAAATAAATCAATTAATTCTCTAAAAGATATCAAAATAAAAAAAAATTTTTCTTTAATATTATGTTTTAGAAGTAAAAGTGGATCGGAATCCACTCTAAACTGTAGGGCCTGCATATACACATGTCTCAACTCAAAATTGGGCAAATTAAAAACAAAAAAACCAAACAAGTAAGTTTGCAATAATTGTACAAATAGAAATAATGTAAGATATGCAATATCACTGGTGTGCTGAAAGGCGGTGGACGGTGGGGTGTGGTTTCCTTCAGAAACCTCACATGGGTGCCTTCTTTTTTTTTTCAGTTGTACAGCGTCTCTGTCTACTTCCCATATTCGCGTAGTCGACGTTCGTCGCCCTCATGCATGGAATAGATGTATTGCTGTGAATAACATAGAATACTAAATCGTCATCAGTATTGTTTGCGCTTGTCGCACTCATTGCATTTATTATTACCCCTCCCAGTGTCGAGTGAATGTTCTTCGCACTCGTGCAGTAATATATACAGGGTCATCGAAAAGTATCGGACCCCCCTAATATCTTCAGTTAGAATGCACTTAGGAGAAAATGTCCAATAGCAAAGTTGTATGGTTTCAAGCGGAGAGTAAGATGATGATCTTGACTTTGACCTTGACCATGTCCTTCAAGGTCATTTCAAGGTCAATCTTATTTTTTTAAATAGAACCCCTACATTTTATTGCATATTCTTATAGCTTATCTCGAGAGCTTTACAAAACACTGTAATAAAATATTTTTTTATTAAGTACTTTTTGAGTTATAAAGGTTTGAAGTTAACAATTTGTTAAGTGGTGTGCGAGTCTTACTGAAAATATTAGAGGGATTAATGTATTTTCTTTAAACCAATTAATTGGTCTCATTATTCCGCGCACAAAAGTATTAAGATTATGATTACTGAAAACTAAATAATATTTTACAAGATATTCTACATTTTGTGTCAAAAAATTGTTAACTTCAAACCTTTATAACTCAAAAAGTACTTAATAAAAAAATATTTTATTATAGTGTTTTGGAAAGCTCTCGAAATAAGCTATAAGAATATGCAATAAAATGTAGGGGGTTCTATTTAAAAAAATAAGATTGACCTTGAAATGACCTTGAAGGACATGGTCAAAGTCAAGGTCATCATCTTACTCCCCGCTTGAAACCATACAACTTTGCTATTGGACATTTTCTCCTAAGTGCATTCTAACTGAAGATATTAGGGGGGGTCCGATACTTTTCGATGACCCTGTATATAATAGGGTGTATCGAATTTTTTAAAATCGAAGTGATTAGTGATAAAACGATAGTTTAAGATGCCCTATTCACGAAAAAAAATATAAAAAAAATTTTTAAAAATATCTAGCATTCGCGCATGCTCGTCAAGAACGTCGTTTTTGGGGTGTTTTTTATTATTTTTCCTGTAACTTTGAGATTTTTTTTTCCTTGACTTTTTTTATCTTAAATTGTGCCCAGAGTATGCACCTTTAAGACCCAAATTACAAAAAAAATTTTGAAATTTTTTCGCGCCTCTGAAAAATTGCTAAATATGACCATTTTTGCCCCGTAACGATAATCTGCTAAAGCAAACCTGGTAAAAAACTGGCTATTCGAAGAAATAATATTTGACAATATGATTTTGATGTATTTTGGTCTCCTGATTACGAATACGATGCCAGAAATTGGCACTCGTCAATATTTCGGCCGCTATCTTGAAAAAATAGCCAAAAAAACGTGATTTTTTGCATTTACATATTGGAATAGTATTGTATGTAACAGGCGTACGGTTTTCTCGGCATTATGTTTGTTTTGAAGACCTAAAACTAGTCATTACTGATGAGCAGCTACAGTATCATCCGCAGACGATAATGTAACATTATAGTCCTATGCGCATTCGCACTTGTTCATAATGTAACATTAAGTATCTGTGCACTTGCGCATTCAGTATTCTTGTATCATTCTATATCAAATACATTTCTATACCAAAATACGTCAAAATCATATTATCAAATATTATTTTTTCAATAGCCAGTTTTTTACCAGGTTTGCTATATCGGATTATCGTTACGGGGCAAAAATGGTCATGTTTAGCAATTTTTCAGTGACGCGAAAAAATTCATCAAAATTTTTTTTGTAATTTGGGTCTTAAAGATGCATACTCTGGGCATAATTTAAGATAAAAAAAGTCAAGGAAAAAAAAATCGCAAAGTTACCGGAAAATAATAAAAAACACCCCAAAAACGACGTTTTTGACGCGCATACGCGAATACTAGATATTTTTTTTCGTGAATAGGGCATCTTAAACTATCGTTTTATCACTACTCACTTCGATTTTAAAAAATTGGATACACCCTAATAAATATATATATTAACCAAAAAATGTTTTTACGAGACTTGTACCGAATTGTATTCTCTACAACTTTGCCACGTAAATGTATAACTTATTTTTATTAAACATGGTAAAAAAATTGAAAAAACTGTTTCCATGTCGAAATTTTTTACCTTCTATGCTTATTATTAGTAATAAATAATTATTTTACACAAAAGTTGTTTGCACAAAAAAGATAGAGATAATTTTATTCTGCATAAATTTATTTATTACCATTTATAGCGAGAAATGAAAAATACGGCTGCAAATCGAGAAAATGTGAAAAAATTAAAGATTCCAAATTTTGGGAATGACGTCATTAAATGTTGGTCTAAAAACGTGATTCTATATTCTAGTATATATTTGGAATCTATCTACGTGAAAAAATTTCTTCTTCCATTTTTTGCCTTATAATTTCAAGATTTATCAGGCTAATGCATCTATATTCGTTGGTTTGAGTTTCGGGATCAATTTTGGATTTTGGCGATTTTTTTTACTTTGGTTGCGCCGTTAAAGAACGACTGGTGCCCTGTAAAAGTGAGTATTTGGGATCCAATGCGTGACTTCGTAAAAATCGCACGTCACAATATATATATTTATTTATATACACGAAAATATTTGTGTATTTATTAACCGATAATCATATTTTCCTTTGCCACATTTTCAATTATTATAACTTATATAGTTAAATATTTAGCATTTTATTTAATTAAACAAATCTTGATTTTGCGGATGTCATTTAAAAATGACCATCTTACATTTTTATATTTTACATAATTTTATTTTTTCTAGACAAACCGAGGACGATGCTATCAGGTCTCATGATATACCTCCAATGAGTGATCCTGTATCCGCTACAGGTGTATTATGTGGAGCACTTTTGTTACCCACTATTGCAAGTATTTGTGGGCGACTTTTTTTTGAAACTATTCATTCAAACTTGCAAAGGACTTTGTTGGTAAATATTCTATCTACATAATGCATTTTATTATTACTGGCGAACCCCGCTCACTAAATGTCGTATATTATAATAATATTATTAATGCTGAATAAGAATTCGCGTCGGATAATGTTCCGGAGTCATATTAGAAATCAATAGACTAACGTCTTTTATTATAGTACATGATACTGACATAACACTTGAATGAACTTCTGGGAATTTGTGTAAATAACCGGACTAAGTAATTCATATTTTGGATGCGGAATTAATCCCTGTCCTGAGAAATCTATTCTATATTCTGTTCACCACCGTACACATCAAAGGAACAGAAAAACATAATATTGAAAACGTATGCACGCGTTAACGGATACATCGATTGGTTACTTCTATTTATTCATGGAAGGTAGATTACCGAGGTTTATCCGGTACGTTGCAGGGGGGGGGGGGACCAACCGTGGTGCTATTTTTCTACTGAAACTGTAGTGCGCTGACGGCTACTGCTATAGTGTCGCCGTAATCATTTATGAGTGACAATTCCGACTGTGGTGTCATATTATATCACAAAAGGGGGACAACTGATCGTTTTGCTCATTTTTTTTATAAGGAGATTGAAAAATATGCAGATAGTGCAGTGTGCAAAACTAGGCACACATCTGAAAAATTTAAGGAAAGAACATAAACTTTGCACATGTGGTACATTGCCTGAGTCGTTGAAAAAAATCATTGTACCTTTAATATCATAACGTTAATAGTATTGAAGATATGAAAAACGGCATTTTCGCAACATATTACTATTGCGTATTAGGAAAACCAGTAGGTAGGTTGCCACAAGAAGATCTGTACTCTTCAATATCTAATACGAGACTGATTAATTTACACACTATATAAAGGTGTCCATGTAGAATTGCCGTAAATTATACACGAAGCGCTTTAGTAGCAGACTATAACCTTAAATGTTCGAACATTCACTTTGAAATGACCTTAACATTGAATTAAAGGGCACGATCAAAGTTATGATCTGGCATAACTGGAAAAATTAAACTTGACCTTGAAATGACCTTCACAGTAATAGTCAAGATTAAATTCAATATTATCTTTGGACAGCCATGCATTTCGCAAAAAGAACGCAATTTCGTCAAGACATTATTGTCATATAGGAATTTATGAGGTATTCATTTTGAAATGACCTTGACTTTGATTTAAAACGTATGTTCAAGATCATAACCTGAAATTCCGCTATTTTCAAATTCGCGGTAAAAAATGGTGGTTCCGATTTGAAAAATTGAAGTTGACCTTGGATTAACATTCAAAATAATAGTCAATATCAAAATTAGTATCACTATTAGCTAGATAGCGAAAAATCTTAAAACTTTTGTATATAACACTTAAAAAAATGCGATCGGGAACGTTTTCCCATCACTGTATACTAGGGTATTAGTGTACGTATACCGTATCCTTCGCCTTCTTATATTTCCATATCCTTACATCTGTTATTTAAAATAAACTTATAAAACAAAATTATATAGGTACTTATATTGTAACGTTCTACGGACCATGAATATTTATTTGATTTTCTCAATTCGCAGTATTGACTATGGCTTTGCACATCGATTTTCCTTATATTTTTATTATATCCATTATATTCGTGGCATTTTATAATTTAATCGTAATCTCTTTTATACTCTTCTCCTCCTTCAAAATCTACAATATTCCTTCTCGACGAATTTATACATGTAATACGGGTTAGTGACGTTTTAGGATAATCTTTACCAAAATCTGTAGACTTCAACGCAATAAGTTACCTAATTACAAAACTACGTTACCAACTTTAAATGCATCTTTTCTATTGCCTTTAAAATTTTTTATGTCATTTGATTGTTTGTTTTCAATCATTTATTTACTATCTAGTTGTAGTAATTCCAAAGGTATTCATAATTCGCGATTTTACAAATGTTTTACAGGTTTTTCATTTGTTGTAACATGTTTTTTTGTTATGTACACGAATAAAAATCTTTGCATTGCGGTTTGCGGTGCGAAATCTGCGTCAATTCTATGCCAAGGTTTATTTCGGTAACGCCATGGACTATGTGTCATTCTGTTAAGAGTCTCTTTAACTAAGACGCTATGTTTATAAAACTTGGACGTGCATTCAAGTTGTTTATCTACATTTGGTCACTGTACAACCGATCTTGCCATACCCTTCATTTTAACAATTTCGAAACGATTTTTATGTAATTCCTCGATAATTTGGCTTTGTAAATTATAAGTTATAATTACTCGCTGGCGTAATTACTTTTAGAGCAACTAATTTATCATTTTTCTCGTCGTCATCAGTTATTGCGTGTCGGAAAAACGATTTTTAGGTAGGAAGGTTGTAACAAGAAGGTCTGCACTCTTCAATAGTTAATATGAGACTGATTTGTTTACATACTATATTAAGGTTTCAATGTAATGTTGTATAGTACATTATACGCGAAGCGCTGTAATATCTGACGATGTACATGTAATTATACGAATGTAATAGTTTACGTACAACGTAATTACCATACGATTTTAATCCGGAGATGACAGTTTGTGCAGATAAAGAGAAGCTGCTGTGAGTAAAAATGATCTACCTACTTTGGAAGATTCTGCATTACTTGAAAGCCTATTAAGAGAAGATTTATTGCGGAGGCGTTTATTCTGGACTGACCTTGTCTAAAATGCGGCATATTTGGCCGTTGGTATCTTCAACAAAGGATTTTTTCACTTATAAAAGTTATGCACTGCCCACCATTGACGGTAGGAATGTATAGCAGGATCTTTGCCGAAGAGAGTAAAAGGACTAAACCCTTAAAGAAGGGTTTGCCAGTAGTAAAGAAGCTCGAAAAGCACAAAGAGAGCGTTCACCAAAATGCACTCTACGAGGAGAACGAGACTTTGCTATATGTTGCTGCAATAGTTAGACGAGTTCATATTCGCGACAAAATATCTGATTGCCTTTGATGTTCTTTTTGTTTGCATAATCTAGTTACAAGTCTTCGTTCAGTTTGACCAATATAAATATTATTACAGCGTAAACAGGGTATTAGATAAAGTACGTGGCGATATTCAGGAGTGTGGTTAATGTTTATACGATTTACTATTATCTATTTTCGTACCAGATGGCTAGAAATAAGTCGTGTAATATATTGTTGTTTCGTTTAATCAAATTACATTATAAAGTCGCAAAAAAATATGCCTACAAAATTTGTATACTTGTCGCAAAAGATGAGCTCAAATTTTAATCGGAGCATGAGAGAAAGAGAGAATTACAAGAAAAGCATAAACCGGGAAAATTCAGATGATCCTTCGTTGAAGATACCAGCGGCCAAACAGACGAATCAATTAAAATAAAAATAGATATTCAGAAAAGAACCTGGCCAGGTATCGATGCTTGCTTTCAGATATTGTCGAATTTTCATCTTATTTCCTGACTATTGAAAGTCCTTCTCGATGATTCATATATTTGCTCAATTATCTTATGAAAAGCGAATCCATTTTCTTACGTGGTAGGTACATCCCAAATTTCTGGAGTTCTTCATTAAAATGGCATCCAAGTTGAACATCATGGTGTAATGAAATTGCAGCTGACTCGATGTCTGCCCAAGTCTGAAAATATTTTTTGAAGATGCGGTAGTTCGTGTAGTTCGTAGCGAACAGATTTTATTAATTGCTAATTCAAAATGTCGACGCCGCTGAATCGAATCGTGCTTGAATTAGAGTCACCCTTATGATATGCACTTTATCAGATAGCTTATGAAACCATTTGCGTTATTAATAAAAAGGATTTTTGAAAATGGATGCGATGAGAATAACTGAACTTCCTCGTGCGTAGTTGCGAATTACTTTGCTCCGTTTCTCTCGTGTCCTGTTTTTCTCCCACATACGACGCGACCTCTCGCGTTCTTTTTGATTAAATGAGCGATGACATAGCAGGTCCTGTGTTGCTTCCAATTGGTGTACGCACTTCTCTAACCCAACATTAACTTATATACATACATATACACATAACAAATGACCGGCACTCCATCTCTGAGCTCCATCTATAAAGTCTAAAAAACTTCCCCAGTTCGTTCAAGATTCTGTAGCTGGGATTACTCTGCGTGATTAGGCTTCCCAAATGTTGGAAAAGGCATAAAGCTTCACGTGCTTTCAAAACAGGGCTAATACGACGAACATCTATTGCACCCCACCGACAGACACAGGCCGCGGTCCGTAATAGTCTAGAGCTACTAAGTCGTTTGGTTTTTCAGCTTTAACCATATGATACGAACCCGTCATATCACGATTCAACTTCTTTATGCTTTGGCACATATCACATGAAGAAGTATATCGCTTTATATCGC
Organism: Trichopria drosophilae; assembly: GCA_030407085.1. NCBI lineage: Eukaryota > Metazoa > Arthropoda > Insecta > Hymenoptera > Diapriidae > Trichopria > Trichopria drosophilae. The sequence continues at coordinate 57,913,075 of CM059587.1, forward strand.
CTTGCATCCCACACCATGAGAAATGTTTTCGCATATCAAGACGAGCGGTCGCTCCTCGAAAAAATAAAGAAATGTTGTAGCTCTAGAAACTCTACAAAGTCGTAAGTGAACTTTTCTCGATGTAATGTTGAAATGATCTTGGAAGTGTAGTTCATAATTTAGAAAAGAATCTTCGTAGTTGATGTGAGTACCTGATTTGGAAAGAAATTGAAAACGATTATAAAAAAGTGCAAACAATTTAACGATATTAAGAATTTAAATAATTTGTCGTACTTTAAATAAGTGTCGTAGAAGTGCACTTGCGATAAAATTGTGATACGCAACTATTCATAATAAGAGTGTCTCCTGATATATTCATCTTCTACAGTCGATTTTAGGATTTCTATGACAGGGAAGGCTACAAGAAATACAAATAGATAAAGCTGGAAGAATTTGGGAGCTCGAAATAATAGCAATATATCATATTAGGATAAAACAATTTAAATTCTTAGTACGATTGTTCACAATTTCTTCCTATTGGTTTTCGATTTCCTTTCTTCCGTAAGTCAAGTACAGAGATTCTATAGTAAATTTAAAGACACTCCAAAAATCAATGAATATTACATTTGAGAAATGATTTCTTATGTTTCAGTAATTTTTCAGGACCTTCAAAAATTCAATTTTTGTCCACCAAGATTTCGTAGTGCTGTCAAAACACCAAGTTCGGTAAGCTGTTCCCAGCTACACTTCAATTGTTTCTTATAGTAAAGAACGTCGAATCTAACGAGGTGGGCTATTTGGTGTTAAACAGGACCTGCCAGTGGAACCATAGTTACGTATCAACCATCGACTGCAATAAACATGTGTGTCGTTAGATAGTTTCTTTAGTAATTTATTCCTGTAAAATAATTCTTGTACATTCCATACTCAAAATGCCAGGGAAAGCTTCAAAAATGTTAACATGCACGAAGCTGGATGAACTTTAGAGCTGAAAATAATAACAATATATGACCTTACGAGAAATGATTCAAATTCTTAATACGGTTGTGCGCACTTATTTTTAATCGTTTTCGATTTCTTTTCGCTCATAAATCTAGTATGCAGAATCTTTTGTAAATTAAAAAATGCATTTTCAAGATTGTTTCAACATCACATTTGAGAAAAGATTGCTTACATTTTCGTAGAATTTCAGAAGCTGCAAAATTTCCGTTTTGTCACTGGCGAGGCTAACAAAAGATGTCAAACAGCTCACAAAATTCCAAGCCGAAGAAGGTGCTTCAAGCTATGCTTCAAGCAGATCCCAGAGTGAATTGGCCAATTGAATGCTTACAATGTATATTGTCATTATAACTGTTGTTTTCCGAATAGGAAAAAAGGTTATAAAAAAGTGAATGAACTCAAATTGACTCGGCAAGTTATGTATTTCTCACACAAAAAAAAGGGAACATTACATAAATGCGCCAAGGGCGGCTGAACAATCAAAAGGGTCCGAAATCACGCGACAGGAAAATTTCTTATGAAATGACCGGGACAAGAGGGGGCACAAAATCAAAAAAGGGGGCAGCGGTACTCACGCAAAACCCGGCGCACGGGGCCGGTGATGGTCGATTCGGGACGGCGAAGTCTTCGTCCGGGGTGGTTGGACTGATAGCGGTTGGCGGTCCCAAAATTGGCAGTCCTCCTCGAGGTCGGCAGTCCTTCCGAAGGTTGCTTCCACGTCTCAGTCACTCACTCGCACTTTGAAATCCGTTTGTGGTTATAGGCGCGCACGTCGAAATTCGACTCGTTGCGTCGTAGTACCGATCACGAATGTGCCGGGGCTCGCGCCGGAATTTCCGAGGCGCGTGCCGCGGGCACGGTGTTGCCGCTTTGTGCGTATCGCAGAACGTCGGGGGGAAGGGAGGAAAAGAAATAGAAAGTGTGAGGGGCAAGCAGAAGGAAAAGGACAGCGATTTACAGTTCGATAGGATAGGTGTGGACGGGGGGAAGCAGAGAGACTTCGTCTCATAGCACAGAGAGGGGTGTATACGTTTCCTCTTGTGTGAGAGAGAGATGCAGCATATTGGGCGTCTCAGGGTGGGGCGGGACAGCAGAATTTCCGTGTCCTGGAAAGAGACGGACAGGAGATCGTCTCTCCGTTTTTTATGAAGACTGTTTTGGGGCGGCGTTACATGGGGAATGCGGCATCAGGTCTGCCGTTGGGTTGTGCCGAGGAACGACTGTCAACTCGGACATGAAATGGTGGAGGCAACGAAAGTTGCCGTACTTGCAAGGAGGCACGCACGAAAAGCTGCTGCTTGAGTCCGACAGAGAGAGGGGCCTGCAAATTACAGGCGAGCGAAAGAAGGGGCTTCGGCGCGCGGGCGCGTTGCATGGAGCGTCTGATTGTCGTTCGAACGACTTGGGACGACTGGCGGGTGCGTAGCCGGGGTGGGGAACCGGAAGAGAACATCGGTTCCTTGCGTGTCGCGGTTGCGACGAATTTCGCGGCGAAGATGCCGCATGGAAAAATCCAGCGGGGGGAAAGGGCTCGTGCGTCGAGAACGTGCGATAGATGCATGCACGACCGAGGCGAACGGCTAGCGGAGCAGTCGCCATGGTGGGGATGAGAAATGGGAACGGGGTCTCGTGCGTCGAGGCGACGCACGTTGGAGCACCGATTCCTTAGCTTGGTTGTATGTGAGGGGCAAAAGGGGGGAAGAGGCTCGCGCATCGAAGGTGTGAGCGAATAGTTCTCACACGTGCGGACGCTTCTTCGAGAATTGGAACTTGCCGTTCAACAGCTGCAATTGCAGTTGACGGACCAGTAGTGGGAGGTGAGAGGAGAGGATCTACCTTTTTGAGTAGGGGAAGCGATTCGGTTTCTGACGTCCTACGATCTGCGGCGATTCAGGATGTCTGCGTATCCTGCCGACTTGCCACTGCGCGGCTTAGTCGTAGTCCACTGTTCCTTTTCTCGGAAACTGGGAATTTACAGGAGGTGGGGGTGAGATCTGTGACGAATCTCGTTACATCATAATAAATAAATAAATAAATAAATTGGTATGTTGTTTTATTTCGTACAATAATTTGAAATATATAAAATGAATATATGTTCTTATGTAAATAGTCTTCGTTTATGATAAACATTTCTTTATCTTTTCTTAAACAGCTCTTTTTATTTCATTTAAAACTGTATCCAAAACAATTACATATGTCAGGTTTATTATCACCATTTCAAGGATTGAAAATTCTTTTCTTTATTATATGATCAGCTAAAATAGGTTCTCCAGTTCTAAACGATCGCCGATTAGGGGGTCCAGGTATCGCGCTCTGTAATTCTTCATTTTATCAGATAAAATATTTGTGCCGGGTCTTAAAGGGGTAGTCGCGAATACTATGTTCAGAGCACCTGATGAAAAGGATCATTGATGTCCAGGTTCAGGTCTTCCGCTCCATAGTTTATATCATTAGCCGAAATATCTCCACAAGGTATTAAGCTGGCGCACTTGGAGGTAATTTCAGGGTCAAATAATCTGCTCGAATTTGTATATTTATAGGAGATAACTGTAAACAAGGACAGTACACGAGTATGTTACGCAATAGAAAGTTTTAGATTCATGTAAACGGCAACATTATAACAAACAAAACCCGTCCAAGAAATTCTAAGCATTTATACGTTCTTAATTTACATGAAGTTTACATTTTCAAAAATACAATATTACACATGGTATTTTTTATCAACTATTTCATATTAGCAAAAATGAGTGAAATCCCCCAAAAGCATTTCTTTTAAAAAAACTCGCCAAGTTCTTGTTAGCAAAACATAATTACCACAAAAAATGCTATCACAATTAAATTATATACAATTAGAAAGCTATATTCTTATTCTACAAATAGCATTGAAATCATGTAATTGGCCAAGTTATTTCTAATGAATGAAACTGTTCATTAATGCAATATACAATAATTTAGAAAGAAAATTTTACGTACGTTCAGAACACCACAAAAATTTTAAAAAAACTTCTTTGAAATCTAAGTAATTCTAATCATTTGTTTAATAAGATTACCATTTAATAAAAAATGTTATTAATGTACTTAATGAACTTTAAAAGTCGATGCAATATCATCAATAATACATACATTTGCCCTTATCCCAGCATTCGAGTATAGTATAGGGCTACCCATAGCCAGACGCAAACCCCCCACTCCTCCACCTTGAGATAGGTCTGGTGCCAGACGGCACACGCGCCTTGAGATACGTCAGGGGTTAATGACCTCATAAAAAGGTGATAATGGTTATTAATGGTCAATTAATGTCAAAACAAGCAATAAAAATGTCAATAAATAATGTTAATAGGGTAATTAATGTCAAATAAATATTAATTTATGTCAGTAGTCAGTAGTCTAACGTAAACAAAAACGTACGGGCACTCTTTGGCACGACGGTGAGGAAGGTCATGGTTCAGCGACCTGATACACGAGTGCTTCGTGATTAATTGTTATATAAACAAATAATAAAGACGATAATAAATATCGATAATATGGTAATTAAAGTCAGATGAGTGTTAATAATCATGATTAATTGATAGTTTGCGTATAAACAAATAATAAAGACGATAATAAATAACGATAACGACCTTGCGATAAATATATAGATACGTGGATCCCTTTAGCGAAAAGTTGAGGTAGATCACGGTTCAACGACCTTTCAACGTCTATGTATTAGTTTTTGTTTTTTGTTATGATGAATAAACGCTAGAGCCGACACCCCACTTCCTCCGTATTGTGTATTAAAATTTACCTACACAATACTCCACTGACCTTTATATGTATACGCCATCATTTGAACGCACATGTGGCTTATATTCGAAAGACCCGGTTTTCTAGGAAAATCTTGAAGACGAGAGGAAGATAAGGTTCTAGAAGTAAGCTAGAATAAGTTATGTATAAAAAAAGAATATAGATTGTAATAAATTACGATAGCGGCCTTGCGACAATCAGATTTGTTCGAGTCCCTTTGACGAAAAGTTGAGGTAGGTCATGCAGCATTATATTTTTCTTGGAAATCACTCTAAATACGAAAAAGGAGATACGATGTCTTCCTATCGACTTCGAATGGAATGACAAGGGACTGAAGAGATTACGTAATATTGTGTGCTTACCTTGTTGTCTTAAATTAATAATTACACAAAGGACATAATTATTTTTATTTTTATTATTTTTATTATTATCATTAATAAATTGAATATAAAAAACAATTTTGCTTACATTGCTACTTTTTCTTAACTAAAGAGAAAACTATTGTTTTTTTAAACTAATTTACATGTTTTTTCTTCTTTACGCGCTACATCTTCGTGAATTTCGGTTCCCCGTATCGCACTGAATCGAATTTCTATTTTTGGTAGCGTAGTAGCAATAGTAACAGCAGTAGTACTAGTATAAGTATCATTTGCCATAATTAGCTAATAAATCGAGTCGAAATTGATTTTATTTCCATTTTCGTAATTTAACGAAATCCTCTTGACCTTGCGCGTATCGGAGTATTTCCCGTTATTAGTTTGTACGCGATAAGCATAAAATTTAGGACCTCCCGAGATAAAAGTCTGAATGTTAGAACCTGGACCGTAAATCGCTAATTCATCAATCAAATCTCCGAGAAAATTCCTGAGCTGTGGGTCGTGTTCTTTGGCTAATGTGTATCCTCCCGATAAGTAAATTACCGAGTCGGTATCAAAATAAAGTATGCGACGGTCCAATCTTTCTAGTTAGCTGTAGAGTTTCAGACGAGCTTCAGCTGTTGTGTAAGCCGATAACACGACGTTTGTGCAGTTTGACCATGACGATGTTTCAAGCCTGTCAACCCGATTTAGAAACAATACTCTTTCGATAATGGGGAGAATACGCGTTACCTCTTTCGTAACGTCTGAAAAAATGTCAAGTAACTCTTCTCGAGTAGTAATGATCTCGGTTCGCTGCAAATTTTGGCGCTGACCAAATTTCCCCCCATATGAATTTAAGCATAACTTGGCGACCGAACGTAACCTCCGGTTTTTAAAAATATTATTTTTGTCTAGTTTTATTCCTTCAGCCCGTTCATACGATTCTGTGTAGAAGTTTTCTGACGTTTCGTCTATACACTCTGCCGGCCATCCGCTTGCCTCCTGTTTGATTTTTAAAAATATATCGATGTAATCTTCAAATAGACCTCCTTCTTATGTTTGTGGATTACACTGTATTCTTTTGTACTGCCAAATTTCTAATATTTCACAAACGCGGTATCCTTTTTGAATGGCTTTTTTTAACTCGTCGGCTACCCACGTGCCTGTCAATATTTGATCGGTTTCAGCTTCGTGTATACAGTCGGTTTGCGATTAATTCTCGCAGCAGCTTCTACAAAGAGGGAAAAACAAGCGAGAATTCATCTTTACCGGAAGGACTTCATGATAAAGATTTCTGGGTGATTGTATTCTACACATAACAAGTCCTTCGACCCCGTCTAAACTAATAGGCTCTTGCAGACTCGTGATTGTCGCGCATTCCTGTCCGACATAAACGATAAGATGACCTACTGGAAAACGACCGGTTTTACAAATGAAAGGGTGCAGTGAACAGACATCTAAGTATTTGATTTTTTCGTTATTTTTTACGGTATAGTACGTTGCCGTATTACCCGTCCGTCCACCAAAAAATGTGTCTCTATGATTTTGTACGATACCATAGGATGGTTATTGACATAAGCAGCAAGTTACACATCTGTTCGTTTTTCATGGTTGAAATCACATTCCCATTTTTCAATGAGAGTATAACCACTTCACCGAATTAAACGCGATATGGATTGTTAATTTGCGTACACTTTGTTACAACTTCCGCCTGTAGCCAAATTTGGTTTGTCTCTCAACTCTGCGAAACACCGTCGACAACCGTGATAAAAGCAACCGTGGAATTGAAATACGCATCCCTTCGTGGATTCAGATGTATCGTTATCGTCTGGTTGTAAATAGTCATCTACCAGAGGACCTTCGGGTAGACGATATTCACGATTACGACCCTATGTACAATTTCACGACCGTATAACTTCTCGCATCAAAGAAGCCACTCTATCGCGACCTTCTATTGACGATTACACCTCCTATAGCTGTTACCCAGAGGTGAAAGACCAATCGTGTTTGGTTTAAAAAAATTTTTTTCGAAATACTCCAGAACACGCTGACGCAATGGTTACGGCTTCACTAAAGGGACAAACGTTACCTTTCTAAATAAATATTTTGCGGAAAGCAACGTACGCTCTACGCAAAATATCTACATCCATCTTCCAGTACGCTTCTATATCGCTTTCAATTCGAAAACGTCACCTGGCTTAGCACACGCTGTAGTGTGCATTGTAGTTGTTGTTGTAACTATTTTGGCTGTCCTCCCTGTCGTCATCGTTGTCCTCCTCCTCATTATCAGCTTCTAATATAAAAAAAGTAAGTGAAACATTGAGAGAAGTATGGAAACTGATCAAAAGCAAATGCCAACTATAGACCACAATGGTGAAAATACGGATAGCATACGCTCCTTCGCTACTCAAATTGTGTATCAAGAAATTCAAAATTTTGACGAATAGACTGGTAATGATGATGAGGTGTCATTGAAACCATCGACACATTAGTCGTTATTCTTTGTCGAAATCGGGGGCAAGATGGCGGAAGTACATACAAAAATAAATGTCAAAGAGTTTAACATACTCTTCACAACGTCGTACGGTGCGAAAGCGGTTGTATTTGAACAAGTGTGTATGTGTGTGTGTGTGTGTGTGTGTGTGTGTGTGTGTGTGTGTGTGTGTGCGTGCGTGCGTGCGTGCGTGCGTGCGTGCGTGCGTGCGTGCAGCCTAAGCCCCGAGAGGTTCTTCGCCGATATCATGGCACATGACGGATAGGTGATGGTATTTCTATCCGTCCCCCCTCGTTTTTGCGGAGAGCATTCAGCTTCTCTACGATGGACGTGACGAGTTGGCACATATTATCCGCTCGTACAGCTTCCCGTGAATGTCCAGCATACAAACTGGTCGGTCTGCGGATGGTTCGTCCAAGAGTTTAGAACCCTTGTACAGCAGCACCAACCTTTGTTGATTCCATTGCACCGGGAAGCATCCATCTTTTAGACATGCGGTAAATGTTTCCAGGAAGATACCTGGGACATCCAGCGCTGCGGTCTTAACCGCCAGACCCGGGATTCCATCCATTCCCGGAGTCATTCTCTTAGCAGCCACCCTCAATTCGGTTTCAGTGACGGCTGGTGGCTCGAGGCACCAGGTTCTGCCAACAGATGAGTACCGGTGGATCGTTCCTGATGTTCTGGGAACAGATGGTGGATTACTCTGTGGAGGAAGTGTATCGGTCGCTAACTTTCCATTCGTGACCCTCCCCCATCAATTTAGGGTCGATGAAGGTAAGATCAACCACGGATGCCTTATCGCCTTTGGTGTTTGTTGGCTTGTCTCCGACGTTAGCGATCTCGAGCTGCAGCGTGGCAAAGGCCTCGAGTAGGGCGCAGCCGCGTTGGTTAGTCTTCGCGCTGCCCCACTCTATTGACCAAGCGTTAAAATCTCCCCCCATTACTACTGGTAGTCGCGAGGTCTTAGCACTTTCAGCAATGTCATCCAGGGATCCTAGGAATTCCTCGTAGGTGTCCCTGGGTGGAAGGTAGCAGCTGTATAACTTATACCCGCCACCTCCACCCATTTGAATTTCGGTAAGGGGATGACCATCCTGTTGGATATGTGAAAATTTCCACAGACCCAGATGGCCGCCTTGCAGGTAGTGTCCCTTACCCACTTTGAATCCTCTAGGTCCCTGTACTGGTCACTAATGATGGCAATATCGGCCTTTTCCTCTATGACCAGCTGGAACAGCAGATGCTGGGCCACGGCACAGTGGTTGAGGTTAAGCTGGAGTACCTTAGCCATTGTTGTTTGGTACTCCGGCCTCTTGTGCGGACTAATGTTTACACTGGCGTTGCCATATGCCCGATTTCATGGCATCTGTAGCACCGAAGAGGTATTTCTGAGAGCCGTACTCGGCAGTTCACCCAACCAACTCTCAGCCGTCCCGTTTCCAGTAGCTTCTCTGCTACTGAGGCGAGGAGTCTGACTATGGCTGCCTGAGTGCCGCAGTACGCGCCCCTAAGTTTGATGGACTTTGGGATCCCACTTTCCAGGCCGGTGGCCGAGGCGAGGGCGAGTGCCTCATCGTCCGTGGTTGTAGCCTCGTCCAGGTCCGTGATCTTTATGCCTTCTATTTGGGTCAGCATCTGGATGAGAGCTGACCCTTTTAGGAGAGACGCGGCCGCGGATCGGAGCTCCTCCGTTGGTGTTCCGTCCTTGCCCAGTTGGAGGAGGAGATCTCCTGCCTTCGTGCGCCGAATCCCCTTTACCCTTTCGTCCACTTTCTTGAGTCCGGGTGCGGTTTTCACCTTTCGTAGGATGTCGACGTACGAGACTCCTCCTGTCGCTTTGATCTTGATAGCATCAGGACGGTGTTGTCTCGGCCAAATTTTGTGTTCTTGATTGGGTCGCATGCCGACATTCTGTTTTGTCGCTTTGTTCCCATCTTCCCTTCCCCTTTTCACTGCCGTTGCCCAGCCCTTGTCGTGCGTTCGGGCTTGGTGCTGGTGATTTTTCACTGATGAGGAGGAAAGGTCTTTGTCCTCTGCCCCCTTTCTCACCTTTTTCTTTTCCGGCGTTGTTATCGGCGAAGGCTCTCTTCTCCCCGTGTACTCTTTACGGGGCCCTCCAAAAGAGAGGCGAGGTCTGACTCGCCCCATCTTTCTAGTCGCATGCCGTTTTCGAAGGCCATGGGTTATGCCTCACCACGGCATAATCCCTTGTTGCCTTTAACGTAGCTCTCGCCATATCTTTAAGCTCCTTGTGGAGATTCTTTTTTTCAAGAATGAAGTCCACAAGGCCCTTAATTTTCTCCTCCAGGACCCGGAATTTTGCCGCCTCTGGGTCCTCCACTGCTGGTGGGCCCACCGATATGCTGCTGGAAACATTCTGGAGGATGTCCCTAAAATAAATAAACTTTAAGATTCAATTTACAAAGGAACCATACCTTCCAGAAAATTAATTTTTGCGCCATCGGCTGTAGAAAAAAAATTTTCCTCGTGGTATATCTCTCATGCGCTATTGCAACAACACCCTGTATAATAATGTAAAAAAAGAAAATGCATTCAGACTCTGAAATACTATACTGATGTGTTATCACTCTTTGCTATTAATTTATTGATTTGCTTACTTACACACTTACAATGCATTTATATCCTATTTAATAAATTGAAATTTACAATAAAAACGTAAATATCAAAACTTGAAAGGATTGTATACGTTTAACAAGTATTGCAGTCGTATAGAGTTAACGGTTTGTACACATGTTAGTGGCCTTAATATTTAATAAGTGTTGAAATGAAGTTGAAAAGTTGATCTGCCAATATTATTCTCATTTATTTAACGCATATACTCACTGAACCACACGCAGTTGGAATCGCATGGTATAGAAACACGTGTTGACGTTAGGATCGTAGTTTAATTGCCGTTTCTAGAGTTTCCTCCCGCTACGTTGTGATGATCGAGACGCCACATCATGAACTCGATTCACGATTGGACGTCCAGACTGTCACAGCAACGCGCCTATTGGCTCAGACCGCATCTGTTCACATGATAACCCTAACCACTCGTTTCGGGAGCACCTTAACGACAGGTCCGGACATTTTTTCCGTGTACTGCTGGAGGCTGTACGTGGAAACGGAAAAGACGGCTTCTTTTACAAAAAGGTGGAAATTGGATACCGATTCTTTTAGCACAAGTTATCAGTGCTATTTTCTGGAAACCATTTTACTCGGCACCAGCAGTGATTCAGAAACATTGCCTTCTTATGGAGTATGCAAAGAAAATGATACTAGTTCCCGAAAGTGAGATACGCGGTGCGAGTGACGATACGAGAATCGCACAAACACCCGGGACAGCACTTTCGAGATTGGACGAGGAATTATCGTATATTCTCCAGGGTGGAAATAATGAGACGTTTGATTGTAATGATATTTCCACGTTTAAGATTAATGACGGTGAGGCAGCAAAAATTGTTCATGAACGTGGTAAACTCGCTCGGTACATTCGAACGCTCCAAAGATATCTCCATTTTTTCACCAAACAATTATATGGTGAAAAACGAACAAACGTACAGAACGCAAAAGATATCAACGATCTTGAAGATGTTGGTCTTATCAAGAATGAGGGGAGTCGCGAACATCAACAAAAACAGAATTCGCTAAACACTGGACAGGTCATTTCTAAGACTCAACATGATGAAGCAACATCTAAGGTAAAGGATATGATTTCAAAGGCAAATCCGATTGCTATCTTTGAAATTCTGAAAAGTATTCCTATCTCGTATAGACCAAAAGCTTTGAAATTACTATATCTACATCGCTCGAAACGTATTTCCAGGGACAGTTAAGGTATTATAAGTATCGATGGTTATGAACTTATCGGGTCTGACATTGTTGATCTCGTCAACGATGATACACGTTCGCGAAAATCTGCACAATCAGTTGGTCGCGAAGAGTTTATTTATCCGTACTCTTCGTGCGGAGCGTATCCCGCAACGCTCCATCGGTAACAAATCTTTGTGGAACTTTGCGGGTACCCCGCGATTTAATAAAAAGATCCCGAGATATTATAAACGCTGCAAGATTACTAAAAAACTTATCGAAAAGTGCCGTCAGCGGCGAAGAGGAGGAGAAGGGCGGTGAAAGTGATAGAGAAAGAGTGAAAACGCCACAACGCATTCACGATAAATCAGGACAGATGGAATGGCTGGACCTCGAAATGTAAAGGAAAATTATCTCGATCGCATTTACAACGATCCTTCTTTCGTTTCAAAAAGCATCACTTTTCCGAGAAAAACTTTCACGAGTGGCTAAACAAGCAAGATGCCTAGACTCCACACAGCCCTAGAAAAAGACGTTTTCAGCGTTTAAGATATTCCGTTACAAATATTGACGACCTTTGGGAAGCCGATCTCGTAGATTTACGCTCTCTGAAGACTTACAACGACAATAAAAACTACGTGATCGTCGTCATAGATGTATTGAGTAAATATGTATGGGTCGCATCACTTCGAGATAAAAGCGCCCTTGAAGTTCTCGCCGGTCTTAAAAGAATTTTCGGTAGAAACGATGGTCGTATACCGGTCGTTCTTCAGACAGACCGTAGAAAAGAATTTATCGGTAAAGCCGTGCAAAATTATCTACGTGAAATAGGCATTCAATTTCGCGTTACCCGTAGTAACCCTGATGTAAAAGCAGCGAACGTTCAGTCATACCCTGAAGGAACGAATATGGCGCTATTTCACGCATAAAAATACCATGCGTTACATTGATATTTTGCAAAAAATTACCGATATAAAAATGATACCGGCTTCAGTAACCTTATTCAACGCCCATATTGCACGTCAAAATATCGAATCCAGATATCGTTCGAAAAGCAGACGCAAGTCGTATAAATATGAAATAGGTGATCATGTCTGAATCAGTATTGCTAAAAACGCATTCAAGATAGGCTACGAGCGAGGCTGGAGTGAGGAGATTGTTCGTATAAAGGCCGTTTTAAAACGTCAAAATCTTTTGGTTTACGAGCTCAAAGACTTGAACGGCGACGAGATAGAGGGCTATTTTTATCCGTAAGAACTAGGGGCAGTCTAGAAAATCCGAACAGAACAAGAATTTAAAATTGACCGTGCAATTCGCTCTAAGGACAAGGTGCGAAGAACCAATACTTTGATAGCTGGATCAGTGGATCTCTGTTATTAGTTTAAATAGTCTTTAAAACGGCATCACTCACAAATGAATGAGTTTTTTCTAGTTTTACCCAGCAACAGTAGTATGAAATATTTTCCCAATAATACAACTACAAAATTCACAACAGGTCTTCCCAAGGAAATCGAATTAACAGGAAACTTGTTAGTGGTATTATCGGAAATTCACGTATCTTACAGTGTTGTACTTATAAGACGTAGTAATAATTCTTTCACATTTGGAAGCTTGGAGATTGGGGCCGATGGAGTACAAGTTACCGATACAACCAGTGTTAATATTTCAGAAGATTATTACAATGGTGTATCTGATTTTGTAGACGGAATCAACGATCGTCTAAAAGTTTTTTACGAACGACTTTCAGACGGAGTACACTTACAATTCAATTATGCAAATACACGCGGGGGCATCGTTTCTTCGTTTTGTGCGCAAAAAGATTGTAAAAAATCACATTACTTTCTTTTTCACAGATCGGTAAATAGGATTCTCTGACTTCCCTATATAGCGAACATTACTCGTAAAGAGGGGGAATAAACTGATAAGAAAAATCGGGCACATCGTTACTATTCAGCTAGTTTATCTCGCGCGTTCCCCGATCAGTTATTTGTCTACATCGATATTTGCAAACCAAACATTGTCGGTGATTCGCAAGTGACTTTGTTGCGAATCGTTAATATACGCGAAAAAAATTATAATTACGGTGAAACTGTGGTAAGGCGTTTTTCACCACCCAATTACACATTCCGCTTTTGTCGAAAAGATTTCGCGAAATTACAATAGATATAAGAGACCACGCCGGGGTAACAATACCATTCGAATACGGAACATTGACCGTCACTCTTCACTTTAAAAGACAATATTGAATGGAGTACAATGTTGAATAATAATTACATCACATACTACGACGAACAGGTTGGTAGTGCTTTCGGTGGAAACTTGTTTGGTAAAGGTCGACAAATTCGAATCGTTTATGTCGGTTCTCTGGATCAGCGTGGTCAGGGAATCGGAAGTTTTCTCGGAGGATTGTTTAGAGGTATATTAGTAAAGGAGCGACTGCAGTTGGTAAAGAGGCCTTACGTGCTGGAATAAATGTTTTCGATAATGTCGGCGAGAAGAAAGTTTCATTCAAGGAATCGTTAAGAAATCGCGCCAAAGAATCTGGGAAAAACCTCACAAGTAAAGCAAAAGAGAAACTTTAAAAAATGATATTTGGTTCGGGATATAAAAGTTTATCACAAATAGATCCTTTAGTATTACGTTAGTGCATGTCACACAGCGACGGCGTCGACGCAACGCCAGTAAATTACGCAAAACCAATTCGGGGCGTGTTTCGAAACGGAAGATAAATAGATCTCGAGGGAAAAAGAAAAAGACGGTAAAGAAAAAGAGGAAAACTCAGAAGAGAAAGAAGAAAAATATCGTAGGTGTAGGAGTAGAAAACGAAAGCGTAATATCGAATCAAACGACATATTTAGATAAAAATAGAAATAATGTAATTTCTCCATTTACACTCGTGCGAGTGCATGAAATCTGAGCTCGACCTCTTCTCCTTACCTCCGACACAAACGACGATCGAGAGCTCGCACTGGGTGCATTATAAACCCATTTCTTCATTAACAGATGACTCGCCGATAGTATTTGTTGTACCCGGTCATGGCGAAGAGTACATTGACCTTGCGCATACTATGATTAGTCTGAAAGCTCCTACTCACCCCAACGATACAGAAGAAAACGCCAGAGTCGCACCCGTGAATACCTTTTTGCATTCAATGTTTAATCAGGTAGATGTTTTCTTTAACCGAAAACTAGTATCACCACCTAATAATACCTACGCCTACAGATCATGCATTGAGACATTATTGAATTATGGTCCAGCGGCAAAGTTTTCGCACTTGACTTCGACGCTTTGGTATAAATACACTGGGGATCATATGGATTCGTTACCGTCAAGTACGCATAATGTTGGACTAGATAACCGCAAAAATATACTGAATTCATGTTAAACGGAGTCGAAATACGCTTGTGACTCGTCCGCTCTAAATATTCGTTTACTCTCATGGACGCAATGCTGGATCAAGGGGGGGGGGGGAGGGGAGGGCTAGAGGGAATGATGCGTAACACAATGCGGCTATGCAAAAAGCTGCATGTTAGCCTATCTTCCCAAATGGCCTACTCTCACCTCCACGTGTGCTTATTAAAGCTGATGGGTCCTGGACTCTTAGTAACCTTGCCAGAGATTGGGTAACCAACCCCAGTGGATGGCGAGGTAAGAGACAAACGAGAGAGGCTAACCACCCTACTCCCTGTATTTGCGGTTACAAGAAATGCAACGCGCAGGGCTCCTGACCATCGGTCTGCTTCGGATGCAGCCCAGTCCCGAGGTGGAGGAGCCGAAACAGGTGTCCCGGGACAATGACACACGAATGCCCACGGACAATTTCAGTGGACGGAGGATCTCAGGCAAGATCTAATGCGCTGCTACGAGGAGAACTGTCCGCAACAGAGAAGCTACATGGCGCGAATGCATAGTCGGTTTGCAGTAATGCATCCCGAACTGGCAGATCGATTTTCTCAACAAAAACTGAGAGATTGTGTGGCCTATCTGAGGCGGATTGGTTTCGTTGTTCCCAGCTGTCAACCGGTACCGGATGTGCGGGCAATAACAACTGAGCCCGTACGCGGTGCTGAGAGAGATGCTCCACATTGTGAAAACACGACACTCGTGTTTAGGCAGAATTTGACAACGAAAATTTTGCCTAAACAACGAGAATTAGACAGAGCAAATAGCCTACTTCTGGATGCTCTTCCAGATGACTGCGACCTGTGGCAAGTCAATTGTGCCGTTTACGAGGCTGCAAGTGATCTGGTGACTCCGCGAAATCTGACACAGATATCGGGGAGTCGGCAGATTACAAAATGCATGTCTCAATTGAACGGTAAGATTCGATTGACACGGAAACTCGCTTCCCGAATTCAGTGTGTGATCGACTATTTAACATCTCGCCGTTCATTTACGGCTAAAGTCAAGAAGTTCGCACAACAACTGCGGACGTACTATCACACACTGAACAAGCTGAAGTTGCTCAACATCAAGCAACGTTTGGCGGATAAAATTCGGGTTTTCGCCGGTGCCGAAAAGAGGCTGCAAAGACGGGAAGATGGAATTCGACAAAACTCAATATTTTGGACGAATCCTTCCAACCTCTTCGAACATCGTATCGCAACCTCAAGCGAGTTTCCGTCGATGGCCGCAGTTGAGGAATTCTGGGGGAGCATCTACGAGAAAACATCTAGGCTTAATGCAGACACTCCAGTTATTGAAGATTACCCACCGGTAAATGCATTAGAGGTGAAAAATGCCATCACAGGAGCGAGGAATTTCTCCTCGCCGGGCTGGGATGGAATTAACAACTATTGGTGGTAGAAGTTCACTTCTGTCCATCAACACCTAGCCCGACTATTCACCTCTTATATAAATGGAGACCAACCCATTCCGCACTGGCTGGTGGAGGGCCGAACGACACTGATCCCAAAATCGGGAGACTTGTCGGATCCGGGAAACCATAGACCGATCACGGGTCTCAATACGTTATACAAATTGTTCACTAACATCTTGAGAAATCCATGAAACCGGTGTGGCAACGGATAGTAGAACAACGAGGCTGCAAAATGGGTGTATCCGGCTGCAAGGACAACTTGCTTATCGACAGGTGTGTTTGGCTTGTCGGCAGAGATGACCTTCTCATTCTTAAGATCATCCGGCTTGAAATCCGAAACCGAGGGTTTTATCTTCGCATGCATGGGTCATCATACCTTAGCGTATCGCCAGACCGTCTTACACCCGGCAGTACAGAGTACGCTTTTTAGATTGTGTAGATATCATGCTGAGACCCTAATGCATCTTTTGGCAGCATGCCCAATATATGCAGTTTCAGTATACATCGAACGTCACAATGCGGCTCTTCGAGTGCTGTATTACCATCTTCGCAGCACTTATGGTATTGATGCAACCCCAGTTTTGCCGTACGTCCCCACTGATATTGAATCCGTAGTCGGGAATGAGTCTTGCCGAATATACTGGAATTACTCATTTCCTACGAGCAGGCAAATATCAGCCAATAAGCCTGACATCGTTCTTGTTGGCTTCGTTCACAAATCCATCTTCGTGATCGAGTTCTCTGCACCAGCAGAGACAAATATAGTCAGCAAAGAGGACGAAAAACGGATAGAATATCAGGAACTCCTATTTGAGATTCGCAAGCTGTGTCGAGGACTCAAAATCAAGCTCGTCGTGCTGATAATTGGAGTGCTGGGAGGAATGAGACAAACATTCCCCCAAAACATCAAAAGCATTCCGGCCTGTCGAGAACATGCACATTCCATCGCAAGCCGAATGCAGAAAGCAGTGCTGCTGGGATCTCTCCGTCTACTGAGGTCACACGAGATCCTGTAACCACTTAACCGATGGTAGAGGGAGTGGTTACAGTTGGAAATGAAATGAAATGGCTCCGTGCAGTCTGCAGCGGAGCCACTTTTCTGCTGCAGACTGCACATGTGGAATCTGGAGGGCCAAGGGAGGTTAGGGTTTTAGTCGGTAAACTTTGCTGTTAACATCAAAGGTGAGGAAGTCCGACACACGGGGGGTTACACAACATCTTCAACCCCCTATGGTGCCTAATGCATTTCCCCCCTCCGTCAAAAAAAAATAATAATAATGCGATCGTTCGCCTTCGGCTCTGTTTTGTTCATCGCCGCCTCGTCTCGGGCTCTCGCGGCGCCATGATACTGGCAGTCAGCAAACCGCCCGATGCCCGTTTGGCCTCTTGTATCGAAATATTAGGAAGTTTTACGCATAGATGTACCGCCAGGCGGCAGCACGTTAAGCCTGCACTTCGTAACGTCTGTGTCTGCCCACCATTCATGCTGGAATTGATACTCGCGGTAAACTGAGATCGTGATCTCTAACTGAGGGAAATAGTCTTGTGATTGCTGAATTCCGTAAGATAGTACGTTTTCATTTCGTTGAGTTCACTTTTCGAGATCACGATCTCAGTTTACCGCGACTATAAATTCCAGCCTCAGTGTGTACGTCACACAGACGTACGGGAGTGCTAGCTTAACGTGCCGCCGCCTGCCGGTACAGCTTCGCGCAAAACTTCTTAATACTATTAGTGAATTTCAAGCCTTGCACCGTTTCTGCACTCTTGCACCGAAAAGTGTAAACAAACACCGTCTACGTGCAAGTCGTGCGGCTAGAGATAGAGGTTAACTTATGGACAGGCCGGGTTTGTCGTTTGAAAATCAATATTTCTGAAGACATAATTTATGTATAAAAACATTTAACAAGTCTGACGAAATTTTCATGGTCATATATGGGTCATACAGGCCCTCAGTCTAAAGATTAACGGGATTTTAATAGTGAGACTATATGAGTGTTAGCGACAGCGCTACAGGTGTGGAACACGTGCACCATTATACTGGTGCAGTAGCGCAGGAACAGTGCAGAGCTTGGAATTCGCTATATAGGGTTCTGAAATTGTGACGTCACAGGAAGACAAGAACAAACGTGACTGACACAACGTAGTCAGTACACCGACGGTCATTGATTCTGATGGGGAATTACCGTGGTTTTCTTTGTTTCTCACATGAAGAAGTATAGGCAAGAACAAGGACAAAAGTCGAGGTTCCCCGCGAGAATCAATGACCGTGGGTGTACATGTGTACCACAATCTATGTTCGTAACTTTTTTCCGAATTGAAAGCATTAGAAGCAAATTATTATGCTTGGAGTGACAAAAATTTGCCCATTCACTTCTTCTGCACCTACCTGTCGCAATTATATTTCAAAATACGACCTTACAACAACACAGCAACACATGTGCGATTTCGATTCAATTTAAACTGGGGGCACAATTGCACATATAGTCCAAGGGCCTCACGGTCTCCAGATCCGACATTGCATGGACGAATCGGTAGGTGGAAAATTTTCAGTCAATATCAACGATATTACGTTACTAGTACATCGAGCCAAGATAAACCCAAGTATACTTCTCGCATATGCAAAAACCTTGTCAAATACTACAGCGAAGTATCCTCTCACGAGAGTCGAAGTAAAATCGTTTGCATTACATACTGGAATACTCGGTGATACACTTGGTAACGTTATTCTAGGACAGTTACCGAAAAGGGTGGTTACCGGTTTTGTCGACAATAAAACTTTTAACGGCGGTCGTCGACTTAATCCATTCAATTTTAAAAATTACGGTGTAAACTTTTTATCGCTCTACGTTGACGATACACAAATACCTAGCAAACCTCTACAACCAAATTTCAAATCAATTTCAAAACTATTCGTGGCAACGTATCACACACTGTTTTCAGGTACAGGTATTCATTTTATGAACGAGGGGAAGGAAATCTCCGGGGATAAATGTGCAAATGGCTATTGTCTGTTAGTTTTCGATCTACCGTCTGATCTTTCTGAAAGTTACGCTGCTCATTGGAAGCGCGTAAAGAGCGGTTGCTTACGTAAAGAGGTACGCTTCGATGCCGCTCTTGAAAATACCGCAAATTGTATAGTCTATGCAGAATACGATAACGTTTTAGAAATTGACTCTTCACGTCAGATTATTATTGATTACAATGCCTAAATTCGTAAAGAGAGGGGACACTGTATCTTTTAAAAGGCTGAAACCGAAGGAAATGTGACATTAGTTACACGATCCCAGTTGAGTATAACGGTACAAGTATGGAGTTTATCGTCGACGTTCAAGGTTTTTTAAACAAAAGCACAATTTCATTCCAAAAGAGATTGTTGTTGTTTGCATCGAGAAAAACTACGTTGGTCACTGGATTCTACGATCGAACTATAATTTCTCCGAATTACCTGCCAATTCGCGAAAGACAAATTCGTATCTCTCCGAGCATCATCATGGGATCGAGTGGTTCGTCGGTGAATCAGACACGTCTAAAGTATTTCACACACTTCAAGAAATCACGCGACATGCGAGTCATATTTACGTACGTGGATATAAAAAAAAAGATTTCTGGAGAAAATTATTATAAGACCATTTACAAATTTAGATGAAAATCCGGACGCTCCAAAGTTCGCCGAAATTCGATCGAATGAAACGGTCTGTATCTATAATGGACTCAGAGTCTCTGACACATACACGCGCGCTCTGAATAATGCTGTAAATTTGAGAGAGTGGCTGATTTCGCGAAAATCCGCTTCTAACAATAACAGCAACAACAACAACATAGACAACAATAAAAGTCAAGATTGGAGTTTGCCGCATTCGACCTCGTCATCGTCATCATTATTGTGTGTTTCTACAGAAACTAGTTTCAGTTTCATCGCCGATGATTGCAGTTCGGAGGCGCCTAACAAAATCGCCAATGAAATCGAAACATCTGTTACGATCCCTTCAATACATCCAAGAGCATATGAAAGGCGTGTGTATCTGGCAGACCTGATTCCTCTTGTGTGGACAAACCCTGCGGCACTAATAGCTAATACGGACTATAAAACAAACCCAGGATCGCACTGGGTAGCATTCTACGTTAACGAACTTTCCAATGGGATCTCTTTGACAGCTGTGAATCACCACCATTCATCACGCATCATATTCTTCGCCTCCGACGCAATTATAAGACAATCCGCTGAAGCGACAAGCGTCTTCAGAGCTTTACTTCTTCTGCGTGCGGCCAATATTGCCTTATGTTTTTATATAATATGTCTAACGGTATAGCTGATATGATTTTCATCAGAATTTCTCTACTGACACTAGAAAATACAATTATGTTGTGAGCAAGTGGTACGAATAATTTTTGAGAAAATATAGATATTCTAGAAATAAAAAAAATGATACATGTATCAATTACTCGTTTAATGGCGGTCAATATAATCACAAATGCAACCAATCGTGTACGCTTCAAAAATACTATGTTTGATTAAAACGTGTTTCTTAACAAATACAATGTTTTCTTATTTTATCCTTGTCCTTCATATACTTACTAATTTAAAGCGACGTGAAAGTAGTTGCTTAAAAAGTGTCCTTCCCGGCGTTAATGGGTTAATAGCATTTTGAACAACACATTCAGTAATTTTTTATTCAACTCATTTTGTCTCATATTATTCACATTAAACTTATCATATACGTTCGAAAAACCCAGAATCTGTACATATGTAATATGATTATCTGCAGCTGGTCTACCTACTCTAGTGATGTACAACCATATGTGACTAGTTCACACGGGATAAGATATACATCCCGATACAATTAACCTGTCTTATAATTCAATATAACTTCTTTTTTTAAAAGAAAATCATTACCAATTATAATTGACGAGTTTAAAGGATTGGCAGTTTGATTCGCGATAAAATTGGGTGGAGGCAAATGAATATTTTGTAGAACCACATTAGGATTATTTACAGGTATATTCATCAGATTTTCGGGCGGATCAGCATTATAATTAGATGAAGAAGAGCCATTCTGACCTTTCATTGAACCCATACTGTTACATTCTGCATTCTTACCTCTTTTAAGCACAGTTTTCTTTACTTAGGCTTTTTGTGAATTTGAAGGATGTATATTATTATGTTTATTTTGTTCTGATATTTCTTTATTTAAGAAATCGCATTCGCTCAATGCTTTAGCACAGCACTTTCATCCGAATAATTTATTAAAATTTGCGCCTCGCGCGTTCGTAATGGAAGCTGTTGCACAATTTGATAGTATTAACTATGCCTAGTAAAAGGATGTTCCATATATCTCGCTCTCTTAAGTTGGTCATAAAAATAAGTCTGCAATGAAACATCTTGCCGAAAATCAAATTTACGAAATAGCCATATTGTCAACCTTCTAGTTCGGATTTGGATTTTTTTTAATGTTCATGAAACTATCTGCTACAACCTAGTACTGCCTAAATAAGCGAAGTTTTAACTGGACTTAAGAAAAATTGAATAGTATTGTAAATATTCTTTCAAGTTGCCGGCAGCATGCATTTTAAGTCGTGCTTCCCTGCGTGAAAAACAGGAACAAAAAAATCATTATTATTTATTGATATGTTGAAATACAAATCTATTTGAATATAAGTGAACACATTTTTACAATCTATAACTTGCAATTAATTTTAATAACTATATAGATAGGAAATCCGCGGCACAGTATCTTTTATCGAATTTTATGGAAGTACTTACTTCAGTATTAAGGTTTGTTCCGCCACGAAAGAAAACGGGGGAAACGGTAGGGGCTTGGTTTCAGATCAGTCCAAGGAAAATCAATCACTCGCGGAAATAATTCAAAATCGGTATTTATTGAAACCGAAAATATTTCCAATTACAATTTTAACGACAGAGTCGAATATTTTATCGAAAACTTCGCGATTGAAATGCCGTGGAACTAGAGTGCCGAATTTCTGAATTTATCGATTTCGCAAACGACGAAAATGCGTCCATCGATTCCCAAATCTTGCCAAAGAATGAGTGCGGAAGTCCCGACGACGATGTGTTTTCGGATAACGCCTTCTAATCGTTTCGAAAATAGATCGCGCTGATAACCGCGATTGACCCGTGAACATTTCTTCTTCGCACGAGAAACTTTGCGCGGGAAACTAGGGTTGCATATCGCAACAAGGTTATTTCCAGGACAATGTCATTTTATTAACAACTATACGAAGAATTTCTTTATTATTATTGTATGATCCGAGTACTATTTCGTTATTAAATAATAAATCAAACGCAATCCCTTATGCAACATTTTCTACAGTATTTTATTTTTGAAGAAGGAATCAAAAACCTAACGTATGATACGCTTACTCGTGTGATATTGCCATTATTTATTTAGTTTTTTGCTAAAGTTATTAGATAATCGTGCGTAATATATAAATTTCGATTAATCGGGTGAAATTAATTGTATTACTGTTATGAAGAAACTCACATGACATCCCATCCTTGAAATTGGACGATGTCTAATCTGCACAAAACTGATTTGGGTGGTCTTTCCTTTTAAATAACACCAATACTAAAGGTATTTTTTGCCACGAAACGAAAATATTTTTTTCTTAGTATACCTACTGTGATGTGGTATATCAGATACCCTGTAATCGCAGCTTCTGTCTCTTTCATCGGGTCACGGGTAACACCTAGCAAGTCGAGAATCGACGAGGAAGAGCGCTAGCGTCGCATTAGTATGGTAGTATGAATAGGAAATTATGTTGAATGTTGTGTAGGTAGTGGTGCAAGTCTCGACCGTCGGTAAGGTAGTCACCCATTGTACGGTTCTTCAAGATCTGGAGGACATCTAGAACATCGGGGTAAGACGAAGGGCTATTGGCTACGGTATCTCACCCGTTAGGGCACCGTCATGTTTTAACATCTCGACGACTTTCAACTGCAATGGAGTCTCGGTATCTACAACAATTGGTTCCGCGTTCACCGTCTTAGGAACGCTGACACCTCGACAAGTTAACAGTCTCGTTGTCGCTTAGTCTCGTCCGTCCGGACGAGAGAAAAGGATGACATCCGATTGGACGACGCCGATCAAGTCACTTTGCCGTGTCAAGTCACTTGATCGTGTTCAGCTTATTTCTACGAGTTAAACTTTATTACTTCCTCGACCTCACGTCTCTCCGAGTTTGAGTTGGTCGCGAGCATTTGGGCTGTTCGTTTGGGTCTTTCATTAAACTTTGGCAATTTGGCACTTTGGGAATATGGTTTCGCCGTTCAAGAACGGCTGGCGCCCAGTAAAAGTAAGTATTTGGCATTTTGAAACTCCATACGTGACCTCGGAAAAATCACGCGTCACACTTCATATACATTTTTCTCTTTTGCAATTAATATTGTTCTGAAATTCGTGAAGAATTTCATAGCATATACAAATATAAATAAAATCTTGACATGTGGAAACAAATGGAAAATAAACAATTGTATTTATTCTGTATTGTTCCTGAAGGTTAAAAATGCAGGAAGGTTTGAACGAAATTATGGATGCGAGTAATTTGAAGATTCTCCGGTGTTCAACTTCGATGTGTCTTTCTCCTAGAATAAGAAAAATGAATACGCGTATTATAAATTTGTAGTGTAAATAACAACAACTATTTATATAAACAAAAACAATGTAACGTATGTATAAAATATGTAATGGAAATGAAAAGTAATATATGGATAAATGACTGTTAGACAATAGTAATAAAGACTTTTATTGAAATAAATCGGATAGAAAAAAGATAAAATTTGGAATATCGGAATTGCTCAATATTTTCAGTTTAAATTTAAAATGAGAATTAATAGTTAACACTAGACATGCAATTTTAAAGAAATTAAATATACCTGAGTATTGAATGAATTATGTATTGTTAAAAGATAGTAATTTGTGGAAAATGCATATTGGGTTTACTGGATGTATATTAAAAGAGAAAGAATAAAATAAAGAACATAATAATATTACTGAATTGAAACCTAACAGTCCCTATTGATGCTTGTGGCTCGATTGGCTTTTCGTTCAAAGAACGACGCCGAATCGAGTCACTCGCATCACTAATAACAACAACATTTTCCCTAAGGTGGTGTGCCTTTAATTTAAAGTAAAGAGAAAAAATTAGATGGAAATCAACAAATTCGTTTCAGTGAAAAGAACAAAATAATATAAAAATAAAAATGAGGCATTGATAATTAAGTATCGCCTCTTGTGAGGGGGGGGGGGGGGGTTAAGGAATGTTAATGAAGGAATAATTGTTGAAAATAAAATGGATTACTTACCATATGACTATCCGTTGTCGTTTCCCGAGGAGTACTGGTTCTAACTGCAGAGTCTGCCAGTCGAAATTTTGTCGAGGTCCATCCGACATTACTTCACGAGGAGAACTGGTTTAACTATTAGGTGCGACGGCTTCGGGTTGAGTCACGATCTATCCGACACCGATAGTGAACGAGTACTGCCTGCTCTGCTCGAGAAAAATCTTTTTTATGTCTTCATGCGTTGGTGTGTAGATATTGTTGGAACGTGGAAATTTCAGTGGTTACTCTTGAGTCGATGGCAAAATACTGACGAGCTCTACGTGAGAAATGTGTTCCTTCTGATGAGTCCATCGCGGATACGAATGAAAAACGAGACTTTTACTTTGTCTGATAATAAGAAGCACTTCGCGGAAATTTTAGAAGCTGCGAAAGATCGGTGCCGAAATGTGCAGTGCGTGGCCCTAAGATTTATGGACAAACGCTTAGTTTTTCTCGTTTCGGATAACGAAATCAAATATAAGAGATCGGTGAAATTAAAAAATAAAAACTAGTTTGTGCGTCATGCGTTAAGTGTCATCTAATAAAGAATGTTCATGAAACCGAAATTAGCGGCCACTTCCAGCGGGAGATCCATAGGCGTCGAACATAGAGGGAAGAAATTACATTTAAATTTAAATTTAATTATTTAAATTTTATTTGCTTTTAAACAGTGCTATATCGCCTTTACAGATATACACTCCAAAAATAAAAATTATATATAATAAAACTATTGTTTATAAGCAAATAACTATTCAAGTTTAATGAAAAAAAACATACTGCAAATCGTACACGCATAGTCCTACAACTTCGGGAAAAATTGCCTCTGATAGCAGAAACTACCGAAAAAACAACCAGAATGGTTTCATTGCGTATCTCGCGTTACTTGTTTATTTATGAAAATTATAAACAATTAAGGCCGCTGTACTGTTCTTTGTACACGCATGGTGTCAGAGCTTCGGGACACATTGCTTCTAGTAGAAGAAACTACCCCAAAAACAACCAGAATAGATTAATTTACTGTCTCGCGTTAATTGTTTATTTATGATAGTTATAAACAATTATGGCCGCTGTGCTGCCACTTACACACGCATGGTGCTAGAGCTTCGGGACAAATTACTTCCGGTAGCTGAAACTATCCCAAAAACAACCAGAATGGTTTAACCCTTTGAGTCACGCATTTTTCCTTTTGTCCAATTGAGCTAGAAATTGTTACTCGGGGTTTTTGGGGTCGCTAATTACGAATCTGAGGTTAGTTTTGGGAAATTCAAAATGGCGGATCCATTATGGCGGTCAACAATTTTTATTATATAAATGTATTTGGACAAAATTTGTTACTCGGGGGGGGTTTGGGGTCGCTGATTACGAATTTGAACTTAGTTTTATGAAATTCAAAATGGCGGATCCAGTATGGCGGACAAAATTTAAAATATGAATGTATTTGGACAAAATCGGACTGAGGAACTTCCACGTAGTGAGTCCTGGATGCTTCTATGAAGTAATGAATCCCAGCCGTTAGCCTCTTTTTCAATGTGCAATCCGTATTTTTATATATTTCATAAATTTTGTCACTCGATTACTCGATCGCTCGAATTACATTTAAAATGTATGTCCGCCATATTAGGTCCACCATTTTGAATTTCTCAAAACTAACCTGGGATTCATAATCAGCGACCATGAAAACCCCCCGAATAACATATTTTGTTGAAATATAGTTAAATTTAAAATTTGTGTCCGGCATATTGGATCGGCCATTTTGAATTGCATAAAACGAACCTCGGATTCGTAATCACCGACCCCAAAAACATTTATTAAAAATTTTGCAGAAAAAATATTCGATAGTTTTCTTAAAACTGCATTTATTTGAAAAAAAGACGTTTTTTAACTTTTTTTGTTAATAACAATTATATTATTAGCAATAATGGAAAAACAATTTTTTTTACTGATTATTAGGATCTATATCAGTAACATAAAAAGATTTGATCAAAATAGGTCTTAACCCTTTTACAGGCCGAAGGTTCTGGGCAATCCACCAGAAAAAGTGACAGTACTTTTAAGCAATCTCGGGGTCGCTGATTACGAATCCGAGGTCAGATTTGAAAAATTCAAAATGGCGGCATCAATATGGCGACCGTTGAACTGAAAATTTCAATTTTTTGAAACATAAAAAATATTATCATATTCTACGCAAAATTCTGAATAAAAAATGTCTCTTGCGATTTTTGTCTAAATCACATACATTCCGAGGAAAAAATTCCGAAGCTTTCAAAACGCAATATTAAACATTACTGTATTCCTTTACCAGCCGGAACGATATGAATTACCCTACGATTACAAATCGTACGTTTCTAAAGATTTTCGGGGTCGCTGATTACGAATCCGAGGTCAGATTTGAAAAATTCAAAATGGCGGCTTCAAAATGGCGGCCGTCGAACTGAAAATTCCAATTTTTTGACACATAAAAAATATTACCATATTCTACGCAAAATTCTGATTAAAAAACGTCTCTTGCGATTTTTGTCTAAATTGCATACATTCCGAGGAAAAAATTCCGATAGATCGCTTAGAATTCACATAGATTGAAAGGTTTTCGTTGTCGCCCATTACGAAACCTGTGGGATATTTGCGACATTGAAGTTGGTGTAATCTATATGGTGGAGCTGTTTTGAATTTCAATAAATATATTATAGATCAGATGTAATAACTTCGTTCGAAAAATATTCTGATTCTTCAAATTTGTAAATGCCTTTCACTTCCTTGGTTTCAGTAACTCATTTACCTACTTACGCACAATACCACGTGACGGTTGAAGTTCGGTCTTTCATGTGCTGTTCGTTTGTTAATTTTTATCTTTTTTTCGCAAAACATATTTGTAAAACAAAGAAAAAAATAAAAACTACCAAACTAAACAAAAATTTCGTGTATATTTTTTTTTCACGGACGTTGCAACTTTGAATTTATGCTCGCTCCTTCGCAACAGTTTGTAACGTTTCCCGCATGAATCGTTTCCTACCATCGTAAGTATTTACTAATTGTTTCGCTAGATTGGTTCGGTATGATAACTGATCTCCGCATACACCTTTCTTGTAGCATTTTTGTAATATATAGGAATTTACGATAGCCATGTCAATACAGTAATACATGATTGGATGCCACCACTTTTTTGACTTTCTGCTTATCATATACCTTTCCCGTAGTTGATCAAACCGATCAACACCACCCATAATGGCATTATGAGCTTGTACGGTAGTTGGGCATTGTAAAGAAATTTGCGAACCATTTTTCAATTTTCTGTTGATTTCTACAGTATGCGATGGGTTGAAAGTTGAAGTGAGTAAAGTGGCAGGTTTAGTATCCATCCATTTGATAGCAGCGACGTTTCCTTTAGTCTCGTATTTGTGTTCTCCTCTTTGCATTTTTCTTTACTTTTCATCATATCAGGCAAACCTTTCCGAATTGTACGAACTGTCGCAACGGAGTAAATTCCTCTTTGTACAAGTTTTTCAACAAGATTATTTCATAAACAATTTTTTGCATACATTTTTCTGTGAATATTTGAAAAAAAAAGAATCTTTCACAATTTCTTTTAGGAACAGAAAGTATTGATCGTAGGATATTGTTCAAAATCGTGTTCAACAGCAAATTTGTCTGTATTTTGAGACCATTCAGAAGTTGAGACAACATTTTCTTGCCGGTCCAAGTCATCATCAGCTGAATCCACATATGAATCCTCATCATAATTTGAATCATCGTCCACATCAGAATTTTCAGGTTCCAAGGGTAAATTGTCTTTACCGATAAATTTTTTAGGCATTATGATCACAAATGAAGTAATTACGTATAAATACTTATACACACATATATTTATCATGATATATATCCGCAGTAAAAAAGATGCATGACAGACAGCACATATGTATTTTCCAGAAAACAACTTCGCTTGCGAGAAACGAACTTTCAGTGAAGACTGAAGAATTCCCCATTTTTTACCGTGGAATGTATGCAATTTAGGCAAAAATCACAAGAGACATTTTTTACTCAGAATTTCGCGTAGAATATGATAATGTTTTTTATGTTTCAAAAAACTGAAATTTACAGTTCGACGGCCGCCATATTGAAGCCGCCATTTTGAATTTTTCAAATCTGACCTCGGATTCGTAATCAGCGACCTCGAAAACCTTTAGAAACGTATGATTTATAATCATAGGATAATTCATATCATTCAGCCTGGTAAAGGAATATAGTCATGTGTAATATTGCGTTTTGAAAGTTTCGGAATTTTTTACTCGGAATGTATGTAATTTAGACAAAAATAGCAAGACATTTTTTGTTCAGAATTTTGCGTAGAATATGGTAATATTTGCCATTTTGAATTTTTCAAATCTGACCACGGATTCGTAATCAGCGACTTCGAGAATGCTTAAATGTACTGTCACTTTTTTTGGTAGGTTGCCCAGAACCTTCGGCCTGTAAAAGGGTTAAATTTCACAAGAAAAACAGCAAACTCTATTTAAATAATGGTGGAACGACGTATGTCCCACTGGGGCGCAAAGATTTAATTAAGTATCTCGCGTTAATTATTTATTTACGAAAATTATAAACAATTATGGTCGCGGTGCTGCCTCTTCACACTTATGGAGCTAATGCTTCGGGAAAAATTGTCTCTGTTAGCAGAAACTATCCTAAAAATGCGACATACAAGCGGCAGCCCAGCCGCCATAATTGTTTATAATTTTCGTAAATAAACAATTAACGCGAGATACTCAATTAAACCATTATGGTTGTTTTTGGGGTAGTTTCTGCTACCAGAAGAAATTTTACCCGAAGCTCTAGCACCATATGTGCAAGTGCCAGCACAGCTCCCATAATTGTTTATAATTTTCGTAAATAAACAATTAACCCGATGTACTCAGTTAAACCATTCTGGTTAATTTTAGTCCAGTTTCTCCGACCAAGAAATTACAATACTCAATTATGAGATACTCAATTATGAAAAACAATTAACGCGAGATACTCAATTAAACGATTATGGTTATTTTTCGGCTAGTTTCTTCTATCTGAAATAATTCTTCCCGAAGCTCAAGCACCATGCGCGTGCAAGTGGCAGCACAGGGGCCATAATTTTTTATAATTTTCGTAAATAAACAATTAACGCGAGATAATCGATTAAACTATTTTAATATTTATGTATTATACAATTATAAACAATTAACGCGAGATACTCAATTGAACCATTCTGGTTGTTTTTGGGGTAGTTGTTGCTACCAGAAGTAATTTTACCCGAAGATCTAGCACCCTGTGTGCAAGTGCCAGTACAGCGCCCATAATTGTTTATAATTTTCGTAAATAAACAATTAACCCGATATACTCAATTAAAACATTCTGGTTAATTTTGGGCTAGTTTCTGGTAGCACAAGCAATGTTCCCGAAGCTATAGTAACATGCGTGTGCAAATGGCAGCACAGCGGATATAATTGTTTAGAATTTTCGTAAATAAACAAATAACGCGAAATAGTCGATTAAACTATTCTGGTTACTTTTTGGATAGTTTCTGATACCAGAAGCAATCTTTTCTGAATTAAACCATTGTTGTTAATTTTGGGCTAGTTTCTGGTAGCACAAGCAATTTTCCCGAAGCTATAGTAACATGCGTGTGCAAATGGCAGCACAGCGGATATGCGGATATTTGGATACTTTTGGGCTAGTTTCTTATACGAGAAGCAATCTTTCCCGAAGCTCTAGCACTATGCATGTGTAAGTGGCAGCTCAGCGGATATAATTGTTTAGAATTTTTGTAAATAAACAATTAACGCGAGATAGCCGATTAAAAGTGCCCGTAGCACACGCCAAGTAATGGCCTAGAATACCTTTATGAAACCAAAATAAGATTCACGAGTTTACGCTTTTGCACCAAGGAAACGCCCGTAACCATAATTATCACATACGGGTAAATGTGCCACGTAACCGAAACTGGCAGACGAAAAAGAGACGATGAAACGACGAAATTTTGGGTTGCCCCGTAGGGATCGAGAGCCTTCGCAATAAAAGATACAAAAAGCTCGCCACACCTCCACAATGGGTGTCCTTAGTCGCCATGGCCGATAACCCAAACATAAGAAAAAAATAATATTCAATAGTTCGGTGCACCCTCACGGGTGTCGGTAACCCAGATTCCTACCCGATCCTATCAGCTGACGTAACGCGTCCTCTCGGTACCGATCGTAGTCGACCCAACTCTCCCTGTTTGTCCCTTTATTCGATCATCCCTTTTATGTACATCTCTGGCCATCTCGTTGATGCGTTTATCAACACAATAGATGACTTTGTTTATTCCGTCACCGACCTACAAGGTGACGAAACCCATCTACAACGTGAGCTCTGTTTACAATTATTGCCGAGAAATGAAACTGCATAATATTATTTGCACTGAGAAACACAATATATGTATGAAATTACCAGAACGAGAACCTTCTAAGAAAACAAATAATGTGCGTAAAATCCCCCTTTTTGGTGTTCTAACTCCTTTAATTAATTAAGCCGAATACGAAAAACTTTTCCAAATACAAAACTAAATAAATAAATAATACTTCGTATTAAATCAATGTTCGATAAATGAAAGTATGCATAGGGAATTTAATTAATGAAAGCTACTTTTGAATCTCTTCTAATTACTCAATCATTTGATAGCCGGTTTAGAGCTACCCCTTTTCCCAAAAAAGATTTTTACTTAATTTAACTTACTTTTACTTACTTTAACTTAATTTAACTTAATTTAACTTACTCTAATTTACCCTAACTTAATTTAACCTAATTTAACTTTACTTAACTTAACTACTTAGCTCAATTTTAACTTAACTTACTTTTTACGACCCCGGAATCTCAACATTCACAGCGCAATGTAGGATATCTAAAAAATGAGTGCCTTCACAGCAGTCCCCCCTTTATATCAAAGAATATCCTTATTCATCGGATAAAGCCTCCCGGCAAGATAAAATCTATCATGTTTACGGCACTCCGGCCTCCATTGCTCAAAATCACAAAACCAAAACTCAAAAAACCATACGAAACGTCACTGTAAAATTAGCACTTCGAACAGCAGTCCCCCCTTATAGTGATCGTTATCTTTCCGCAGATAACGCCTTCCGGCAAGACAAAGTCTATTATACAAAACGCCTACCGCCACCGAATTTCCTTGAAAGTCACAATTTTCTATTAAAAAAAACAATGATATTATAACCTTGCCCTTAAAAGGACAAGACTGAACTCTTCAATTTGCGTAAATAAAAAAGGGGGACGGGGGCGCGGGTTCCAATCTCGCGACGGCCGAACTTCTCGCGAAAATGACCGGGACTTTTTTTAAGCACGGGTAATATGGGGGTACTCATAGAAAAAAAAGCTACTTCCGGGGAAATCCTCCGACTGGCCGGTTAGCTGCTCCAGTTGGTCCTACATGGGGGGGTGGGGGGTCTGACCTTGGTCCTTGATTCCTTCCTTTCTTCACTGTGGGTGCTAGGGGTTCTCCTTCTCTTCCGTGTACTTCGACAACTTTTAAGATTTACTGTTTAACGCGGGGCGCTAACAAACGTCAGCTATCTTACGCTAGAGATAGCCTCACTGATACTGACTCTTCTCCCAGCTCTTCTCTTGCGCGGCGGTGCGCCGTCGAGCCGGCACGCGCACGCTCGAGCGACCGGCGCGAGAGAGGGGTTCGTCCTGGGGCTGCTATCTGAGGACGTACTCGTCGGGATGATGACGAGCACCGTCCTCGGGGTCTTCGTGGTGGGTGGGGACGACACGGAGCGCTGAAAAGTGCTTCGTGCATCACTGACTCGTCTCGGGCTAGCTGTCGCCGCTGTGAGAGAGAGAGAGAGAGAGAGCGAGAGAGAGATAGAGAGGGACAGGTCGGCGGCAGTGGCCGAGGCCCGTTCCTCGGGAACTGTGGAGGCGCACTGCGGCATGACCAGTGGGGGAAACGAGTGGAGGCGCGCTCCGGTACAACCAGGTCCTCCTCCGGGAGGGGCGGAACTTGGTGGCGGGGTTACGCCCGGCCTCAAGAGATGGTGCGGGGTTCGGCCAGCGTGCCGATCTGTGACGGGTTTCGTCACGATATCAAAAGTCTAGCGCCATCATAGCAGTCCCCCCTATAAAAATATCATTGATCCCCAGATAAAGCCTCCCGGCAAGACAAAGTTCGTTTCGGTACGGATAGGTAATCCCTCGCCACGGGTCAGTACAGTCCCTTACAAAAATTATTTCATACTCATATCGTTCTGATAACAACTTCCATGCCATAAAAAAATTGTCGGAAGTAGTTTGAACTGCGGCAATAGCAGCCGCAGCTTCATCAAGACATTGTTTAAGATAGTGAAGCCGTTGCCACGAATCAAAAGACATATCGTTTATAAACATTGAAGTAAAATGATCGCGAAACTCGGCCCACTCGACGTTCAAACTAGCGAAGCGAGGAACTTTCATCCGAGGAAAAAGTAATTTTTTGCCACTTTAACGGTCTCTAGCTTTTACACATTACGTTGTACAGTAATCGCCTACTGACATAAAATGTATAGAATTTAATTGTCTACAACTTTTGTTTGAAATATTTTTCACTACGACTTACCATTCTTGCGAAAAATCGGATCCAAAGAAACGTTGAGTTTTTGTTTTAAGTTAGTCCCATGTACCATTAACGATTTATATGATAATCTCGAGTAAGATATTTTTTAAAAAATTGCTCTTTCAGCGCAGATTATATTCATAGCGAGTTGGCGTGATGGTCGTGCGGGCTAAGGCGTCAGTCTTAGTCCGCCCGAACTGAACGTCGCGAAGGGCCCGAGTTCGAATCCCCGTCCTGCAATTTTCTCTGCTTATGTCCAGTGTCGAATAACCGGGGAACCTTGCTGGGCGAGGGTACGAATTTGGGACCGCTGCCGACCCCCGTCGGCAGTTATCGGTACCGTCAGCGTCTTATCCGCGGTCGGTACGTCGTGGGTCTTATCTCGGATAAAGATGGGATAAGCCCCGCGTCGTACTGGCTAAGGCACAGACCGCCGAATCTGCTGGTGGTACCGATATTGGGGTAGGGGGGAGTGGCTCTGGGTGGGTGTTGTGTTGTATATGCCTAGTTCTGTCATGTTCCGTCTTTGTTCTGTACCTCTCCACCCGAGAGCCGGCCCGCAAATAGACAAATCGTCAATAACGCGGGGGAAAATAACCTGTCCTGTCCTGTCCTGTCCTGTCCTATATTTACTACAGTAAAAGCTGAAAAACGTGCATTTATGGGGAAAAAAACTTACGGAAATAAATTGATTACATTTTTATTGAAATGAAAATGTTATGACTAATATAGACTAAAATAGCGTTTAATGATTTAGGTTTAAGATTTTTCAATAAATATACAGTAGATATACTGTTACGCTCGAACCCGGGGTACTTATATGAGTACTCCGAATACTTACGTGAAAGGTCGGTCGACCGGATGGTCACTCTGAGTTCTAGGTGAACGGAGGCGACTGCGCTAAGGAATGAAAATTGAGGAAATGAAACAAATAACAACGAATTGTTTGAAATAGCAAATTTCACGAGACGGCAGAATTTTGCGCGATGATTTTCCCACTGAAAAGGGAGAATAAACAATATTATAGTGACCAAAAAATATTATTACTAGTAGGGAATAAGGATGAGGAAGACGCGAGAGGAAAAAACCTAAGAACCGAAATGAACATAGTTTTTATTCAAAAAAAATTAAAGGGGTTGACCCGAATTCCTAAAAAGTACCTACTAATGTTTACTGCTACCACATCCCGTCACCCGTAGGTTCCCGATCGAGTGTACAAACAACAATCGCTAAATAAAAAAAAATATTCTCTAAGATGTCAATCTCTTTGTTTGGTGTATAATATCAAAAAATTAAAAAAAGATTTTGTTGCCCCAGCCACTCGTCTCCTTTCGGGCAAAAAAAAGGGAAAGATGTGTTAATGGGAATTTAATGAAAATGTGAACTTACTCGTCCTTTTTTTGGCGATGACCTGGTTCTCATCGATGAGCTCGTGTGAGGCTTCAGGCGGGTGAAATTGAGTGCATGGACCATTGAGAAGATGGAGTGAAGTGTTCTCATAAATGGTCGTTGCGCCGCGAACACTGTAAATTCACGCAAACCCGACGACTTCTACTGGTATTCCTTATACGAATAGGGAACGGAAAACTTTTCGCCGTTACCTCGGGTTTTGGAGTGGAAATTTGGGGCGGACTTAGGACATTCCGACCGAAGGGTGTAGTGAAGAGAAAGATAAGATATTCCGATGTTCAGACGGAGAGAAAAGGATAAGGATCGTCGAAACTGACATAAGTCGCTAACATCATGAGGGAGTTTTTGGAGATTGGAAAAATAGGCAGAGGCGAGAAGCCTCACTAGGCGCTCACTTCGCTTTAGGAAAATGGAAGGATAAGAGCTAGTTGGCAGAGTGGAGGCTTTGCGGGAAGGAGCCCTTATTATACTTGGTATGCGAGTCATAAAAGCTCATAAAAGTGGGGTGCAAGTATTTATGGAGTAAAAATGTACAATTTTCTTAGGAATCTTATAAACTATTGTTCTTATATGTTTGATTTTATGATGGTGTAAAGTACGTTATAATGAGGTGTGTATAATTAGTACTAACTTGAATCAAAGTTCTAGCATTAGTTTAACAAAAGTTATTTATAAAAAGGAATTTTATGTCGATTATTTATATTGATTTTTCTTACATGTTTAATCTAAACGAAAAATACTAGGTATAGTTAGAAATAGGTTTAGAAATATATTTTAAGTTATTAAAATATATTTTTAATTTATGTGAACATTTTTAATTGTTCTTTTTATGGTTAATTATTAGTTTTAATTATTTGTTTTTATGAATATTCATTCAATGGTTGCTTGTACTAATTTTACAGGAAGACGGTTGAGCGCATTTGATTTTATTGAGATGTAATTGTTTTGGATAATTTAACAATTGATAAAAATAACATTGTGCTATTACTAAAACTGTCCGTGGTATAACAATTCAATGTATTATGCTTAGCGATTTCTTATAAAGATGGAGTTAAAACAGAATGATTTCGCTGTTACGTGGGGCGTAACACCCCCCCCCCCCTCTGAGATAAAGATTGGTCCTCCAGCTTTTGAAAAGACAAGATGTCGGTCGCAAATATTACGGATGTCAGTGTAGTCAATTTCGTTTTCTTATTCTAGACATGGGTGTGTTGTTACATCGATATGTCATGACTATTGTATATTTAGTATTTATACATATGTAATACAAGTTTGGCTTCTTTATTTTGATAATACTTTTGAGATCATGTAAAAAGTGTTATGCTCTTTGATTCTAAAAATGTCTTTTCGTATGCTAAAGTGTGAATTTTATGGCTAGTTTCGCAAAAGTTTTTTTTTGTAGACATGCATGTAATCAAAAATCTTTATTCGTTAGTTCAGTCTTTAACGTTGTTCGTGGAAAGTGCGGGTTGTGTTTTTATTTAAGCATATAATGTACAAGGTTGATTTTGTTCTCTCTCTCTCTCTCTCTCTCTCTCTCTCTCTCTTATATATGTATGTTTTTTTTGTTTATATATTTATATGTACTTATTTATATAACCATTATTTCTATATTACAATTGATCTGTGCATCTTTCTTCTTCGCTGCTAGGGTCTGGGATACAAATTTCTTGTAGTACATTTTTCGTTCGAAATTCGTATATTGTTTTTCCGGGAAGTCTTGGGAGATTGATGACGTTTGCTTGTATAAGGTCGTTGATTCTTCTGAGATGTGCGTTATGGCATACGACGCATTGCGTAGCTGGTTTGATTTGTGGTATCATGATGTTGCAAAAAAAATAGTTCATTGTTTGTCCTCTTTTTGTGGTGATGTGTACATTTGTAAGTTTAGAAAATTTTTCTTTTTCATCAATCGGGAGCAGGTTGTAGCAATCTCTGCATGTTGATATTTCTTCTGCTGCATGGCAATGGTCTTTGTATATAACAAAGTGTGCAGAAGTCTTTTCCACTTATCTGGACAGCGCTGGAGAGTATGTCTAACGGGTAGTCCATGTTTCCTGTGTGTTCGCGTATGTATCGCTGACCAACTGACAAACTGTACGTAATCGATACGCCTCGCGCCATCTCTGCGAGAGATGAAGTACCGCTTCGTACGCGCCGTGTTACCGATCTGCTGTAGTTATCATGTATATTGATAATTTGTAATACGCGCGCTCATAATTGCGAATACACCTTTCGCCCACTCGAGGCAGGGTCGTTGTCGCTTTTCCGGCAATCCGCACTGGAGTTTTTCCGGTTTTAGTTAGATACAACAAGGTGGTCTCGTGAAAACCATCCGGTTTAACACGCTCCTAAATTTGTAAAATCTCCGCGAATTTACCCGATCTCGCGTAAATTCTACTTCGTAACGCGCGCTTTCGATATCGCCACATCGCGACTTAAATTATTTTTCTTAATAATTTCCAACTTGCAATTATTAATCCGTAACAACATCGTGCCGTGTACCAATTCACGCGTGATACACGATCGGCGGTCCCATCGCGTTTGCGGACAAATTGTTTTTATATGTGTAAGATTAGTATGTAATAAAGACATTTAAGTGCACTTTCACGAAACATTATTTGCACCGGTACATCACTCCTGGACCACGCACCCGCGGCAAACGATTTGGAAGCTGTACTTGTGCGCTTGCATTTCAGATGCGAACACTGTGAGTACTAGAAAACAGAGTTTATTGTTTCTGTTTCTTTTCTTATTTATTTTTATTTTCCAGACCTCTTACAATATCTGTGGTACAACTAGAATCCCGCTTTACAAGTATATTTCTTTTGTTGAAGTATGTATTTAATTGTTCAATGCGGACGGAAGTTAATAAGATGCAGGGTTTTTCCTTTTACTTTAAATTTGCAATCTTGTGATGTTAAATAATGATTACATATATATTTAAAAAAAATGTTGCCGAGTTTTTAGATTTTCCGTTTGTGTGAAGAAAATAGGGCAACATTTTACCTGCCTTTACGGCTTGGCTCGAGCACAACGCTTATTATCTACTTGGATTTTTTTTATTAAAAAAAATTGGGAAGAATTTTTATTTGTAGTAAAAATTTACAATAGTAAATATTAGAATTTGAGGTTAAGAGAAAATTGTGTATATTTTAATTTTCAGTCCCAGGATTCTTCTTGTGTATCTTCTATTTTTTTCTCTTCTATTATGGGTGTGCTGATGATTAATGTATTCCTTAGTTTTGTTTCTAAATCTTCGTAGCTTGACATTTGTGACGTAGTCACAAGAGATAAAACAAAAAAAAGGATAAATTAAGCAATATTTCGTAAAGTAGTGAATTTAAGAATCAAAACAAAATATCAATAATGAAGAATATACAAATCAGTATATTCCCCGAAATTTGATGGGCCATATAAGATAGCCGCAATCCTATCCCCAACAGTATATCGATTAGAGATGCCAGATAGCCGAATAGATAATAAAATACACGTATCACAAAGAAAACGATACGTGCCTCCCCAGAAAGGGTACGGAAAATAGAATAGGAATAGCGTCTAACGTTAGGGTAGCGACAGGAGGAATACGAATAGGAGTAAACGTTAAAACTGTTACGTTGACAAGTTGTGTCGTCTGTGCTGTACGTACCGTCTCAGTGATGTCAGTGATGTCTGTAATGTTGACAAAAAAAAATATTTTTTTTAAATAGGGGTTTTTATTTACCAGAAATGGCTCAGAACTTCAGCGCCTGGGCATATATGGCGGAGGAAGAGCTGCCCCTGGAGTTGGCCGAGAGGGTATTGGCGAGGGAGGAGGCAGAGAGGGAAAACCGCCAAACACAAAGAGCTGCCCTCGAGAGCGCTGCTGCCGTCGAAGAGTTGGAGGAACTCGTGCGGGCCTCTGAAAGCAGAGGGGACTCCGAGGGGGAGGCGGCTGCTGCCGTATATGCCGAGCCTCCTATCCCCCCTGAGTTGGCGGCACAGTTGGAGAGGGAATACATCGTCCAAGCGGATAGCGCGATGGTGAATATCGAAGAAACCCGTGGTGTCGGACCGGCAGATATGCCTCGAGAGGAGTTGTGGATAGGGTAGGAGGACGAGCAACCGATGAGTTCCCGCAGGTGACGTCGTCGGAGGGCTGGTTACAACTCTCGGCGATAGTTGACTGCGAAGGATTATGAGCCGGGTCCTACGCCTCCTACTTTGGCTCCGGAAAGCCCACCGCAGGTAGAGCTGTCGCGTCCGGTAATTCGATCGGTCATTGTGTTGCCGCCAACTCAGGAGGTGGAGTTGATTTCGGGTACGGTGGTTCCACCTTCTCCTACCCCGGAGCCCCAGACCCCTCGCGTGTACCCTATTACGCAGGGCAAGAGAAGGACGGAGGGTGCGATGTTCGGCGGGCTTCTACCAATTCCGTTCGATCCCCGGATCCACCCGCCCAGGAGGACTTGCTTCATTCGATGGCAGGAGGAGGGGGGGGGGGAGGGGCACGGACGACGGGATTGTCCTCGACGAGCTGTGGCAAGATATTGCCATAACTACGGTCGTCGAGGGGAATACCTTCGATCCAGCCCTTGCTGCTCCCAACCACATCGGGAATTCCTGCAGCAACAGAGGGCGGAAGTAACACAGTCCGGCTTGGCGAAGAGAGTGAGAGGTAAGGAGATTGCGACATGGAGTAGGGACGGTAGCAGCAGCAGCAACGCTTGATTATAACAATCGCTTTTTATAAACAATTTTTAAAATGGTGCATATGAGAATATTACCTTTGAAATGAGCCTCGGCTGAAGTCAATCGGGTAAATAGAACCGGAGTTATGGCAATTCAAAAAAGTGCATAATTGCCGAGTATTACAAATTTCAAACCGACATATTTTTGAAAATATTGATTAAAAAAGAAAATCCAGAAACACGTGTCAAGTTTTTTTGTATAAGAAACGTATACAAAGATTTAGAAGCAAATTAAAAATGTCGACCAATATTTTTTACGAAATGCGTTCGATTTGTAAGAGAATGTCCCATATTGACGTCTATTATGACTTCTGGAATGTTCCCTTGTTGTAGTTTTTTCAGAGATAACTGTTGTTTTTTATTTGCTAAGTTCCTTTCCTCCATCTATTATTTCGGCTTTGTTATATTGGCAAGGTTTTTGCGTTTTATAGTTTGGTAATTGTCTATAGATTTGTTCGAATCTTTGTTTTGTTGATTTTAATTGTCTACATATTTCTGGTGTTAGCGTACTTCTGGTGGTTTTTCATCTGTCGACCATTTAATTTCGTTTCCTTCGCAGTAAGTTCGATTTATTGTAAACGTTTAATCACATTCATTTGTCTGTATTTGTTCGATTTTTTTACTATTAGTTATTGAACTTAAGGATATGAGTAGTAAATAGTGAATGACTGCGTTGTTCATCATCATTTTTGTGTTTCAACTTGATGTTTTCTTTTTTTGCCTGTTGAAAAAAAAAGTCAATTTTGTATTATTTGTATATTATGTAGATTTATTTTTCTTTTATAATTATGTTTGTTATTTCTTTAATGTGAATATCCTATTTTCTTTATTGATGTGGTCTTTTATTATCGTTTCTTGTTGAGGTTTTTTTATTTTATTTGGTGTTCTATGCTTTTAAGTTCTACTCTGGAATATAGTGTTTCTCTATTTTGTAGTTGAGTATCTTGTTTTATATGTGCTCTTGGTTGTTCATTTTCGTTGTCTTTCATAATTTGTATTTCTTGTGATTATATTTGAGGAAGCGATTGATAGTTTGTGTTACTCTCGTTGCTGTCATTTTTCTTGGTAGTTGTAGGATTTCTTTTCACTAGGTGAAGTAGGAGGTTAGTTACTGAACCCCCAATTGCGCCTATTAAAATGAGAGACCAACCGTAGGCAATATGTAGTGCGAATCCGTGAATGACTGTGTCGATAACACCTTTAATTAATTTTATTATCAACATTATCCCCACGATTCCTGCTATTGTAGTTCCGAATACCATAAAGTGGTTTCATATTTTCTCGGTAGCTGATTTGAACATTTTTGCGATTGTGTTTTCGTTAATCATATTTGTTAATGATGTTCCTTGGTAATTTATTATTTATCCGGTGATACCTCTGGTGACTGTGCTCAGCACTGCTGGTTTTTCTGCTGGAAACATTATATGTTCTTTCAGTTTTTAGGTGTTCTTGACTGTATATCGCGTTTTCTAGATTTATGTATTGCCAAGTTTGTTTGGTTTTGAGGTTTCAGTTCATCGGTTTTTTTTATTCTACTGGATTTGGAAGTAGTTTATACCAGTAGTACCATCTAGTTGAATAGTTCCTGCTATATTTAAACTAAATGTTTGCATGTAGTTGGCTTTTATTCCACTTAAAATATTCATATTGATCGTTGTGGTTTCTGTACGATGCACCTGTTGACATTCTTCTCTGGAAATTTCAAGAACGTAATTTGCTGTACCATTTGAAACGGATGAAGTATGTAAGTGCATTCCACAATGACTTATTTGTCTGAATATGTCTATTTTGCATTGCGTTACGTCTATTTCTTTGTATTCTATGATTTGTAGTAATTGAGCTTTGATTTTATCTACATATATGTGTTTTCTTTCTATGTCGCATTCCTGTATATTTATTGTAGATACATTTGAAGTTTTTGACCCACAATCAAAGGCTATGAATGCTGTTGTTTTTAATATTGTTGAGGTCATTAGCAGAAATACTTGTATAAGTTTAATTTTCATTCTCCTTTGTTTGCTAATTCCTTTACTGGATATCTCTGAAATAGGTATCTTGTCTTTCCATCTTTTATTATTTGTACAACGTATTTATGTA
This sequence comes from Trichopria drosophilae, assembly GCA_030407085.1. Classification (NCBI taxonomy): domain Eukaryota; kingdom Metazoa; phylum Arthropoda; class Insecta; order Hymenoptera; family Diapriidae; genus Trichopria; species Trichopria drosophilae. The sequence continues at coordinate 57,954,511 of CM059587.1, forward strand.
TTCATATGTATATATGTATGAATATGTGATTCTTAAATATTAAGGTCATGCGTTTTATAAACTATAGAAATAAGGGAAAAAATGGACACTGTTCATATTGGTATTTTTGAGTATTTCAACCTATTGGGATAAACTATTTATTTTTTCTTCGTTTTTTACCCTAATTTTTATATTTCCATTTTCAAATAGATAGATAGATAGATAGATAATATTTATTCCCATAAAAAGAAAATACATATTCTGTTGGGAAGAAGTTACATTGTGGCAGGACAGAAAAGCGGCATATCTGTAAAAATACAAAAAAATATAAGCGTGAGGTGAGCAAGTTTATAAGCTAAGGTACATAGCAGAAAGAATCATACGCTAAAAACGCGAAACATACAGACTAGGGGTTCAGTAAGAACGCTCTCCGTTTAAAGCAGTTTTTGACATAAAAATACAGCATTTTCGATGCCTCTAAATACTGCGTAGCGACTAAGAAAGATAGCAAGTTGGAGGTCGAAGATTTCAGCTCTTTATGGTTATCAAATATAGAATCGCGACACGCCTTAGTCTGAGGACAGTCACTTAAAAAGTGGTAGAGAGAGTCAGAGGCATCGAAATTACAAAGGGGACAGCTGGCAGCCGGGTCAAAGCTGTAATGGACGCGGTCGAGGTTAAAGTATGCGAATAGCGAGTATCTGTTCTCAATTGCATTTTAACATGCACGTAAGATATTGGACATCGGTTTGGATAATCATTGACAAAGCAGTCAGCGAACACTCTAAATATCGGGAATTGGATGGACGCAGAATTATAATAACGCTGGACATCGTTCGTACGCTGTTGATGCGCAAAATGGTGGCAGATTTGCTCTAGGTTTGCTTCCCAAAAGTCCGCTGTCAAGTTGGTCCACAGATCGGCATGCAGTGGAGAGCACAAAACGCTCCTTAGTTGCGAAACCCAGTTGTAAGCATCCGGGTTGTTAGGCCCTTGGCTTAATTCGACAAGACGTAAAAAACCCATTCGTGATAAACTGCAAGGGGGTTGCTTCAGGAAACGTACAACTAATGAAATCGCGCGTTTAGTGATCTCCACCGAAATTGGATAGAGCCCGAGTTCTATGCGTATAAAATAGGCAGGTGTTTTCCTAGGCAAACAGTAAAGGCGCTTAAAAAACTCGACTTGAATTGCTTCCAATCGGTCGAAATATTGTAAGGCCCAGCAGAGGGCAGCGTAGAGCAACACGGACACGATCGTAGCTTGGTAAAGCTTGTGAGCACCGGACCACGCGTCTGTCCTTGCCGAGGCTGTTATGGCAAGGGCAGAGGCAGTCGCTTGCCGCGTTCTCACTATTGCGTCGTCGGCCGCTTTGAGACCCTTTGTTGACGATGAGACTAAAATGCCCAGATAGCGGTAGGTTGGAACAATTTCCACCGTCCTTCCTGCAAAATAGAATTGCCTCGAGTTTGCTTCAAGACGACCACCTTTCCTGAAGATAACTATCGCAGTTTTTTTGGTATTCACCGTTAGGCCATTTAAATTACAGTAGTCGTCAAGAATTCGGAGCTTAAGTCTAAGGTCGGCAGGTGAATAGGCAAAAATCGTCATATCGTCAGCAAAGAGCAACAGCAGAAGATCAAAGAGACGCGTATAGTCAATGCCTCGCACACCACGGTCCCGAAAGAATGAGAGAATATCGGCTAAAAATAAAATAAAAACAAGCGGACTTAAAATTTCGCCCTGGAGAACACCCGCCGTCACCCTAAACGAGTCTGAAGGTGATTCACCGCTGTTAGTCATGACTGTGGCTTTGCCATACATTGCTTTCAGTAAACGGATAAGTTTGACGCTTAAGACGTAAGCGTACAACTTCTGCCACAGGAGATCGTGGGGGACGGAATCAAATGCGCGCCTAAAATCAATGAACAGAGCGTAACATCTTCCAGCACGGTGTCTGAGGAGTATCTGCGCAGCAGCTATTAGGGTGAAAATGTTATCAACCGTCGAACGGCCTCTCCTAAAACCCGATTGCTCGTTTGGCAGAATATTAATGCGATTTGCCCATGATTCCATCCTTGCCAAGATAATCTGAGACAGAAGTTTCGCTAGCGCATTAGTTATAGCTATCGCTCTAAAATTCTCTGGATTCGCCGGATCACCTTTTTTGAAGAGCAAGAAGAGACTGGCGCTCATCCAACTCTCAGGTATTTGTTCGTACATAAAGATATAATTTAAAATATCAAGGGTGATCCGACGCCATTCCCCCTCCAAGAGCTTAAGGAGCTCCGCTGAAAGACCGTCAGGACCAATCGCCTTACCGGATTGCAGTCTCCTCATGCTGTCCAAAAGTTCTCGTTCCGCAATTGGAATGTCTAAAAATTGGTCATAAGTGCCAAAATAGGTAGTCATTAGCGGCAACTTAGACGGGGAAAGGAGTGCCAGATGAGCGTTCCAGGATGCGGTAGAAACCGTGTGAGAACGAGAGGAGGGACCCCTCCTAAGCCTGCGGATCGTAGCCCAGAATGCACTGGCACCCTTAACCCCGGCAAAGCTGTGCGCAACTTTGTCGGCATATTGCTTTTTAGACAACCTTATAGTTTTGCAATAGCTTTGTTTCGCCGCTAGATACATTGACTCTGACTGTGGGGAAACATTGCGCCGTAAGACAGTTAAGGCCCGATTCAAGGCTTTCCGCGCTTGTCTGCAGTTCGCATCAAACCATGGCACTTTCGGACAGGACACCTGGAAACTTTTATGTAAGTCGCGTAAAAAACCTGCGTTCAGGGCTGAGTTAATCAGGCTAGTAGTGAAGGAAGGAAGGATCGTATCGACTGGAATATTTTCTTTAATTTCGAAGCGAGGAGAAGACCTGTTTAGAAGCTCTTGGAATTTGCTACTAGTTGCAGGCGTATTAAGAATCTTTCTTCCTCCACTATAACGAGACTCAGTTGGCGGCGCTGCCTGTTCCGTGAGCGACAAACGTACTTTTAGTAAAACAGAAAGATGGTCAGAGACGCCTGGTTCGGTACCGATTTCGAGGTCTTGGACATATTGTAGGGAATTGCCAGAGATCCAGACAAGATCGACTATACTACGGCCACGCTCGCTCAAAAAGGTAAAACCGGCCGGAAAATAAGCGCTTGTGCGACCATTTAGCAGAACCAGATTATTATCCCGCATAAAGTTGTAAAGTATTATACCTCTCTGGTTTGTTCTTGGGTCGGACGAACGCCGTTCACAATGGAGAAACGTGCTGGCAAACAATTCGGAAAAATCGCAGTCGAGGTTCAGGGTGCCCACCCAAGAGTTAAAGTCACCGCCAAGTACAAAAATAGCTTGTGGATAAAGGGAGAGGAACTTGTCAATGCTGGCGTGTAAGATGTCTAATAACGGAATAAGTATGGTATCTGGAGAAAAGTATACAGAGCCTAAAATTAAGTGGGGCGGAAATGTTTTGATAACTGAAAATATCCAATTGGCGGTGACCTCAAGAACCTCGGGGGAACCCCGCCTCGGAATTGTCGTAAGTAGACCTTTACTAAACCTACCCCTTGCGCCATCGCGGACGGCGGGAGAGTTGACGATGAGATGGTCTTGAAGAAGCGGAAGAGCGATGTCATCAGGTCTCCAGGTTTCCGACAAATTCAGAATAGTCGCGGCCGTGACATTTACTGTAGATAGGCTTAGCGGGCCGTGGATATTCCAGAAGAGGATGGAAAGCTCGATGGTAGGAGCTGGTGCAGAATGATAATCCTCTTCATACCGCTGGGGAGACAAGGAGGCCACCGATGAAGGCTGAGGCAGTAAGCGGTGTGCAAGTGCTGGAGTATACCGACGACCACCCACGGTCTTGCTTATGTGGGTGGTTGATAGCCGATTTTTGATGTCGAAGCCCGAGGGTGAAGTGCCTGAGCAAATGTTTTGGGAGGCTTGACGACTTCCAACTTTTCGTCGCTGGTAAATTTGTCCAGGTTATCGGACCATCTGTGCCAGACACCGTCAAGTTGTACACGGCGGTGCAGGTGCTTTTTCAGCACTTTTTTCCCCTCCTGTAGGGCTTTCCTGGTCAATTCGCGAGCGTGGAATTCAATTTTCGATTCACACTCTTTTATTAGACAGGATGTGCGTCTTGGCTCGAGCAGATGTTAGCTCCGTCAGGATGGTGAGAGGCTCCTTCTTAAGAACGTAGGCAGTGTCCACTACATTTTTAAGGTCGAAATTGGTCGATAAAAACTGCTCGACTGCAGCGGTAACATTTTCGGTTGTTTTCAAGCCTGTTATTATAATGTTTTTTTTTCGTGCAGCTTTGTCCTGAGATTCGATCCTAGCCGTTAATCTCTTGATTTCCTCATCCTTTTCCTCGATCGTTTTCTTGAGGCCACTTAGTTCACACATGACCTCGGATTTGAATGTGGTCAAAGCATTAAGAAGATGGTTAGATTCGGTTTTACGCTCGATATTTGCATCTTCGATTTTGTTGTTAACAACATCAATTCTGGTTGACAGCGCACCAATAATGCTATCTTGCAACTTCTGTACAATATCAGGATCCATTTGACAGCTGGTACTTGATTGGGAAGGAACTTGCAGTTCAGAAGAGTGCGACCTTATTTTAGCTGATTGAATTGTGCACTTAGTTTGCTCCGTTGAAAGTTCGGGCGACCGCAGAAGCTTGGAATTTGACAGCTCGTAGTAGCGCGTGATGGGAGTTTGGGCAGGGCTACTAAGCTGCCGCCATTGCAGAGCAGTCGATGGCCGACCCGGCACGGGAGTAGTGGGTTGAGGTGGGGCGGAAAGCTCGTCCCTAGTGCGAATCGCTGCGGCAGTAGGCGTCGGCTAGGATGGATGGTGAAGGAGTCCCCTCTTCGGACATGAGAGGCTCCCGGAACGTGCTGCCTCTGGAGGAGACCGGGCGGACGAGCAGCCAGCGGAATATCAGTGGACGTGGCGGCGGAAACCAGCACACTGGATGCGCGCTGAAAAGTGCGCAACTGACCCTGGTTTATGTCACAGACACCTGGCACGTTAAAACTTGCAGGTTAAACACGCACTTCACACTTATGGCTCAAAAGATAAAAATGTTCGACAGGCATGCGCGTCCACACACTCTCAGTTGCCAAAAGAGCCACAACTCACAGAATCGGCGGGGCGCGAAAAAACCTGATTTTTCCCGACATATAATGACATTTAGAGGTCATAAAGTAAGAGCACTAAGATTCGGATAGTGACATTTTCGCTGCCGGAAACGGAACTCCCATTTTCAAATATTCGTAATACTTCGAAAGGGCCTTGCTATTCGTCATCAAATTTATTTGTTTTATGTTTTTTTTTTTGTGAAAATACTGCGTCTCCGATTTTCAATGTTAATGGATTTATGTTTTTATCATAATAGTATTTGGATTTTAGTTTGGCGGTTTTTAGATTTTGTTGAGCATATTCTGGAACATCGTAAAGTTTTGAGGCTAAATCGCGTACGTAGTCAGTGGAAGTGAGTCGGGTATCATCGTCTGTTGGTTTAGCTGATGGTAATTTTGCTGTTCTCCCGCACATTAATTCGAATGGGGTGTATTTTGCTCGTATTATATGAAAATGTAGCTAATTCTAACCATTTATCCCAGTCTGAGTGTGAGAAGTGTCTTATCTATTCTTTTATTACATGATGTGATCTTTCTAAAGATCCATTTGATTGGGGATGGAATGCTGTGGTTTTCATTTGTTTTATGTTGAATAATTTTTTCTCATTATTTTGCTTAAAAAGTTTTTACCCTGATCTGTTAGTATTGTTTTTGGAATTCCAAATACGCATATTAACCTTTTTACTACAGGTTCGGCGATATCTGAAGCCTTTAGAGGCTTTTTTAAAGGGTAGACATTAAGTATTTTGTTAGGTTGTCTTGTATTGTGAGTATATTTTCGTATCCTTCTTCTGTTTTGTTATTTGGAATTACAATGTCCATTGCTATTTTTTTCTAGGGCTTGTTTAGGCGTGTTTGATATAATTATTGGTTGCTTATTTTTAGTCCTTGTTAGTTTTTTTAATTGGCCAGATTTACAAGTTTGTATGAATTTTTCGATGTCGGATTTCATGTTTTCTCAGTAGTACGCTTGTTTAATTCTTTTTAATGTTCTGTTTATTCCTTAAAAAAAAATTTATTGTTCCATTGCAGATTATTATTTTTGTATTTGAATTTTAAAATTTTTGTTGTACAGTTCTTATTACATAAGACCATTCTACGCATGCTATATTTTATGATTTGGAAGTGTTAAGGGTTGCAGTTGTAATTTGTTTGTTTGTTTTTTTAATGTCTTGATGAGGGTTGTTATGTTATTTTGTACTGTTAATTTCTTCGAAGTGCTATGTGTTATTTGCTATTTTTCGGGGTGGTTGAAATATCGTTTAATTTTATGTTTTCGAAGTTTGGTAATTCTGGCTATTATCGCCTGGTAATCCTGTTGAGGTTATAAAATACACTATATTATCTTTTTGCATGTATGAATGGTTTTTTATTTCGATTATATTTTTGTGGCATTTGTTATTTCTAGTGAAGTTATCTTCATCGTTGTCAGAATTTATTTCGTTGGGTTTAAAAGTTTGGTTTTTACTACTTATTGCTCTTGTTCTTCCGTTGATTCAAAATGTGTTTCACCTTTTTTTGTCTTTATTGGTTTGTGAGTTTTTTCGCGTTTTTGTATGTTTTTTATTTTTTCTTCTGATTTCTTTCTTTGTTCTTTATTATTTATCTGTAGTCTTTCTGGTTGTCGTATATTACGTGTACGCTTTCGTAATGGTTTTTTTCTTTTTCCCTTTTTCGTAATCTTTTTTTTGTGCATTTGGGTGGTTAGTATTAATGGGTTCGTTTTTGCTGGTGGATGATTATTATTTGAAGTATTGTTATCTTCGCCGTAATTTTCGTTGTTTAAAATTGGGCATTCGTCATACTTATGGTTCAGTTTGTTGCAGTTGCTACAAAATGAAATATTAGTGGGTAAGGTGTATCGAAGACCAGTGTAATTAGTTTCAGTTGTTATGTTTTAGGGGAATTTAATATTATACAGGGTGTACCAAAATTTTGGAAACGGTCTCGTAACTTTTGAAAGAAAAAAAAATTTTTTTAATTGCTGAAACATGTGAAACTATTTGTCGAAAAAGCTATCATCTCTGAGGGGTTCCACCCCCCCCCCCCCGGACGTGGATCACGAGGGGGGATGAATAGCTTAAATGGCAATGTGGGTTGATTGGGGGCTCATTTGAAAGTCTTTTCGAGACGAACACTGGTCATAGATGGCGTTATAATCATTTATCGTCGAATTATTCATCCTTTGAAATTTCCAATCTTAGAAACCAATATTGGGATGCAACATACCACACAATATTTGTAGCGATTAAAAATGCCTAAGCACCCTCCTCTTTTACACGGGCTTGGGACCGTCATAGGCAGTTTTGCTACTTTTTTTTACATTTTTTTTTTATTGTCTTTCGTTTTTTGTGTTTTATTTTCTATAGTATTGATCGCCGTTTAAAATGTATATTTCAACATAATTTATTTTATGTGCTCAAATTGTGCACCTGCAACTTCCTGACACTGCCCCAGTCTTAAATAGAATTCGCCCAATACTTTCAGCCTCATATCTCTTCAAATAAGATGTACTTCCTGGATTATTTGTCCTCGTAGTTCTTGCAAGTTGGCGGGTACACCCTGTCTTTGAGGTATCCCCACAAGAAATAATCCCATGGAGTCAGGTCTGGTGATCTGGGTGGCTATTCGATGTAACCATGCCTTCCCATCCATCGCTGTGGAAATGATTCATCTAGGAATTGTCGAACCGGTGGCACATAATGTGGTGTCGCACCATCTTGTTGAAACCAAGCATTTTGTATATCATCATTGTGCATGTTTCGTATTGCAGGTATAACTTCATGTTGAAGTAATTCAAGATAAATGTTTCCATTTAAATTCCCGTAAATAAAACACGGTCCGACAATTCCTTTTTCACAAAAACCTGCCCATACATTCAACTTCTGAGGCCATTATGTGCGAATATCCGACATCCAGTGAAGATTTTCATCGCTCCAATATCGGAAATTATGATGGTTCACTGCACTGTCTAAATGAAACGTGGCTTCATCGGAAAAAATAATACGATTTATCAAGGCGCTGCATAAATGTATCGCAAAATTCAACTCTTTTACCGTAATCTACTTCTCTGAGTTTTTAAGTAAATTTTATTTTAAGGATGCTCTCAAATGGATCGGTCACGCCATCTATGGCCGTTTTGGAACTTCCAAACCGGAAGTGGTTTACTTTTACAAACTGCGGCCTCAATTTTAATATTACAACGATGAAATGCATATGTTATTACAGTAAAATGTTTGTATATTGTGGGGAAACTTCGTTTGAGAGCGTAGAACTTTTTTTCGCGCCAGAATAAAATGTCGAAAGTTGACCTTTTTTATAGGCATTTCGGAGCATTCGTTTAAGCATTAATTACATCGTTTATACTGCACTTACCCCAGAAAATGAAGTTTCCCCACAATCTTAATGGCAAGACGAATTTTTTAAAGCCTTGCTGTAACACACCGGTTACAATACTCCTCTCGTAACCTCGAAGCTCTACACTAAGACGATAAAATACCGACTGATTGGACGGTAATATACCGACAGAGTGGTCGGTAAGTAGCGACTAGCTATATAAAAGGCCCACGAGACGACTCGGTGCGACGGACGCGGAGCGCGTTAACGAGACGTCCAGAAGTCAGTCTGGTCTCGGACGTCAGTTCCGAGGCATCGAATTGTTAAGACGAGTGCGGCCGCTAACGGTTAATCTGAGTTTTCGAGTGCGAGTTTATCCGAGCGAGTTGAGAGTTGTTGTTTTTTTAGAGCGAGTACGAGCGGGTCCATTCCGGAGACGACCCCAGGGCCTGCGGAAGCCGCCCTGCTTTCTTTGTTAAGACCGTGCGAGGTGTAACAGGCACGAAGAGCCACTCCTGTCCGAAGAGACAAATGTAAGTGGCCTCGAGCCGATTGTTTTCTAGAAGAGAACCATATTGAAACGTGCTCAGAATAGGAAACGGCCAAATTGGCTGCCATATTGGAGTTCAAATCCGTTAAAAAATTAAATTTAAAAGTGCAATGGAATTACCGAGAACACGTGCCGCATTTTAAGACGTTTTGCACGCACGTGAGAAAATTCAGATAAGTTACAGAAAAAAGAGAGAAAATTTTAGATAAGTAAATATTTGAATTAATAAGGTGTTGTGAAGTCACTCTTAATGATAATAATTATGATTAAAATTAGTGAATTTAGTAATTAACATTCGAGTTCGAGATTATAGAGTATATTAGGAATATTAGTAATAAGAATAATTAGTAACATTTTGTAAGTTGTTTTTTGAGAATCGGGATTATTGGAGAAATAATTCCCCGTTTATGAAATTAAATAAGTTTAAATTTCGAATACTAGACGGAAATAAAATTCCTTTTCTAGGTTTCTTCGAGTGAAGAGTGACTACTGAAGTCAACTTCAATATTTGGAGTGAAGTTCACTAAGATTAAGTGAAATTTAAAATATTGTAATAGCGTTTCGAGACTGTTTGAGTGAATCTCGAACATAAGAGTGAACTTCACTATTTATTAAGAGAAATTAGCAGTTTTTCGGATTTTTGGAGTGAATCCCAAGTACTGAAGTGATGTTCACTGGAATTAAGTTAAAAGTAAATAAGGGTTAGAGGCTAATTTGGATTAGGAATAGACAATAGTAGTACGAGTGAAGTTCCATATTAGGGTGACCTTCACTTTTTAGGAAGACTAGTGATTAGTCACTTCAGATTTTGGTGAGTGAATCCTAGCTGCGGAGGTAGAGTGTCGGGCTTATTGAATAAAGTCAATATTCCTGTCTTGAGTTTCGAGAGTGAACTATACACCTCCATGATATGTCACGACGGGATAGGAAGTAAAGTTCACATTCAACAAGACATTTAACTGGTTCGAGAAGTAATAAAAAGAAGTCGAGAATTTCGACATTTAGAGTGAATCTCGACATTTAGAGTGACCTTCACAAGTCGGAGTAAATTCGGGTCCCTTTTTGGAGATTCGGTTCGCGATTTTTTCCCTTAATATCCTTAGATAAAGAAAACCAGTAGAGTTAAGTTAGGTTAAGAATATTAGAATAAGACGTAATATTAAGTATTCAAAGCTTGCAAGATAGTCAAGCCGGGACAATCTGCGCGATCGAGGTGCGAGGGTCCGATAATTGAGAAAGTCATACTTTGGTGTTATCGCGAAGATTTGAGCCGTGAACTATGGGAGAGGCGACGCCTTTGTATAGCTAGTTCGTGGACCAGCCGTCGGGGTCATCCTACCGCTAAGGAAAATAGGGGTACGGCTGTAGGGAACTGGATGCATGTGAGTTGTGAGTGTAGGAGAGTTACAATCAATAAGAGCGTTAGTGATTTAAGAGTGGGAAGTCAGTGCATCAAGTCGAGACGTGTGAGAGAGATTTTGAAGTACAGCCGTACAATTTTAAAGCCGCGACATCAATAAAGATGATTGACGGAAGCGATCCAAACGGTTGGGACGTAAGACGGGAAGTGAATCAGATCGTCGAGGACATAACGAATTTATCGTTATCGGAGGTTCAGGAAAACCTGATTAGAGAAGGGCTAAACCGATCGGGATCGGAGGAAATTGTCCGCGACCGTCTGATACGCTTTTGCGCGAAGGAACGTTTTCCGACATGTCCTTTCGCCTGGGACCAAGGTACAGACGAGGTCAGTGTGATGACCGACATGAGTGAGTCCGATCATGTAAACACATGGGTCTCGGGGGGACGAACTTTCGCCGCGACTTTTCTAGAGGACGAAGAGGAGCGCATGACGAGTGGAATCCCGGTTGCTATTACGACGGCTCAGACGACAGCCTGTGTGACCACGATAGCTGCAGGTTATGGGAATGTGCAGCCTGTGTGGACGACAGCACATTCCGTGATGACGTCACGCCCATTGGGACCAACTCTGTATCCCGCTCCAAGCTGGGCTCCGTCTACGACGGCTTATTTCTTGCCATTCTCATCTCCTAACATAACGGCACAAGGTTCGAGAGTGTCGTGGGGAGCGCCAACGGGTCTGAATACGGCCATACGTCGACCGGTTGCGCAGACCGGCCAGGAAAAGGCGCAAGTTCCAGGAGAGCCCATGAGCCGTGTGTTGACTCCAGGAGTCAAGACTTGTGCGTATCCGAAGACGCGCCCGCATCAAGAGGAAGGAGCATGGGCATTGCCCGAAAAGGATAGCGAGGACGATGTAATAGCACCTCGACCTAAAGGTCGGAAGGACAAGGTGCCCAGAAGGGAACTTTTCACAGACGAGACTGAGGAGGAAATAAGCGGACAACCACCGAGAATGTTCGCGTCCACTCACGACCGAAGACGACGCGGCGCGAAAGTTAGGCCGCCAGTTCAACGCCCGTTAGCTCTAACAAAGACGAGACGATCAGAGCCGTCGGTGGAAGTGACCAATCCTCGCCAAGGCAGCAACACCCTGAAGCAGCTGCGCTCATGGGGTGTCAAGTTCGACGGAAATCAAGTCGAGGACTTCCTAACCCTGACACGCGAGTGCATCGACTGTCTCGAACTAGAGGAAGCCGACGTACTGAAAGTGCTTCCAGGAGTATTCGAGGGCAAGGCGAGGCAATGGATCCGAGAAGACCCCGCCGTTCTCCGATCGTGGAGAATCTTCAGTCAGCGCGTTAAGGGAATTTTCGCCGAGGAAGTAGACGACGACGACATTCTTGTGACCATCTACGAGAAGTTCCAGAACTCCGGTGAGAAGATGCTAGAGTTCGTGGAGGACGTCCAGCGCCAATACAGGAAAATGTGCAGGCCACCACCGGAGGAATTACGAGTAAGACGAATCGTTCGTAATCTAAGACCGGACTGTCGAAGGTATCGGAGTGTAAAAGAGTGCACTACCTTCGCCGAGCTGAAGTTCCTGGGCCAGGACTACGACGACACCACACGGTGGGGTAGTCGCTACCGCCAACAAGGCCCGGTTCGGAAGAAGGAGCAAGGACCGAGGGCAAGCATGTACAAGGTTGCCGCTGGAGACGAATGGAAGAAGTTATCTTCCTCGTCAGTAGAGAGCGACAACAGCTCTACGGAAGAGAAGAAAGGCCGGCGTAAGAAGAGGCACCGGAAGCACGCCGACGAGAAGGATAAAGGAATATCCGGAAAAAGGGGCAGCCCGAAAAGAGGCTCGGCCTTATCGAGGAGGATGAGTCAGGAAGAGAGATCGGCCTCGTCGAGAGACACGACGAGCCCCGAGTCATCATAGTGGAGAGGACCTCGATATTACGTCCACGAGGAGAGACGACCCGTTATGCCGCCGCCGGCTCCGACACCCGCGACCTCTCCGACCTCAAGTCCAAGGAGGGGAGAAGCGCTGGCAAGCCGGAGGGAGCGAACGTGCTATACTTGTGGCGGGACAGGCCACTTCGCGCGCGAGTGCCTGGAACCCCGTTAATGTTACGGGTGTGGACGTAGAGGGACAATTCGCCGAGAGTGCGGCCAGTGCCGTGATCCAGAGGTACAATGGTCGGGAAACGGACACCGCGGGTCAAGAACCAGGTTCTCCGAACCTGGCCCGCCCAATGCGAATTCAGACTGGAGGACGAGACGGTCGACTCCGCGAAACGAATTCAGGAGGAAATAAAGAAATTCGTCGAGACAAAGTGGGGTATCCCAAACCCCAAATTACGACCAGGAGGAGACGAGGAAGAAGTAGCGGCCGGTGGAGATAAGAAAGACGGAAGGTTCTACTTCACCTTTGTGGTGAACGGGACGCGAGTACGAGGGCTATGCGATTCCGGAGCCACCAAGTCCTTTGTAGGACCAAAAGTAGCTACCCTGTGCAAAGACCGCGTACGGTCATACCAAGGCACCATGAAAGGTGCCACAGGACATTCGGCAGGTATCATCGGACGGCTGCCGTTGACCATCGATATAGGAGGTCGGTGATGAAAAGATCTCCGTGAGGGTCACACAGATGCTAGATTACGACGCGATCTTGGGAATGGACTTTCCAAAGTCATTCGGCGTCGTAATAGACTGCCATGAGGCAAGATGGCGAAGCCACGAAGGTCCCTGGAAGAGCCTGGAAGTGCGCCAGGAGACCGTCATTAACGCCGAGTGCGCCGGCCTCGCCGAGGTATCACGGTTCAGGAGAACCCGCTGAAGGACCTGCTAGACCAGCTGATTCCCCCACCCCCAGCCACGTTAGGCACTACGTCATTGGTTCAGCACACCATCGACGTCGGGGATGCCAAGCCGATTAAGCATCGCTACCGCCGAGTCTCCTCATCCGTGCTGGGAGCCGCTCAGGCAGAAGTCGACTCAAAGTAAATTATTCGGGAAATATATCGGTTTTGGAACTTGTAGATGAGTTAGATTTATTTCGATTCCCTCTTTGCTTCCCTATTTGGGGGAAAATAAGATTATTAATATACATATGTGCATTTAATGTGTTTCCTTTCCGTCCTTCAGATTTCCCTCGCTACTCCTCTCCCTCCACAATAACAATTCCGAGCCCATAAAGCTGGCCTGGAGGTAGCGTGACGTCATACGACGTCCGCATTGTTGTCCCGAACCAATTCCGGGTATTACGGAATAATAATCGATGAATAATAGTAATATCATATTGAATTTCTAGAAATTATAAAATATATTTTCTCTTTGGTGTTTTGAATTCAAATCATTTATCATGTTCAAAAAATTTTTGCATAAATAAATTTTCGAGTTTGAATTTGCACCGTTTGAAAATAATTAATTAATTATTTAAAATATTATTTCGAAATTGTATATCATAACGATAATCATTTTTCAGAAATTGAAAACAACTTCGAAAATAAATAAAGTTGATCTCCAGTAGATTAGTGTGAGCTTTGTAAACAATAACAAAGCCGTAATTTTCGTCAGTAAACAATAGATTTCTTTTCGGCGTATTCCGAGAAATTCTCGGGAACGACCTTGTTTACGTTTCTTCCCAACCGATCTCCCTGAATATTGCTATATGGATTTATGATTGTAATAAATCGTTGCATGAATAATACGAATGTATACTTGTGTTTATCATTTCAGCATTTATTATTCTCTCTATGGTCATCCCCGTATTCCCCTACGGGCCGATAATTACGTTGGCCTACGTAAATGCTGTCTTCCCTGGAATAATTAATATTCGAAAATACCGGGAAATAAATAACGTACTTTTCCAGTAGTTTTCAACACTCGTTTCTAATATTTAGTAAATTGAAACTTGAATATTACTTCGCTAATCACAGTCGGTTACGGAACTTGGAATTCTTTTTACCAAAATAAACTTTCTTTTCAATTCTGATATAGTTTTCCAGATTCAATTTAATTTTAGGAAACTTCAGAAAAATTTTTAATTTTTCTCACAATAGTGAGGGAACGAAGTTTAAATTCAATTAAATTTGAGGTTGTGTTCCGTTTTTCGATTTAATAGTAAATCTCCCGGAAGAGTTAAGTTAGTTTGGCATATTCAATTTAAAACGTTTTGACTTTCGCGATTTCAGGTACAGGATTTCCCCGTCCCCTTGCAGCAAACCATAGAGAGACACGCAGCTCCTGCAATTGAGTCGAAATAAATTTCGATTTATATATTATGCAATAAGATAATTAATATAAATAATGTATGTACCAGTGCAGCGACCCGAAGAATTTTCTAGAACACCCGTCCTATCGCGACGCGCGATCCCCTACCCTTCGCGGCTTGGATTATTGCAACCGTTGTCGAGGCGTCAGCTGCGACAGATAACTGTCGCGCGCCTTTGTAAATAAAAAAGTTTTGGCATCTGGGGAAATACCCCCCCCCCCTTCTTCTTTTTCTACTGTGACTTTTTTTTTGTTGTTTTTGCTTGTGCTCTCGCCCTTATTCTGCGCCTATTTTTGAGAGCTTTTGGCTATCGGTCCGTGGAGGCCTGAATTACATTTTCTTCCCTCGAAATTTTTTTGTTTGTTTTGTTTTGTTGTTTCGTTTTTGGTTTTTTTTTTGGTAACGTGAGTAACGCGTTCCCTTAGCGCCAGATATCCGGTTTTGAACCCATATCAGCGAAGCCGAGTTTTCTTTTTTTTCTGAGCTTCGTATTCGTTTTTTGCATAAGTTGGACCACAGGTCGTTCGATTTACGAATCCGGCAGCTCGACGTAGAATCTCGAACTGCGCGGTGACCTTGAGGAGCGTCCGAACTTTTTCATCTTTTTTTTTTTCTCTTCTTTTTATAGTTTGTTTGGGGGACAATGGATACATTGCTATCCAATCCCACTAGTTCCCCGGCAACGGTGGTGCCCACGTTAACGGTGGTAACCCCCACCACTACCTCGGGACACCCGTCTATTACGACGACAAATCGCCAGCCTTGCCCAAATCTCGGCAATACGCGCGGAGATCGACCAAATCATCGATCTACGTGATCTTATCGGTAGATGCGATAAGGCCGAGCTCCTGATCGCCGGATCAGTGGAGGTAATCCGGGATCGGCTGGTGCGGTACACCATTTCGCGGCGATTCCCGGATATCCCGGTCGAGTGGAACGCCAGTGCGGATGGGCGCGGTGATCAACCCCCCTATACGTTGACCGAAGCGGTAGGTTGTCCCATAATAGGGACCGTTTTGGGCGATTCGATGAATGCGACCTACCCGGGTCACGCGGAGCCGCCGCCGACGGCGCGCCTAGGAGCTTTCGCGTTCGCCACCCACGGATTACCGTCGGACCGATCGCGCGCCTACTATCGGGACCCGATCTCGTTCGGAGAGGAGGAGAGTTTCCGGTTTCCGATGGCGGACACCTCCACGCACCCAGCCGCGACCGTCGCGAAGACGACCCTCAACCAGAGGGTCGTGCCGGGAACGGTTATAACCAGTCGAATCTGGTAATCAGGAATGACCCTGCACAAGGTGGGTCACGTGACCCGACCCAGTCGGCCCCTGAGTCTTTCCGACCGAGTGCTGCCTCGTGTGGAACACAGGATGTGCCGCAGCCCTCACGGATGGGTACTTTCGGTCCCCCACGTCGTGACAATTTCGACTCACGTCACGTGGACCCATTTCGTCCAATGGCGACGCGCCAAGCTGAGTATTGTAACCACTCCCCCCGAGAAATAACATACCAGGTGGGTGAACTAGTACTACGACGCATCCGGTTCCTTTCTTCGAGGATCCAAAATTTCGCGGCCAAACTCGCGCCTAAATTCAGCGACCCCCACCGCATCCTGCGGGTAATCTCTCCCGTTGTCTTTGAGCTCGACGATCCAGAGAGTCGTCGGAACCCTAAGGCCCATATTAAAGATTTGAAGCCGTACCACGCCCCGACGAGGAGAGTAATTCTACGAACGACCGGACCGCGTCGACTAATACGCGCGAAAACCCTTCTGGCCCTCGGTCGAAACCAATTATTCAGAACCCGGTGAGAGCCGACCCGGTGCCGCGTCGCCACGGTCGACCTCCGGAACCAGCCAGAGAGGTCCCCCGCTGTCCGAGCGGAAGACCACGTGTGCCACGCTGCAGCGAGGCCCACCTAACGGCAAGGCCGCCGGAGACAGTCGAACCGACTGTTACCCGCAGGCGCCCCGGTCGTCCGCGCAAAGTGTCGACCAGGTGCGCGCCTCCCCCCACCCACACCATTATTAGAACCACGTTATGGTCTACGATCCCGTAGGACCTAACGGCTGCACTGGTGCCCCAATTTTTTTCAAAAGTGCCCCCGAGGATAATACACTGATTTAAATAGCACTAATGTACCGTGCGTGTAGAAATAGCAAGATGACATTACGATGCTTTGTGATATCCCCTTATCAATGTAGCGCCGTCCTTTGCGTCTATGTTGGCCCTTTGCGAATAACTTTGCGATAAACCTTTGCGATAAACCTTTGCGATAAACTTTGCGATAAACTTTGCGATAAACTTTGCGATAAACTTTGCGATAAACCTTTGCGATAAACTTTGCGATAAACCTTTGGGATAAACTTTACGATAAACTTTGCAATAAACTTTGCGATAAACTTTGCGATAAACCTTTGCGAATAACATTGTTATTGTTGTTGCGTAAACGGTCTAGTGTAACACGATATCCCCCCCAAGTCTATCGTATGGTCGCCTAATGTGAGTCGAAACCTCGATAGCCCGACGCGACATCATCACCTACGAATCTACGAGTATGGAGTTTGCCCGGACATACTTCCAGACCTGGCTAACGTTTGAATTTCAGGTAGGCCTCCTAAGGCTAGTCTTATCGCTTCATGTTCGTAAATGATAGCCACTCGTGCTGTGGAGTAGTAAACCGTGCAAATTCGGTACTGTAGTGGAGGTCATTGTGTGGCACTCGTCGGAACTTAGTATTTTAGGAAATCCAGCGAGTTGACATTTCCTCGCCGCTGTCCCGTTGCATTCAGTTGGCCCCACGGCGAAAATAGCCGCTACCCCCTAGTGAGCATGTATCGACCGCATCAGCCTATGTCATCTCAAATCCTTTGTTGTCGTTGCGTATCGTACTATCCCTCTTTTCTTTTGTCACGCGGATTCCTCTTCATTCCATCCTTCTCTACATCCTCCACGACGTCGTAGCCGGTATGATGATTGTAAAGGTATGGAACTGGAAGAGGCGAATCCCAATCGTGCGATAGAAAGTAAGGCCTATTTATAAGTCACACTGTATCAGCCAGATAGCGATTTTGCTATCCCTGGTGAACAGGGAAGTAACCCGTAGAACATGTCACCCTTTTATGTATCGCCTGGTTGCGATTTTTGATTTTTCTGGTATTTGCGACTCTACTCTTAGGAGCGAGTATGATTGCGATATTTCGTTTTTTTTTTTGGGTCATGAGTGGTGGTGATGGTATGTCTTTGCGATGCCAGGTTCTTGGGCTTATACTTGTGTGACATCTTTCTGTAGTATGGATTTGAGTGATGTGCAAACAGGATCATTGCCATATGCGGGCATGATCCTGAGTTTGTGTGATTCAGCGTAGCGTTCGAACATGCGTCAGTGAATCTGTGTATTCACCGTTTTAGTTTTTTTTTTATCTCTTTGCGAGCACCCCCCTTCCCCTTGCGACTTTGCGTTCGGTGCCTCTAATGGCTATTTAGCTACCTCACTGTATAGGCCTACGGGCAATTCGTTCCCAGGGGCGAAGGAGACGTCTCTGTTGGCTTTGTGAAGTGTTCTAGATTTAAGTACCGTGCCCCCTAGTGACAATTATCGAGATGGACCGGTTTGTTGCAGTGTTCCCCAGTGAAGTGCCTCTCAGGACATTTAATATGACACTCGTACACCCCTCTATCGACGGTGTACTCGAGTCAGGCCCGGGGATTTGTGACGTAGTCACAGATCGAGCCGTTAACTCCAACCGGGGAGAGCGTTCCGGGGGAATCCTTCCCCCTATTCGCCGCCGCTCTCACCCGCCGTACCGGGGAGACGCTCCATGGAGGTTCATACCTCCCCCCCCCCCCCCCGCCGTCGCTCCTCTCGGCAGTCGCCGTCGGGAGTTCCTCCCACACAGACGGAGCCGAGTGACGCCGGGACTTTTCTCTCTTTCTCTCCGCAAATGGAAGCCGAGCCGATTGACTCGATCGGGTATCTCTCTCTCCCTCTCCGAAGGAGAAGCCGGTACGAACGGGCGGCGCGGCCGCCGCGCTTCTCCCTCCTTCCACGGACCACCCCGACTTCAGGCCCCGAGGTGGCGCCACTAGAGAAGCATCGAGCAGACGAAGGAGAGCGCTCTTCAGCGTCAGTCGAGGAAAGCCCTTTGCGGTCCTCAGTTAGGATTATCTTCCTGTCTCTCGTGCACTGCGGGAGAATCACCCAGAACGTGTACGGTACGCGAGTCGGACAGTGAAAATCTAGTCTGGTAACTTAAAGTGCACGTGTGACGTATTGTGCCGGATTTAATCACCGAAGACGAGGAACCCCACCAACCGGAGACGGACGCGCCCCAGAAAACGAGGGCTCCTCCATACCATCGCAGAAGACGACGTCCCCGGCCTACCTCGGAGGACACCATCCTTTAGGGACCTTCATCGTCCCCGGCGAGTGTTCATCGACCCGTAAGTCGCCCATGGGGCCACCTTCCTTACGAGACTCTCCCGTTCTCCTCCTTTTTTTTTGCGTAATTGTATATTTCTCCGCTCATTTTTCTAGTAACGATCCCCGTAGCGTGATTAGGACCCGCGCCGTAGGCGACATTTAAGATAAAGCAATATAAATTATTCGGGAAATATATCGGTTTTGGAACTTGTAGATGAGTTAGATTTATTTCGATTCCCTCTTTGCTTCCCTATTTGGGGGAAAATAACTAAGAAGGGTTATAGTATATGGATCCACAAATTTGATACTATTTCGCTAAAATCCTACCTGCAGATAAGCAACAAATTCTTTTAAATTCATATAAAATTTGTAGACCCACATTAAAATATTATAAAAATTTTATAAAATGGTTATAGAATTATTTTTGTAATAAACGAAACTTTATCAAACATTTGTAATGAATAAATCATTATCTTTAGCTAGGAAAATATTGCCACAACGTTATTACTTCTTCTATTATCCGCAAAAAAAATCATATTAATATGTAATAACAGAGTAGTCGATAGTAATTTATTGTTAGTCAATACATTAGTCGGCTTGCACTTCAATTGTTGTTCATGAAGTTTTAAAAAAAGTGCTTAAAAATCATGAAAATTAAAAAACACTACAACGACATTAGAAAAATAATAAGAAGAAGATAAAACATTTTCTAAATTAGTAGTAAAAATAAATAATTTTCAATACACATAAGAAAATATTGTGAAAAAAACTTTTACTCATCCTTAATCAGTAAAAAATCAAATTAAATAAATTCCCGGGGGCTGCAGTTTATTAGCGGCATTACTACAAACACGTGAAAAAGATGATATTAGCCAAGTGGTTAAAGCGTTTGACTGTCACGCAAAACTTTTGGAGTTCGCGTACTCGCAGATGCTCTTTTATCCTTTTTTTTCATTATTATACATACTTTGTAATTTATTAAAAATAATTATTTCTTCCTTATTTTTAAAATTTAATTTTTTAAATGAATTTTAAATTCTTGAACTATACTCTATAACTCATCTGAAGGCATTTGTTGTAACTTATTCAGGCGAATATGACGCAAAATGAAATTTAAACGCGTTTTCTTTACGCGTTAGATAATGTTAGATAACAATTCTAAATTAGTAGTAATGAATAAAGAATTTTCAAAAGTGCTTCTTCTTTATCCGCAAAAAATCAAAGTAATATGTAATAATATTTTTTGCCGACAAAATGGTAACTACTGTTATTCAAAATGATTTGTCACTAATGCAATTATACTATTTCCAATACTTTAAATGTTATGATTATAAAATCCTTTTAACGAAACATTAACAAATGCTTAAAAATAATTGAAATTAACAAACGCCACGACATCGACTTTATGAAAGTGATAATAAAAAGATAACGCATTTTCTAATTTAGTAGTGATACAAATGTTTGATAAAGTTTTTATAAAATTTGTACACAGTGTTTACAAAGAATTAATTCTATAACACTTTATAAAGTTAGGAGCCCAAACCGGGTACCTCCACCTGGGCTGGGTGAACCCGGGGCCGCTTCCGTTTGCCGTTTTGCACGAGGACTTGGAAGTCAGCACTTCCCTCACGGGCTAACTAAAGGTAGCCCGATCACTGGGCGACCCCCCACAAAAAAAATAACAAAAAAATCATTAATTGAGGTCGCATTAACCCATTAAGACATACAATTTTGTAACAATTTAGCAAAGTATCGTAAATTTCTTGCACATCGGAGAAACCTCGAATGGTCTTATCGCAGTCGGGTCCGGAACTAATCTTCTCTAACAAAATTTGTGGATAATTAATATTTAAGTCTTTCACGTTTTTCCGGTTTTATAAAGTTGGAAGCTATTAATCGAAATAATTTTTCACTTCGCGGATGAAGTTCGTGTATCGGACTGAAAATTATCGTTGAATTTATTGATGAATTTCAAAAGGAAAATTACCAATTTAGAAAAAGTGTTATCTTTTTATTATTATTGTTCTAATGTTGTTGTCGTGTTTTCTAATTTTAATTATTTTTAAGAATTTTTTGAACAATCCAATTATTGGCCAATAGATACGTGTAAATGCTTTAATTACAAATAATTTTGTATATTCAAAATGAAGACAAAATCTTCGAAAATTTTTTCTTTTTTTTCTTCTTAATCCGTAATATATTTGAAATAGGTATGTTTTTAGAGTTTATTTTCTCGGTGTATCGGATAGTGGATATTAAATATAAAAATTAAAACGAAGAAAATTTACGTTTCGGTCAAAAATTTTTGACCCTTTTCAGAAATTTATTCTGTAATATGATAAATACAAAAATTAAAAATGAAAAAAAATGAATAACAATAAAAAAGAATGAAAAAATGAATAACAATAAAAAGAGAATTATAAAAGAATTAATTCTTTGTAAACCTTATGTACAAATTTTATAAAAATTAGATTTAAAAGTTAGAACATTTAAAGTACTGGAAATAGAATAATTGCATTATAGTGACAAATCATTTTGCATAACATTAGTCAGCATTTTGGTGCGGTAAAAAGTATTATTACCGATTATTTTGGGTTTTTTTGCTGATAAAGAAGAAGTAAAAACATTTTGGAGATATTTTTCTAACTTTTAAAAATTAATTATTCTTTAGTACTAATTTAGAAAACTTATTATCTATATATTTATCTAATCATTTCTGTAACTGATAATAATGATTCGCGTAAATAAAAGTAAAGGAAACACGTTTAAATTCCTTTTTACGTCATATTCGCCTAAATAAGTTGCAACAATTACCTTCAATTGATTTAAAATGTATATTTCAAGAATTAAAAACTCCTTTAAAAAATTGTATTTTAAAAAATTTGGAATAAATTATTAAAATGACATTTAAGAAATTACATTACACATGCGTAATAATAATAAAAAAAAAATAATAATAATAATAAAAAAAATGCGAATGAACGCTTTAACCACTCGACCATTGCGCAGTCTTCCTCGATAGATATCGCAATACTGCTGATAAAGTTCTACCCTCAGTAATTTCTTTGAAATATTAACGCGCATGGATTGTAGATTTTCCGTCGGCGCTCGCCCGTATCCCCAGCATGTCTCGCCTCGTGAGAGCACTCTTAAAAGGATGCCATTTCTCGTTTGATAGTGGACGATGAACATTCATTCTATAAATAATAAAGAAATACCGATTGCCTGTGCCGCTTTCCTTACACTAACATGTGGATTTTCTACAAATGTTTGCGTAACTTCCAAACTTCCATCGTTTCCACTTCGTGGACGATCTTTTACAGTACCTGTATCATGAAATCGTTTTCTGCACAGTCGACTTAGATATCAGCGGGCGGTCTGATGCGAATCATTGAAAAATGTAGCGACTTCCTCGTAAGATCGAGTCAGATTTCCGCACCCTCGTGCAATTAATATTTCTGTTCGCTTACGTTCACATAAATTCATTTTTCCTTTTTCTAATAGATGAAATATTTTTGTACCAATAATAATATGAATAAAAATATTAGTAGAAAATCGATTCAAACTATGTATACGAGTCGAAACTCACTTGTCTGAATGTAATATTTGGTATAACGAATATGTGGCGAAAAGCTTCTTTAATATTCCAAATGAAAATCCATTCCACTAACGGTCGCAAAATGCAGGATAGCGAAAGTCATGCCTGTGGCTAGCGGCCAAATGAGGAACTACAAAGCGAGAATTTTCTTCTGGGGATACCTCAGACAGGGTATAGACGATGAAACCCACCAACTTGCAAGAACTACGAGGACGAATAATGGTGCGACACCACATTATGTGCCACCGGTTCGAAAATTCCTAGATGAAACATTTCCACAGAGATGGATGGGAAGGCATGGTTACATCGAATAGCCACCCAGATCACCAAACCTGACTCCATGGGATTATTTCTTGTGGGGATACCTCAAAGACAGGGTATACCCGCCAACTTGCAAGAACTACGAGGACAAATAATCCAGGAAGTGCATCTTATTTGAAGAGATATGAGGCTGAAAGTATTAGGCGAATTCTATTTTAGACTGGGGCAGTGTCAGGAAATTGCAGGTGCTCAATTTGAGCACATAAAATAAATTATTTTGAAATACACTTTTTAAACGGCGATCAATACTATAGAAAATAAAACACAAAAAACGAAAGACAATTAAAAAAAAACAAAAAAGAAAAAATGTAAAAAAAAGTAGCCAAACTCTGCCTATGACGGTCCCAAGCCCGTGTAAAAGAGGAGGGTGCTTAGGCATTTTTAATCGCTACAAATATTGTGTGGTATGTTGGATCCGAATATTGGTTTCTGTATGTAATAATAAGAGACTTTCAAATGAGCCCCTAATCAACCCACATTGCCATTTAGCTATTCATCACCCCTCGTGCTCCACGTCCCCTTTGGGTAGGGGGGGGGGGTTGGAACCCGTCAGAGAAGATAGTTTTTTCGAAAAATAGTTTCACTTACTTCAACGATTTTCGAAATCTTCATTTGTTCAGAAGTAACTAGATTAAAAATGTTAAAAGTCGAATCATTCCGCGATAAGTGATCACAGCGCCATCTATTACCAGTGTTTTGTAATCGTCTCGAAGAGACCTTTCAAATGAGCCCCCACTCGACCCATGTTGCCATTTAAGATATTCATCCCCCCTCGTGCCCCACGCCCCCCTTGGGGTGGGGGATTGGAACCTCTAAAAATCGTTGAAAAATCGTTTCACGTGTTTCAGCAATTTAAAAAATTTTTTTCTTTCAACAGTTACAAGACCGTTTCCAAACTTTTGGGACACCTTGTATATTGGATTATTTAAAATCACTTGTTTGCATGTGTTTCGTTGATTTAATATTTGATTACTTTTTACAAATTCTATTGGTTTTAGCGGTTGTGTGCCGTGTTGCATTTTTTCATAAAAATAATGCCATCTATCGCTATTGCCTACGTATCCTCAACCTTTTCTATCCGTTTGTGTCTTTAGTTTAATTGGTTCTTTTATTCCTCCGTACTTTCCAATTCCGTCTCCTTTCCAGCTCATTTTATCCATCATTCTTGATATTATATTGTGTTGGTATTGTTTCTGTATTTTTTCCTCAATTTTTAGTATTTCTACCGGGTTTCTGTACAGTGCATCTGCATTGACATTTTATTTCCCTGCTTTGTGTATTACATCAAATTTGTATTCTAGCAAGTTGTACATCTATTTGGCAACTCTCGAATTTGGGTCCTTTTTTGTTCGGATTGATGTGAGGCGTTTGTGGTCGGGAACAACAGTAAAGTGTTTTCCATAAATATAAGGTCTAAAATATAATATAGCGTAACTAATATTGCGAGGACTTCTTAATCGTAGGTTTCGTATTTCTTTTTATGATCGTTTAGTATGCGAGAAGTATAGGCGATAGGCCCTTTTCCTATTTCGCCTTGAGATAATATTGCGCCGATCGCATATTCTGATGCATCTATGGTGATTATGAAAGGTTCGTTGACGTTGGGGTATTGCAAAACAGGAGCATTGCATAATTTTTCTCCTTGCGTATTAAATGCATCTTTTTCTTCGTTTTCCGATTTGAAAGGTCGTTTTTCAATAAATTTGATAATGGTTTTGATATGAATGAAAAATTTTCGATAGATCTATGGTAATATCCTGCAAGTCCAAGGGATTGTCTGATATTTTTCTGAATTTTAGGTATTTAATTTTATTCGGATCTGGTTTTAGACCTTCTTCGCTGATTATGTGACCTAGATAACAGACTTCCTTCCTCAAAAATGCACATTTATCTGGTTGTAGTTTAAGATTTGCGTCTCACAATCATTTCATTAGTTTCTCGCATTTGATTTCATGTTCTTTTAAAGATGATGCGTTTATTACGATGCTGTCTAGAAGCACAAAAAGTTCGTTGTTTTGCACGCTTGATAAAATGATATCCATTAGTCTTTGGAATGTAGCTGGTGCGTTTTTTAATCCGAACGGCATTCCATCAAATTCGTAGTGTCCATGTGGGGTGGAAAAGGCAGTTTTGTGAGAGTCGGCTTCTTGAAGTTTTATTTGTAAGAATCCAGAGGCAAGATCAAAAGTCGAGAAATATTTAGCGCTTCCTAGTTGCTCTAATATATCTAAAATATTCGGTATGGGATATGAATCACCTATTGATGTTTCGTTTAATTTTCTGAAGTCTCTATCTTTTGTTTCCTTGAGTATCTGCTTTTTGCGGGCCTTATAGGTGTGTTGCACGGTGATTTAAATGGTTTAATAATACTGTCTTTCAATTGCACAGTTATTTGTCTATTTATTTCTTTTTTGTGTATAGGGGGAATCGATATTGTTTAGTATTTGTAGGTATTTCGTTGGTTGTTATTATTTTGTGTTTTATGAGTGTTGTAAAATCTAAAGGTGCGTTTGGTAGGTGGCATATATCTGCATTCTTGTTACTTGTTTATTCTGTTACGATTTTATTGTACCGTAAAGATATTTATTGTCTTTGGATTGATTCCCGGTAGCTGGGAATCAGGTTAGGAAGACGGATTTTCACACAAAGGGGATTGACACCTGAAATGACTATGCTATTAACTTAAGTATTTTATTGAAAATGGAACATGCCAATTATCCGTCTTACAAGTCTACGACGCATTTGGAACCGAGTTCTGAATTCAGTACTGTCCGCAGAGAATCGCTGGGAGTAGTCGCCGGGACTGCTATTGATGTTACGAGCCCGTGACCTTACGAGATCTTCGACAGTCCGATGATTCGCGTTGAGCCTGGATTTGGGAGATCCGAAGCTGGAGATGATTCTTTTAGGCTCGCGAGATCTTTACTATCTACGTGTCGCGGGTCGGTTCCTTCGAGCGGAGGTTCGTACTCCTTGATCTCTGAAACGATTCTGATTTTTCAATTCTCGTTGCCCTTTTTATATCTGTTCCCTATGGAATTCTCGCATTCCCTAATTCTGTCACAATTCTCATGTTCTGGGAATTGTCGCGTAATTTATCAAAAAAAAAATGCAGTTGCCCATGTGTATCTTCTGAAGGAAGATGTACCCCTCCGTCCACCGCTTTTCAGCACACCAGAGTATGTCCATATGACGTGGAAATCCGCGCGTTACATTATGACAAAACTTTTCATGTATGGCATTTTGAGCTTAATTTTTCCTGACTTGACGAGTCAGGAGGTAAATATATGTGTGCAGGCCTTACAGTTTAAAGTGGGTTCCGAACCATTATTAATCTTCCTAAAAACTATTGTTGGTTCTAAAATACAAATTAAAACAAAAAGTTTGCTAATGTTAAAATTTATGCCAGTTTATCTAGATTCTAAATTTGTTCTATTTAAATTTATGTACAATTTATTAGTTTTAGTTTATACCTATGTATTTACAAAATTTTCATTCTCAAGACTCTCAATTATTTCGCTGCACAGTTTTTCATCCAGTATATCTTTTGCAAATCGAGTAAAGGTACCGGCGAGTTCCTTGTCCTTAAGAATGTCCGAGAGACCGAGTTCCACTTTACCTATTTCTGCGAGGTACTTTTTTCTTATTTCATCAAATTTGTGGCATTCCATGAGCACATGCTTGGAGGTATCTCTTGTACCACATGAGCAGTGTTCTACTGTCTTATCGACACATATATCATGTTTCCATGCTTTAAAATTCCCATGTCCCGTGAGGAACTGGTTTAGCCACTTATTTGGTTGGATCTATGTGTACTTCAGTCTCTCTTTCACACTGGGTAGGTACTCGCAGATAACTCTTCCTTTGTCACTTGCATCCCATTCTCTTGCCATTGGTCTAAAAGTTGCACTTGTATTTGATTTTTTGATGTCCGATGATGTTCTGCTGTATTTGTTTTATTGTTATTTCGCAAGTATGTGCAATTTGTTATTTGGAATTCTATTTCATTTTTGATATTGTAATGTGCGGCTCGTTTATGGATTTCAAGGTTAATTGGCATTACTCCAGCAATTACTGGGGCAGCCATTCCAGATATTGTTTTGTATGTTTCTTAACTCTGATGAGAGCAAATCTCTGTGTGATCATGAGCTTCTTTTTATCGTCAGCTAATAATCTATCGTGCCAACCAGATGCTGCATATGCAACTATCGGGACGAACTGACCCTTATATATCCTTCTAAGTGACCCAAACCTGAGGCCCCCTTCATTCTTGGCAATTTGTCCCAACGAGTTAAATAGTTGTTTTGTTTTTGTTGCCAAGTTGTTAACATGTTCATGTATCTTTAGGTTAGTCTGGAAGGTGATACCTAGATATTTGTAATCATCGACTATTTTTAGGACTTTGTTGTATATTTTAACGGTTGGTCCTCTTACAAGGTGTGGTCCTCGAATCATTAATACTTCACATTTTGTTGCTGCTAGGTGTAGTTTGTTGTTTGTGGCTCATTTTTCTACTATGTCCATTGCTATTTTGGCTTTAGCTGCCAGATCTAACTTACCCTTACCTTCGATCAGTATGACCTGATCGTCGGCATATGCCATTGTTTTAATGTTTCTTTCTGATAGGGCTTTTAGGTTCGGGTCAAATATCAGGTTCCAAAGCGTCGGTCCAAGAACCGATCCCTGTGGGCATCCTTTATTTACAACCTTTTCGATCTGGCTTGAGTTGTTCTGCAAGATGACTTTTCGTTTGCTGAGATAACTTTGCAAAATCCTGTACAGTTCGCCTGGGCAGTTGAGTTTTTGAGCTGATTCAATACTGCTGGCCACCAAACATTGTCAAAAGCTTTCTAAATATCGAGGAAAATTGCCATTGTGTATTTTTCCTTGCAGTTTGTGTTGGTTTATCTAAAATCGCATATTGCATCTTCTGTGGATCTATTTCTTTTGAAGCCGTATTGAGAGTTACTTAGCACTGGCTCAATTAACTGATTTAGTTTTAACAGGATCAGTCCCTCCAAAATCTTGCTCAGAATTGACAAGAGGCAAATAGGTCTGTAAGAGAACGGATCTGTAGGATCCTTCTCTTTTCCTTTTTTGATGGTTACTACTCTTGCGATCTGGTAATCGTTAGGGAAAACACCGTGTTTTAGACATGCATTAAAAATATTCAGTAAATCTTTCCTGATAATGTTCATTGCTGCTTTAATAATTTCTGGATTTAGGTTGTCTGGCCCAGGGGCCTTTCTGATTTTGATTCTATTGATGACTTGATCTAGGTCTTTTATTGTGAATGTTGTGTTTCGGTTAGCGGTTGGTATTTTGATATTTTTCCTTATTTCTATCTGTTCAGCTGTTTCGTTTGCCTCTGTGTCGTCCGCGAAATGTCTGTTTAGGACTTCTCCTTCTGTGGTTTTCCAATTCAAGGTATAGCGGTCTTCTATCCTTATGTTGTTAGCTACTTCTTCAATCTTGATTTCATTAGTTTGTAATTTGTAAATTTTACTCCAAGGATTTTGATTGCCTTCATAAGTTGCGAAATTCTTCCAGCTTTCGACTTTTGTCCGGTTGACCTGCTTTGAATAATTCTTTCTTTTAGTTTGGTATACCGGGTACAACTCCTGCCACAGGTCACGATCACGTTCCATATTGAATCTTCCTCTGGCTTTATATGTCTCTTTTTTCAATTTGGTAAACTCCTCTGTCCACCACGGTGCGAGTTTGTAGAGTCGTTTCTTTTTGGGTGCTGCGTGGTTGATTGCCTTTATTATACTTCGATTTAACATTTTGATGGTTTGATTTAATTCTGCTTTACTGTTTAGAGTGATATAAGTGTTGTCCTCATCCAGTTTTAGCGTGTCATGAAAAACTTTCCAGTTCGCTATAGCTAGAAAATATCCAGGATGCGGCCCCTCCTGTTCGTCTTTTGGCCAGATTTTCTTTTTAGTCTTTTCGTTTTGACGTCTTAATTCATAGGTTATGGGTAGGTGATCGCTAGAGATTTCTCTATCTCTCACCTCCCAGCCCATGATGCCTCTTACTTCCTTTGAAGCAAGAGTTACGTCTACGTTTCCTGTGCCTGCTTCATCGACAACGGTGAGACCGATGTCAATTACAAACAGTGAGTCGCCACTGCCCTATGAGCCCCTCCAGCAGTTGGCCTTTCCGGTCTGTTATGTCTGATCCCCATAATGGGGATTTCGCATTAGCATCTATGCCGATTATGAGTTTTTTGCCTTCTAGTTCTGTTAAAACTTTTTCGAGGTGTTCTAGGTAACCTTCTATGGAATGACTCCATTCAAAGTAGCTGCTTGCGACATATAGGGTTTCTCCTTTATGTTTCGTTTCAACAACGACAAAGTGCGAATTAGAGAGATGGTTGAGTTGCATGACATCGATTTCTGGATTGGTGACGGCTACTGCAGCTAGCGGATATGTGTTAATCGCCTTCGCAATCCTGGTATGGCATCCCAGGCTACGAATTTGATTAGTCTTTTTGTTTGTATGTGGTTCTTGCAGAACGAGGACGTCGTTGTCTAATGCGAAGTTTCTAATTTCAAGCATCACCCTCGTGCACTTTCTGCAATTTAATTGCAGAATTCTTAGATTATGGTTATTGCAGACCATAATCAGTGGAGTTTATTAGTCTGTCGTACGCCTCAGTGTACGAGGGACAGCTTTTATCGTTTACATTATGACTATGGTTCATTTTCGCTTTTGAGCAATTGATGCATTTCTTTATTGGCGGTTCTGTCTTTTTGGGACAGTCTTACCTTTTATGTCCTTTTTCATTGCCGAGAGTACAAAGGGCATAGGGGGTTAACTATACAAAAAATGCCCCCACAGCTCTGTCACCCGAACTGGGTCCATATATTGCTACCCCGATGACTACAAATTTTTGAAAGTATGAACTCAAAATTCGCTTTTTCGAAAAAGTTATGGAGGGGGAAAGAAAAATAAAAAACTAATTTTTCTCGAAAACTACTGGATCGATTTTAATGAACTTGAAATATGTTAGAAACGTAGGTAAGACAATTTGAGAGAAAAAATATGATTTTTTTTTTTTAATAAGTAAAAAACTGATTTTAAATTTTCAAAATTTTTTTTTTGGCATAATTTTTATGTGACCACCTTCATCTTTTTTCTTGGGGTACCTTACAATGTCCCCTTTCATATATATTTTTTTCAAATTTTTAAAAAATGTCGTTTTTGAATAAAAAATCGTAAACCATGGTCGTCCTGCTTGACTTGCGCATTCGCACACACCCGTGCACTCACGCACGCACGCAGTGACTAAAAATACTATGTTATATACAGTTGAGACTCATGTGTAGCGAATATAAATATTCAAATGTTTTTTCGTGTTTAATGCACAGTGTTGAAGTGTACGAAGTTAAATTGGACCGAAACAAAAACCGGTGCTGAGTGTATTTAGTGTAGGTCGACCTTAACCGATGTCAATGAGATATTTTATTATCCGGTGTGATGTCGGCGTGATTGTTGACACGAGACTCCTATATAGAAGAACTGCGAGGCAATAGGTGACTTCTTCTCCGGTAGGCATCGTTCCTTTTATTCGATAGCCATTTCATTCTCGTTATCGAAATCCATCCTTTTTTTAGTAGATTAGGAATCCGGACGGTGCGACCTGACACTTGTATATGATATTGTGCTTTGATTCATATAGTCTATGTAAATCGGTATAGCTGAGTGCAGGTTTATATTTAGTATTTTTTTCGGAGTTATATCTCTGTGATTCTGGAGAATTTTACTTTTTACATTCTTTTGTTTACATCTGACATTCTTATTTCTTCATAATTTTCAAGATGAATAAGACCGTATTGCTAAGACAAAAGTGCCCTAGTTGCAATACTTTTTTAATAAATACTACAGGCTGAAAAAAAATAGTAAAAAATCAACAGGAAGCGAATATTTACTCCACTTCTTTGCAGCAAGCAATAAATGTAAATGACATTATTTGTCAAAAATGTAGAATGTCTGTTTATAGAAAAAATATATCTGCAGAGAAATCTGAAGTAAATGTCGTAAATGATGTTGTGCCTGATTCGGTAGATAATGATCCCACGTTTGAAATAGTTGAATCAAAAGCATCGGTTTCTGAGGTTGAACGTATGGAAGTTTTTATTCTGAGAACTATTGCAACGCATAAATCATGTTGCTTTTGTGGCGGCACAAAACATTTACGTGTCATTCCTGAGGAAACACGAATAAAAACTTATATCAAAACTCAAATCTACATTCCATCTGGGAATCGATGTTGTCGTATGCACTTGATAAACGATAGAATATACGAAGAAGATCTTATCCAACTGAAAGCCTATTCTAATACTACAAGCCTTACGGCATCTGAGTTATCAAAACTAATGGAAACTCTTTCTATTAGATGTGACTCGACATTGCTTGATAAAATAGGGGAATACAATATTGCTGAGAAACAACTCAAAATTTTTACAGGCTTTAATTGGGAACAATTAAATGAACTGAAAGACATGTTAACTTCATTGCGAAATAGTCATTCCCGTTCCGTCATTCAAGATATTGTTATCTTTTTGTTCAAATTACGGTCGGGTAATTCGAATGCAATGATCGCGTCAATTTTGCAATTGCAAAATGAACACGATGTCTCGGACTATTCGGCCAGTGTAATGAAATCATTTGAAGATGATGTTTTGCCACTTCGTTTTGGAGTGAATGCTTGTAGTCGGAATGAACTCATTCTAAACCATACCACTAAAATGGCAAAACATTTATTCGATTCTAACGATAAACTTTTTTTGATATGCGACGGCACATACGCTAGACATCAAAAAAGTTCTAATAATGATTACCAAAGGAAATCGTACTCTGGCCAAAAGAAAGTTCCCCTTTGTAAACCGTTTACCATCTGCACAACTGACGGGTATGTTGTAGACATTGCTGGACCTTTTCTTGCGAATCAAAATGATGCCCAGATTTTGGAAACAATTCTCGAAAATCCTGAAGGTTTATCTAAGCTGGTCAATGAAGGTGATGTTTTTGTTCTTGACCGTGGATTTCGTGACGTAAAAGAAAAGTTGGAAGAAAAAAAATTTCGAGTTTTGATGCCTGCCTTAAAAGGAAAAAGGAAACAATTAACTGCAGAAGAATCAAATAATTCTCGCTTTGTTACGAAAATTCGGTGGGCTGTAGAATCCGTTCACGGTGTCATCAAGCAAAAATATCTTCTTCTTAATCATAAAATCGATAATAAGTTATTACCAAAAGTTGGATCATACTTCAGAATTGCATGTTTTCTTAATAATATTTTCGGAAAAAGATTACATTCTGATGTAGATAACTTCGATGATATTCTTCAAAAGATGCAAACTCAGAAAAATGTGAAGTTTTCTTTGGCTGATAAAGTAGAAGAAGCAGGATGGCTACGTCGTAAACTTCCGTTTGGAACTATCTCCTCAGATGATCTTAATGATTTTCCGGAATTAACAACAAATGATTTGAAAATTTTATTCACTGGTACCTGTCAACTTGCTCAGGCTGTTTCCTATTTAGCAGAAATGCTTGACAAAGATGGCAATCTAAAAATGGAATTTGTTAAAGATGATTCAACGACTTTAAAAATTAGAGTTCCGTCCCGTCACATTTCTCGTCAAACCTATAGGTGTTTTATTAAATACGAACCTGACACTATTGGACATTCTGGAATTACAGAATACACATGTGAATGTGCCAATGGAAATAGAACTGTTGGCTGTTGTTCCCACATTGCGGCTGTTATATATTATTTATCACATGCGCGTTATTTATCAAGAATTTTCAAACCAGCTGAGATATTAACTGACATATTCACCACAACTAAAATTGTACCAGTAATCGAATCTGATAGCGATGAAAACTGAACAATTGTAGCATCAGTGAGCGAGAGGCAAGATAATATATCTTGCTTTAATTGTATGGGTAACTCCATCTGCCTTAACTGGCTGGGTGACTCCTCCATCTTGCCTTAAATGGCTGGGTGACTCCTCTAGCTTGCCTTAACTGGCTGGGTGATTCCTCCATCTTGCCTTAACTGGCTGGGTGACTCCTCCATCTTGCCTTAAATGGCTGGGTGACTCGTCTATCTTGCCTTAACTGGCTGGGTGCCCTCATTTGTCCACTTTCACGTGGTGGGGGTGTTACGGCTAACGATCCGCTCGGGCTATATCAGATCAGGTCCAACCATGCTGAATACTGGCCGACGGGGAGGTCCAAACTAACGGACATAAAGAAAAAGAATTATAGAACCCCACCATGGGACCTGGGTCCTAAGACAAGATCGTATTCGGACGTAAATTCCGCTTTTTCCATTTCCGGAGTGAAAAAATAAGGGGTCTCATTAAAAGGAGGCTTCATACTGAAATGACCTTAAAGGTCAACGTCAAGGTCACTATTGGATGTCCCCCTCGGAATCCAAAAACTTTTCTATTTAAACTTTTTTTTTCTAAACAGCATTCATTCTCAGATTTCCGGGTGGTAGTTTTAAATTGTGTACCCTGTATTATACACACACACACACACATATATATATATATACAGGGTGGCCGATTTATCTGAAGACATCGAAATATCTCGAGAACTATGCACAGAATCAAAAAAGTTGTCGGATGAAAGTTATTCAACACGAAGGGGGGCATCCAGTGATAATTAAATTTACCCCCTCCCCCATCCCCTGGGGTGGAGTGGGGGCAAAAACAATAAAACTTAAATAGGAACCCCCAGTTTTTATTGCAGATTTGGATTCTCCGGAAAAAAGTACATGAATTTGACCTAGGAGCTATTGCATTTTGGTTCACAGGTGGCGCTGTAATCGATAAAAATCCAAATTTATCTGAAGACATTGAAATACCTCGAGAACTATGCACAGAATCAAAAAAGTTGTCGGATGAAAGTTGTTCGACACGAAGGGGGGCATCCAGGGGGCAAATAGGGACAATTTGATCCCTTTATGAAAATTTAATATTAAAAATTCTAATATTAGAATTTCTAATATTAGAATTTAGTAATATCAATTGCGAAAATTGTTATTCTGAATATGAAATTTTAATAATGTCCATTCGAAAAATTAAGATTATGAATAATTGATATTCTTCATATTAAAAATCAAAACTGATTACATAAAAATTGTGCATACAATATGGAAGCAATTTTATAAATAAGTTTTCTACCTTCAATAAAATTACATTTTAGGTTTTAAATTTATTATTTAATAAACAGAAAGAGGACATCACGCAATCCATTAAAAAACGCGTCATGTCCCGTCACTCAGCTCATTCATTCTCTCTCTATATGTTTTTTCCGAAATGAGAATAAATAAGCTGAGCATTGACGGTCAAACCAGCTTTTATTAAACAAAACGAAACTCTTACTTCATTTGGGGATTTCGTCGCCATCTACCGGACCCCGAGAGAACTCACGTGGTTTCATACATGTACATCGCTTGCATTTCGGCCATCACCGGCGCCGGTTCTGTTACATAACGCTAGAGGGCGACATAACTCGAAAATAAAGTAGCATATCATTTTATACATAAGTTGAGTCACACGTAACCAGTTCACCTACATTTTTCTCTACTTTCCTGAAGGGAAGTAAATGGATATCGCGACTTTCTAATCCCCATATTAAAATTTAGTATTCACGGTCTCTCAGTGTAAGACTGTTTTTGAAGTCCATTGTATTGGTAGTAATTCGGTCGGAGGTCACTTTGCTTTTAGAATAACAACTTTCCGTTTACGTGACTATTTTATGTCTACCCTTCATTGCTTAAATCG
Organism: Trichopria drosophilae; assembly: GCA_030407085.1. Taxonomy (NCBI): domain Eukaryota; kingdom Metazoa; phylum Arthropoda; class Insecta; order Hymenoptera; family Diapriidae; genus Trichopria; species Trichopria drosophilae. Next base: position 57,989,306 of record CM059587.1, read on the forward strand.
AATTGCAAGTTAAAAATGAAACCTGGTACAGTTCCCGAAAAAATCGAAATGATTCTTATTTATGGTGAATGTAAGAGGAATATTGACGATGCTGTTGCGTTGTATGCTGAGCGTTTTCCAGATAATGATCGCTCGCGTTCTTTTTTTTACAAAGTTGTGAATGCCTTTCACTCTGATGGCAGCGTACAAATGAAAAAAAGGAAGCGAAGATTAACAGTTACAGGAGAAGCTAACGAAGTAGCTGTACTAGCAGCTATTCACCAAAATCCACATGTAAGCACACGACAATTACATCGGGATTCCGGCATTTCCAGAGACAGTATTCAAAGAATATTGCATCGTCATAAGTTTCACCCATATCACATTTCACTGCACCAGGAACTAGATGGCGATGATTTTCATAACCGCGTGGTGTTTTGTGAATGGGCATTTCAAAAAATGCAAACGAACCACAATTTCTTTGCTAATGTATTATTTTCAGATGAATCTACATTCACGAACCATGGTGGCGTCAATAGGCATAATATGCATTATTGGAGAGTAGAAAATCCCCATTGGTTACGACAAGTTAATCATCAACGTCCTTGGTCGGTGAACGTTTGGTGTGGAATCATAGGAAATAAACTCATTGGTCCTTATTTCATTGAAGGTAATTTGAATGGAACAAAATATCGAGATTTCCTAGAACAAGAAGTACCATTACTACTTCAGGATGTTGCTATGGACGTCCGACGGACAATGTGGTTTCAGCATGATGGTTGCCCAGCACATTTTTCAAGAGTAGCAAGGGAAATACTAGACCGTGATTACAATGGTAGGTGGATTGGTAGAGGTGGCCCCATTAATTGGCCTGCGAGGTCACCTGATCTAACATCTCTGGATTTCTTCCTATGGGGTTACCTAAAAGGTAAGGTTTATGAACAAGTACCAACGACTCGTGAAAACATGGTGGAACGCATAAGTAACTGCTTGCGCAGAAATGTCTGCAGATATGATTCTATCATGTATAAAGTCATTTGAAGAAAGAATAAATAAATGCATTGAAGTGGAAGGTCAACATTTCAAACACTTACTCAAGTAAGTGAACAGTGAGACAGTGAGAGGCAAGGGGACTCACGTAAAACAAGCACCCCAAAGGGAACAGAAAAATACTACGTCCACGTCGTTGTTCCTGGGTAACGCTAAATGTATTTTTTCCCGGCTTTGTTAGAATGACCGTATTCCATATCCGCTACGCGGGCGAAAATTGTCAATATTGGAGAATCCAAATCTGCAATAAAAACTGGGGGTTCCTATTTAAGTTTTATTGTTTTTGCCCCCACTCCACCCCCAGGGGATGGGGGGGGGGGGTAAATTAAATTATTACTGGATGCCCCCCTTCGTGTCGAACAACTTTCATCCGACAACTTTTTTGATTCTGTGCATAGTTCTCGAGGTATTTCAATGTCTTCAGATAAATTTGGATTTTTATCGATTACAGCGCCACCTGTGAACCAAAATGCAATAGCTCCTAGGTCAAATTCGTGTACTTTTTTCCGGAGAATCCAAATCTGCAATAAAAAATGGGGGTTCCTATTTAAGTGTTATTGTTTTTGCCCCCACTCCACCTCCAGGGGATGGGGGAGGGGGTAAATTTAATTATCACTGGATGCCCCCCTTCGTGTCGAACAACTTTCATCCGACAACTTTTTTGATTCTGTGCATAGTTCTCGAGATATTTCGATGTCTTCAGATAAATCGGCCACCCTCTATATATATATATATATGTTCTGATGTAGAGAACATTATACAATTTCCTTGCCGCTCGTTAAATAAAAACGTTGCCTTCATATTAGAACGACGCATATTTACATTCATTTTCCTTTATTTACATTTTGTATAAGGCCGTCTATACCAACATATTTATTGATTGTTTTTATTTAACGAGCGGCAAGGAAATTTTATAATGTTCTCTACATGAGAACATATATATATATATATTATATATATATATATATATATATATATATATATATATATATATATATATAGAATGAGAGAACCATTGAATTTTCTGAAAATATTGATTTTATTTTTTCTTGTCCATGATATTAAATAATATTTTACATCTTCAATAATTTAAATTTAATTTAATATTTTTAAATATAATAATTTTTTAATATTTCAATTGTTGTGATATTCAAATATATTATTGAATCAGAGAGCATATTCTGCATCACGATATTGAAAATATTCAACATTTATTCAATATATAAATTATATTCACATATAAGACACTAAATACGATAATATTTATTATGTCTAGGGGCTAGTTGCCCAAGACATTAATAAATATTATACATACATACATACATACTTATTTCAAATGGTTCGGTTAATAGAAACGTTAATACGTACTTTTTTTTAGGGAGGCGTTGCATTCATTGCAATAAAGGGTGCTTTTAAAATCTATCATAAACAGCAGCAATATATAAGGCAACGTCAAAGACGGATAATGGACCATATAGAAAATAGCGCAACGATCTACAGAAGGCAGCAAAATTCAGATAATAATCAACTAAGCTAAATTATACAGGCATTATGAATCAGAAATAGTTGAAGTCGCCAAGATTCAGCGAAATGCGTGGTATTATATACCACGTACTGAACTTTAACAAAAATACGTCTACAAGGATCTATAAATAACTTGCATATAAATATAAAATTCAGTATTTCTTTTTATTGTAATACATTCTACACATTTGTTATGAATAGCACATCAATGAATTCGCAACGTTTAGTGCGTAATACGAGTATACATGTAAACAAGTGTACATATAACATATATAAAATCATAATGTGAGATAAATGATAATACACTACATTTGATAATGTTATATTTAGTATCTATTTTTATTTTTATAGAATACCATTTCTTTAAAACTCGAATTACTCCAACCGTAGCCGGCTGAGTTCAAAATTAGGGCGATTGAACACGTTTTGAGCTAGTTTCCATGAGTTTCAGAGAGTATTTTAGAACCAACAAATTTTCCATAAAAATTTTGCGCAAAGCGGGACCGTTGTTTTTTACGTCGCTCCCAGGCACCTACCACCAGATCAGTATTGCCTGATTCAAGGCGGAAACAAGCTGGGTTGGTATGTGTCTATTGGCTGAATCTGGTAGGCTGATAATCGATCAGGATCTAGGATGGAATTAGCCAACCTGGATGATCTCGGTTGCTTAGGGTTGTTCCGTCTGGTAGGTCTACTGGTGTTGATATTGATGCTACTAACACGACCATTTTTACGGCGATGCCGACGAAGATTACCCTTTTTTTGCACCTATCTATACTAAATTTCCGGTCACTGAATTTTGGGGAGTAACGCACTATCGAGGTCAGAATGTGAAGAAAAATTTATCTTAGTTAGGATGCTATTTTTTTTCAGAAATTGTTGAAAATGTTGACCCGTAAAAAATTACATTCTTTTTATGAAGGATATGTTTACAATTTGTTTTTTTAAGACTGCGTAAAAGCGCACAAAATCCGCATGTCTAGACACCACTGATATACATATACAAATGGATAGGGCATGGCTGGAAACTTTTGGCACAATTAAAAGAAAGCCTTGGTGGGAATTTTCACAATATGGCGGCAGGCACGAATAGTACCGACCAGTTCCGATAGCTCCCGAAGTTTGCGCGTGCTTCGCAAATCAACTATATATGCGTGTGTATGAGTTAATGTCAGTTTAACTGTCAGTTGTTAATGTGATAGACTTGAATTTATGAAAGGTGGTGAAATACATATTTTGAATTTAAATTTCTAAAATGCCAATGACATGTTGTTTCTGCAAAAAGATTGCTGAGCGGAATACCCAGAGAACATTTCACAGGTACGTAATAAAAAGAAAACATAAATGTTTAATATCTATAGATGCTAAATTGTATAGAATTCGTTTATAGGTTATATCTACATATCCTTTGAAATCTCAAATGAAATGTGTACAAGTTGTTCATATTATTTTCTATAAATAATATAATAGTGATATTTGCAATGTTTCGTTTACTTTAATATTTTCTGAAATACATATTTCCATTGAAAAATGTGCGAATTCTAGAGGAATGGACGAGAATGATTCACATGGGTGAGAAATTCAAGCCATCAGCACATACAAGACTCTGTTCAGATCATTTTGATCCTACTTGTTTTGTGGAAACTAAGGATTCGCTCAAACTGATTTCTGGAAACATTCCAACCATCTTTGATCGAAGGTTTGTGAAATATGTGTGCTGCGGTTGCATGAAAACAGCATCAAATGATCGAAGATTCCACAGGTAATGTATAAAGTTAATCCCACAAAAAACACTTCTTGTAAAAAAACTCGCCAAGTTCTTATTAGTAAAACATAATTACCACAAAAAATGCTATCAGAATTAAATTATTTATAATTATAAGGCTATATTCTTATTCTACAAAAAGCAGTGAAATCATGTAATAAGACCAAGTTCTTTCTAATGAATAAAACTATCCATTAATGCAATATACAATAATTTGGAAAGAAAATTTTGCGTACATTCAGAACACCACCAAATTTTTCAAGAAACTTCTTTGAAATCAAAGTAATTCTAATCATTAGTTTAATGAAATTACCATTTACTGAAAAAATGTTATTAATGAATTTAATAAACTTTAAAAATCGCCCTTGCCCTTTTAGCCAAGTTTTGGGAGTTAAGAAAAAAAAGGCCGTGATTTAGTAATCTGTTTATGGTGTTAAGTAATAAAAGTATAATGCTATCCCAAATTTCAAAACTATTTTTCTGAAAATGAAGTTCTTGCAATTTTCAATATGGTATCATGTTTCTAGATAGCGCCATATTACCATTCGTCAAAAATGTATGCTAAATAGATAAAATTGCTGAAGTGTACAGGAAGTAAAACAGCAATTATGATATTGTATTGCATTGATAAGCAATACCTTGAATGGTAAACAACGAATAGCGCTCATCTTACAAAGCTACGACATATGCCCTTCGTTGAAGGTCGGGTGCTACCGTTACGCCTCCAAACCCAATGTTTTTACTTAATTTATTATGCTTTTTTCCCTCATCTCATTATGCAACACTAAGTACCCCATTTCTTGTATTAGTTTTGTTTACTAATAGAGTTATATGATACTAGATTTTTTGTCGTATCAAATGTTGTAAAGATGAATATTTTGTTGTGCAAATGAATGTAAATGCTGTGATGATAAATTAACTGGAATATGTGCGTAACGAAATATAAGAAATTGCAAATAGTATAATAATGTATTGCAAATAGTATAGTATGACTAACAAACTAATGCATGTATTCTGAAAATTGTATGACACTTCGCAATGGGGACTATTCTTCGGGGACCAAGATTCTCCGAAAAACTTGGCTAAAAGGGCAGCCAAGTTTTTGACAAGCCAGTTGTGGAATGCTTGGAATAAGAGCCAATGTGTATAATATTGATGATATTGCATCGATTTTTAAAGTTTATTAAATTCATTAATAACATTTTTTCAGTAAATGGTAATTTCATTAAACTAATGATTAGAATTACTTTGATTTCAAAGAAGTTTCTTGAAAAATTTGGTGATGTTCTGAATGTACGCAAAATTTTCTTTCCAAATTATTGTATATTGCATTAATGGATAGTTTTATTCATTAGAAAGAACTTGGTCTTATTACATGATTTCACTGCTTTTTGTAGAATAAGAATATAGCCTTATAATTGTAAATAATTTAATTCTGATAGCATTTTTTGTGGTAATTATGTTTTACTAATAAGAACTTGGCGAGTTTTTTTACAAGAAGTGTTTTTTGTGGGATTTCACTCGTTTTTGCTAATATACAATAGTTGATAAAAAATGCCATGTGTAATATCGTATTTTTGAAAATGTAAACTTCATGTATACATAGTATAAAATGAAAAATTACAGAGCGCGATACATGGACCCCCTAATCGACGATCGTTAACAACTGCTGAACCTATTTTAGCTGATCATATAATAAAGAAAAGAATTTTCAATCCTTGAAATGGTGATGATAAAACTGATATATGTAATTATTTTGGATACAGTTTTAAATTGAATAAAAAGTGCTGTTTAAGAAAAGATAAAGAGATGTTTATCATAAATGAAGACTATTTAGATAAGAGCATATATTCCTTTCATAATATATTTCAAATTAGTGTACAAATTTGAAATAAAATAACATACAAATTTATTTATTTATTTATTATGACAACATACATCATAAGCATTCAACTGGCCCACAATTTCGGAAACACCCTCATAGAAATAACAAGTGCAACATTGCTGCCTATGAGATCACACAAAACTAAGATCTGCTTGAAGCATAGCTTGAAAATGGAAATTTTGTAGCTTCTGAAATTCTACGAAAATGAAAGCAATCTTTTCTCAAATGTGATGTTGAAACAATCTTGAAAATGCATTTTTTAATTTTCAAAAGATTCTGCATACAAGATATATCAGCAAAAAGAACTCGAAAATGATTAAAAACAAATGCGTATAACCGTATTATGAATTTGAATCATTTCTCGTAATGTCATATGTTGTTATTATTTTCAGCTCTAAAGTTCATCCAGGTTCATGCATGTTTAACATTTTTTGAAGGAATTCCTGGCATTTTGAGTATGGGATGTACTAGAAATATTTTACAGAAATAAATTAACCCATTGAGTCACGCATTTTTCCTTTTGTCCAATTTAGCTGAAAATTGTTACTCGGGGTTTTTTGGGGTCGCTGATTACGAATCCGAGGTTAGACTTGTGAAATTCAAAATGGCGCATCCAATATAGAGGAAAAAATTTAAAATATAATTCTATTTGGACAAAATTTGTTATTCGGGCGTTTTCGGAGTAGCTGATTATGAATCCGAAGTTATTGTTTCGAAATTCAATATGACAGACAAAAATTTAAGATGTAATTCTATTTGGACAAAATTTGTTACCCGAGGATTTTTACTGCGGCTGATTAAGTATCCGAATTAGTTTTAAAAATCTCAAATCGCATATAACATGTGCACATTGTAAAATATTACAAACGATATCCGGTATTCCGGCAAATTTCAGGTAGCTGATCGTAAATGCAATGTTACCTGCGTAGAAAAATATATGTGTGAAGAATTATGTAAAAATTGAAGCTAATTGTATGCCACATATATATAATAAATATTTCTAATATGTCATCATTCGCCGATTGTTAATAAGCATTTATTATAAGGCAAAACACAGGAAATTGAAAAAATTTAGATTAATGGTCATAAATGAATTATTAGTAAATACTATATCCATTAAAAAATGTCGAAAATCTTTAAGAAGAGGAATGAGTTGTTGGAAACCTCAAGTTTCGCTAAAAAAACGACAAGCAAATGCAGAACACTTATCTATAATGTTACCGAATAAAATGCGAAGGAGATGTGCTCAATGAAGCACTAAAATTAATGAATATAGAACACAATGCATGTGTAAAGTTTTCAATTTTCCGTTGTACTTGAGATTTGAAAAAAACTGTTTTATTGCGTATCATAAATAAATAAATCTTAGTATTATTACATTTAAAATTTAAAAATTTAAAAACTAAAAAACTAAAAAAAAATAGAAAAGGGACTTAAAATTGGACTGAGGAACTTCTACGTGGTTAGTCTTGGATGCCCTGGAAGCTTCTATGAAGTAGCGAATCCCAGCCCTTAGCCTCTTTTCCAATGTGTAATCCGAATTAAATACTTCATAAATTTTTTCTCGAGTTACATTTAAAGTTTTTGCCGCCATTTTGAATTTCGCAAATCTAACCTCGGATTAGTAATCAGCGACCCCGAAAACACTCGAATATCAAATTTCGTCCAAATACAGTTATATTTAAAATTTTTATCCGCCATTTCAGATCAGCCATTTTGAATTTCAAAAAACTAACCCCGTATTCGTCAGCGATACAAAAAATCTCTATGAAAAAATGTTCAGAAAAAAATAATGGGAGGTTTTCTTAAAACTGCATTAATTCGAGAAAAAACTCATATTTTTAACTTGTTTTGTTAATAACAATTATATTATTAGCAATAAAGGGGAAACAATTTTTTTACTAATTATTAGGGTCTATATAAATAACAGAAAAAGATTTGATCAAAATGGGTCTTAAATTTCACGAGAAAAACAGCAAAATCTATGTAAATGTAAGTGGGCCGACGTCTGTCCCACTGAGACGCACAGGGTTAATAAAGAAACTATCTAACGATACACATGTCTATTGGTCTATTGCACTCGATTGTTGATACGTAGCCGTGGTTCCACTGGCAGGTCCTGTTTAACACGAAATAGTCCACCACAATGGATTCGGTGCTCTTTACCATAAGAAACTATTGAAGTGTAGCTGGGAACATCTTAGCGAACTTGGTGTTTTGACAGCACTTCTATGAAATCCTTGCTGGAAAAAAATTGAATTTTTGGTGGTCCTGAAAAATTACTGAAACGTAAGTATCATTTCTCAAATGTAATGTTCAGTGATCTTTGGAGTATATTTTTTAATTTACAATAGAATCTCTATACTTGACTTACGGAAGAAAGGAAATCGAAAACTGATTAGAAGAAACTGTGAGCAATCGTACCAAGAATTTAAATCTTTTATCCTAATATGATATATTGCTATTATTTCGAGCTCCCAAGTTCTTCCAGCTTTATCTGTTTGTACCTCTTGTAGCATTCCCTGTCATGGGAATCCTGACAATTCAACTGTAGAAAATAAATATATTAGGAGACACTTTCATTATGAATAGTTGTGTATCATAATTTTATCACAAATGCACTTCATGCTTGAAATGACAGCAGAATATTTTTAAAAATGCAAGTAGACAAAGATGGAAGAACTTTGGAGCTTGAAATAATAGCAGAATATATCATTACGTGAAAAGCCTTAAATTCTTGATACTATAATCAGAAGTAACACATGCCTCTAATAGTTTTTTCCTTTCTCCTGTAAGTCAATTTCGGAGATTCTTTTCTAAATGAAAAAATGTACTCCCAAGATCACTGGAAGATTACATTTCAAAAATGTTTACTTACTTATCAATAAATTTACAGAAGCTACAAGATGTCTACTTTTTCAGCAACCAGGATGTCAGAAAACCGATGTCAACACACTAATATCGTCAAGCTGTCCCCAGCTACACTTCAATAATTATTCGCAGTAAAGAGCATTGAAGACAACAAGAGGGACTGTTTCGTATCTAAATTGTTTTATATCATCGACAATCGACTGTAACAATCAAGTATATTATTAGATACTTTCTTTATTAATAATTATCATATATCGCAAATACATTTCTAGTGCTTTTCACACTCAAAATGCCAAGAAATGCTTAAAAATGTGTACACATAGAAGCTGAACGAACTATGATACTAATGATCTTGGAAGTGTAGTTTATAATTTACAAAAGAATCTTCGTAGTTGTATGCTGGAAAGAAATTGAAAACGATTATAAAAAAGTGTAAACAACGGTATTAAGAATTTAAATAATTTGGCGTAATGTCATGTATCATGTACAGAGCAGAAAATACTAGCGGTTATACTAGCGGATCTTGCAGTAATAGATTTGCAATCATTAAAAGACATAATAGATTTCAGCTACCGAAAGTCGAACATAGGTAAAAATATTTTCTGGAATTGTGGAATGTATCACCTTTTCTGTCTCAGTTTTTGTTGACATTTCTGATATATTTTTGAATTTTATAACATATCTATATTTCCTACACTTTTGGGAGTATAAGTTATTACAATTTGGTGATAAATTTGAATCATTTGTTTATTTATTTTTTTTTAAATAATTAACGCAAAAATGGCGGAACGAAGATGGCGCGGACCAAAATGTACAGAGTAACTTGTTCGAATTTCTTTAACAGAATGACATGCCTCTCAAAGAGTTAATGTAAACATTCCAAGTATATGACCATTTAAACGAAACACTGCATCGTATTGACACACAACAGATTATTACATTGCAATGTTTATTATTTATCCAAGGCATCCAGTAATATATATTTTTCTTATTCCTTAGATTGCATGCAAGACGAACCACTCTTGGAATAGGCTGCGAGAAGTCCAAAAAGACGTTTTCGAGGAAATGATCACAATTATGTACTGTCGCCCGCCTCGACTTCACGAAAATTTGAGGCTTTAAAAATGAAGTGCAAAGCTTTGAGTAAGCAGGTTCAGCAGTACAAAAGAAAGGCTTCGCGGCTAAAATCCAAGACTCTCACGTTAAAAGGCATGATAAATGGCTTAAAACAGCAGAATGCCTTACCGGAGACAGGTTTCGCTGTCTTGGATGCTATTCCTGATGACGGCGTCTCAGCATTTTTGCAGCGCTATGCTACAAATTCGAAGCAGAGTACTACTTCATTAGGTAAGAAAAGGCCTTTCAAATCCGGTAGAACAAAAACGAGTGCACAAGCCTCGCGCGTTACTCGCGAGACATATCCTCCTGCACTTAGATCACTTGCATTAACTTTGCATTTCTACTCCCCAAAAGCCTACGGGTTTGTGAGAAGAAAATTTTGCAATGCTTTGCCTGATCCACGAACATTAAGAGCGAGAGTTGAGAACTGAGAGTTTCAATGCACTGGAGCGGAAGGTTCAGGAAGCAAGTAAAATTGAGAAAAAAATTATATATATTAAAATTATATATATATTATATATCTATAAAAATTAAATGTGAAGAGTGCAGGAGAGCATTAGCATGCCACACTGATACCGAACTACCAGAAAACTCGCTAATCGCAAATAAAACACGCGGAGGCCTTTTCTTTCCTAGTGAATCGGTATCTGCAATTTGCCAAAGAGGTGAGGAACTTTTCAGACGTGCTATTAGTCGTAACCACAACCAGCCAATTGTTGAAGTCAACTTTCCGGCTGTGCTATATAGCAAAATTTTGCATGACATGTTAAAACGCAATAAGTTATTTGAAAGCCTGCATATATGTAGCGATTCCTGTAATTCGCACAAATTGGAACTGATGAAGAAAGTCATCAAAGCGTATGTCAAACTACGAATATTCAGTTTCACGAAAATCGCGTCTGATAATGAAGTTGGTTCAAAGCTTCGTAATCACATGTCGCGACAGATTATTTGGAAGAATCAGTGAGATACTGCGGGTTTATATAAAGACTTGCTGTTGATTCTTGGTTTTGCTGTTGACCGTGCATGTTTTTTCATACATTTGTTATGTTTGTGCTTGTTCTTCTTTTTTATTGAAATATATTGCATATTTTATACTTAACCGCTTCTCTTTTAATATATACATTATTTAAATTGTATTATACCAAACCTGGTATGGTACTAATATCGGACACACAATTGCTTCCGCTTAATTTGTTGATTAATGCATATATAGATATATAACACACTAACAGGTAAATATACTACCAATTACATGATAATCATCCGATATTAAAATTTATTACTTTTCAATTTCAGATAATACCGGAATGTACGAAGAAAGTTAACTCGCAGGCAAAAGCGATTAGCTCATTGCTGCAGGAATGTTAATCGACATACGAAATCTGAAGATCTTCAAAAAATATTATTTGAAGTGGATGCAATTTAAATCACAATTCATCGTAATCCTTTTGCACCGAGATCTCCTGATTTTGGGCATGGACTTGGACTTCGTACAATTGTAATTTCTTCTGTTGATTTTCAATTGGAAATGGCGCTTACAAGAGAAAAATGTAGAAATTCTTTGACATAACACGAACAAATGTAAATATTGTGAAAAATGTTGCGCTTTTCGTGAATTTATTGTACAAAATTATTGCACTTCACAGTGCCGATTGAATGAGTCGAAAACAAAATTGTGCAATACCGGTCGAATTTATGCTTAGTACTGGGTAAAAAGTTCAAATTTTGTTTGTAATCAAGTACTAAACATAAACAATAACATAAAAAAAACAGTAAAATAAAAAACAAAAAATTAAAACACCTAGAAATGACTCATTCATTTTTCGAAATCATCCTGCCCAAATTAGGCCGTTCTTCCACGCAGCTCCTCAGTTGATAGTAAGAAGCCGAAACACTTTAAAGCAAATTAAGCATTACAATTAAAAGCTTACATGCGTGTCCTGCACAATACGAACGATACAATATAAATCTATGCAGGACACACAAACAAGATAGAACAATAATTACGAAAGTTAGTTTGTTAATTATTGAAAATATTTATTTTTAATAAGTTCATTTTGTCGACAATAATTTATTCACCTTACGAAGAACAGACAATTGTACTATGTTGTAAACTGCAAAGCAGTCGGTTAGAAACTAATAATGTTATTAGTTTAGTTCATCATCTTATAAAGGTTACCGAATTCTTGAAATGAAAACACTACTACAAAGTATTTAAGACTTATTTATGCATAACTGACTAAGGTTCAATTTTCATTGAAATTATGTTATCATTTTAAGATACAGTTCATGTTTGCAACTTTTTATTAGCATCTATCTTGTTAAGTTACAAAAAACGGAAAAGAACTAATTACTTTTAAACATTACATTACTTTGAATGTAAACTGTTATCGAATGAAAGTTTCAAACCTAATATCTTTAGTCGATCGTAAAATTCTTGTCAAATTAAAGTTTCAGACCTAATATCTTTAGTCGATAGTAAAATTCTTATCGAAAGAAAATCCCAGATCTGAAATATTATGTCGGTGGATAAACTATGACAGTTTCCGACCTAACATCTTTACTCTATAGTAAAATTCTTGTCAAGTGAAAGTTTCAAACCTAATATCTTTAGTCGATAGTAAAATTCTTATCGAAAGAAAATCCCAGACCTGAAATATTATGTGGATGGATAAACTATTATCGAATGACAGTTTCAGACCTAATATCTTTAGTCGACGGTAAAATTCTTATCGAAAGAAAATCCCAGACCTGAAATATTATGTGGATGGATAAACTATTGTCGAATGACAGTTTCAGACCTAACATCTTTACTCGATAGTAAAATTCTTGTCAAATGAAAGTTTCAGACCTAACATCTTCAGTCGATAGTAAAATTCTTATCGAAAGAAAATCCCAGACCTAAAATATTATGTGGATGGATATACTATTGTCGAATGACAGTTTCAGACCTAACATCTTTACTCAATAATAAAATTTTTGTCAAATGAAAGTTTCAGACCTAATATATTTAGTCGATGGTAAAATTCTTGTTGACAGAAAATTTCAGGCCTAAAATCTTGTGTTGATAGATATACTGGGATTGAGATATGTATAATCTTTATAGCGAAGTATTCAGAAGCACTTAAATTCTCTGCACTCTATACCTTCCACTGATATAGTGATATTACGTACCTAATGGTACGCAACAGTGCGAGCGGTGCTGATTTGAAGACCAGATTTTCCAGAGAGCTCGGCATATTTGCGAACTTTTTATTCTTTTCTTTCTTCTCGCCCTTTTCACAAGGCTCTTTACGATTACCATCACGCGATGAACGTTTTCGTAGATTTTTAGGAAGTTCAGGGGGTGAAGCATTTTGTTCTTCGCCGCTATCGCAGGTTGTGAGAAGGTGATCCTCGACGGTCGGTTCGCCTTTGGCTGCATGGCATGGGTGGCGAGGTAATACATCTCTAGCCAATCCGTCCTTGTCGCACGTTACATTTTCGAGCAACTCTTCTGTTTTCACATTGAATCTGCCGGCGGACTCACCTGTTCGCGAGGAAACTTACACGTCATCGATCGCGTGGCACTGGTGGCGAGATAGCACATCTCTAGCCATAATGTCTTCCGATACTTTGGGCACTAAAACTTCATGCGTATTTGGAATGGGTCTTGATTCTTTATCATTCTCAACAATAACCAGTGCATGGTATGCAATATGCCTGTTGTAAAGGTGATTTTGGTTCTTGATAGTTTTTGTACTGAGTTACCGGCATTTTGGATTTACGATCGGTTGACAAGTATGTGTGAGATTTGTGTGATATAACGGATGTAGATAGATGGGATCTGGCGGAATTCTCCGCAGTTGACCTGATTTCATGTGAAATCGGCAAAATTACAGGAAGGGTTTTCTTGTAGCATTTATGTGACCGCCTGCTCCTGGGTTCTGTGCCCATCTGGAGAGTGTTTAGCGTGTCAGAATTAGGTTTAATCCTAGCCTGTTTATTTCTTCGCAACGGCACTTGTGACAGTGGTCGAGATTTTCTTGCAATGTCAACTTTCTGTGCATCCATCCGAGCGAAGTCCTCTATGGCAATCATGGCATCAGACACGGTCTGCGGATTGACTCGTAGCACTCTAATTTCCATTTCTTCATGTCTCAACCCCGCTATAGAATAATCCACTGTATCGCGATCATACTTTCGCCTAAAGTAGTTCTTGAGTTCCGTACAGTATTCTTCCAACTCAAGCGCTGTTATCCCATGTTCATACAAATCGACTACGCGTTCTATATAGTCTGCAACGCTCTCCTGCCGACCCTGCTGTATGGTCGACATGAGCCGACTACAAATCCAAACGTCCATTTTCATCATTACTGTATACCACAAACACACCCTTCAACAACTCACTCGCGTAATCTCCAAAAATTTTTTTCATAGGAGGGATCGATTCATCCTCCTTTGGGAGTCGTGTAGCAATACACTGATAATACACGCGAGGCGCGCGATTTTTGTCAAACACACGCGTATCCCGGTATTTAACTTTTACCCCTCGGTAGCGTTGTGAGGGGGGTTCGGACACTCTGCGTAAAGGCGGTCGACACCCCAAACGATTCTATTTATTGGAAAACAAAAATTGCGCTCGGGGCCCCGACGCTGCCACCAATTTAATCTGTTACGTACCTAATGGTACGCAACAGTGTGAGTGGTGGGGCGGGGAGGAATAAAATAGGAAATTGCGACGGATTAGGTGTAAATGTCGCTCTCAGACTGACTTCTCCGATGCGGTCTGGAGACGACAAGTTTATTATATTTTTTTATTTTCATTTTTAGTATTTTTTTTATTTTCATCTTTATTTTTTTTTCAATTTTGTAATTATTTAACACAAATTTACGAAAATTGTTACGAAGAAACGAGGAAACTCAAGTGATACAAATACTTATAAATATAATACAATGCAAATACAAATACTATACACGAACTTTACTAAAGCAGGTTTTGCAATAATATGCCGCGCAATTTTTACAAAACATTTGCGTTCTTAGTGGACACTTGTCGCCGCTACAATTTTTTTTCATTGTTAATTTTTTCATGTGATTTCATAAGTGCTGGTGATTAGTTGACGTAATTCTTAGCAATTTTGATTACAAACTCTTTCAGACTTTAAAATCGAACTTCAGATTCGGGTTCAGCGACCTCAAAAACTTCCGAGTAACAATTTTCAAAATAATCCAAACAATTTTGAAAATATCGCCCGCCAAATTGAAACCGCCATTTTGAATTTTTAAAATTTTACCAAAAAATATTTATATACACAGTGAAATTGGAACGAATTTTTTTTAATGAAACGGGCACTCAATACTACAATTTGTAAAACAATTTTGTTCGTCGCCGTTTCGGATCGGTCATCTTGCAGTTTTCAAAAGTACGTTTCATCATTTTGAAGCTTAGACAGCGCAGACGCGATATTTTGGTGTGAAACAGTGTTCTGGTTAGTTGCCGTATGAACCAAAATTGTCAAAAATTCTTATTTTTTCCAAAGAAATTGCCGCAACTTTTTGAAAATTCATATTTGGGCAATTTTATTGGCATATTCTGAAAGAGCGATCCCAAATACGTTAGTAATGGATCCTCCATTTTTTAAAACATCCATAGTAGTAGAGAAAATTAACGTTGAAAATAGTTTGAAAAAAGTGTCCTTCCCGGCGTTAAAGGGTTAATGATAGGGTAAGAGGTTCAGTTGTGAACATGGTTCGGTTAGGAACACCCCTGCGTACATTTTGATTGAAAAGAAATAAATCAAATATGAAAAATGTCAAGTGTGTGTTATCGCTACATGTAGCTTTTGTGCGAATATGAAAGCAAAAAGTCGCTTGTGTTTTTTGTTGCGAACAAATTGGTTTTCTGACATGCATACGTCGCCGCAAATCTATTTTTCAGTATTCTTAAAAGCCATACACATCAAATTTACAGAGTAAATTTATTATATTTAGTGGTTATTAAATCTAAATATTAACTATTAAGTGACACCCACCACAATGTGCAAAAGAAATTTCGTTTTCATGAGGTTTTAATGTGTTATACAATATTCGGTTAATAACACTCCTTTTTTGAAAAATCATCAAATATTGTCGTATGTATTGTATGCTTTGTATAATTTATAATCGATCCTTGGTGTTACTCCGACACGTATTTCACCGTTTCGAGAGAGAGAGAGAGAGAGAGAGAGAGAGAGAGAGAGAGAGAGAGAGAGAGAGAGGGAACGGCGGCAGTGGCCGAGACCCGTTCCTCGGGAACTCTGGAGGCGCAGTGCGGCACGACCAGTGGGGGGAAACGAGTGGAGGCGCGCTCCGGTAAAACCCGTTCCTCCTCCGGGAGGGGCGGAACTTGATGGCGGGGTTACGTCCGGCCTCAAGAGATGGCGCGGGGTTCGGCCAGCGTGCCGATCTGTGACGGGTTTCGTCACAATACAAATAAGGGATTCATATATGTGATGAAGCGTGAAAATAAGAACTCTACAACTTGGAGGTGTGATAAGTTCAGCCTTCTGCATAAGGTAAGACAAATTTTTGTATTGTTTTGTCACTACACAAGCTACTTTTGTACAAAATTGATTGCAAATATTTTCCTAATTTCAATGCAAAGCAACAATTAGGACAAATGGACTTCCTATTGATAACGGTGAGCCTGACCATAATCACGTGGGCAACAAAAATTATATAAAGGATTGGACATTCTTAAAAAGTCGGTGAGATAGGTTTTTGAAATTCAACATGGCGGATACAAAATGGCGCCTAGAAGCTCAAAATTCTTTTTCAAACTTAACAAACTTTTTTCTTGAAAACTATAGAGTTTAGAGAAAATTTTCTAAGAACGATAATGCTCTGGAATGAGTCAAAGAATATTCTTAAATTTTATCAGAATGCCTTCAGAAATTTTGAAAAAGTCATTTTAAAAATCTGAAAAAATTTGAGAAGGTTCCCTAAGCAATTCTAAGATATTTTTGTTCTAAGGAAATTTTCTCTAAAGTCGATCGAACTTTACTGAATTTGCCATTATTTCGATCTTAACGGATAAAAATGCATATCTTCAAACACAGTCAACTTATTTAGACGTATGACCCCGGAAAATAAAGCGGAATTATCCCACTACAGCTCTATGTAGTTACAATATTTTTATTTTTTTTTTTTCAAATTATTCGCATTTTTTGTTGAAAAAATTTCTAAATGTGCATCATTTTTGGCAAAATTATTGAAGTTTTTCACTGATAAAATTGAGAATTGTTTTTTTTTCGTTTTGGAAAAATTCACGCGTATTCTGGAAGTAATTATCCGTAAAATGAGAGGTGATACGTTCAATTATCTCGTTCCGTTGCAGTGCAAAAAATTCTGAAAGAATCGATTTTTGAAAAAATAGAAAATGGCGGATATCTCAAAAATGGAGGGTGATGGAAAAATTCTGTTAGCGGGGTTGGATTCAGCGCACAAAAATACATCAGAAAAGTATATCTGCATCTCTGATGATTTACCGAAGTGAAATTTTGTTGACCAGTGTTATGAGACGGAAAGGTATAAGGTAGGAATGATAGGGAGCGATGAAACGACCTTCTTAATAGTTCGGAGGAGCTGGTTTGTTATTCCTTCCCAAGCATCTGGTACTGAAAGCAAAGAAAGGAATAAGGTGTTAATGAGAACGGAATTTCTACTAATTAATAGAAAAAAAACAATAAAAATTATAATATAAATAAATAAAATAATATAAATAAAATATCTCGAAAAATAATATGAAGTCCCTATGGATGTATCCTGGTCGACGTGCTGCCATCGATTACAGAGTAAACCAACGTTGGGATTGATATGGATCCACTTGTAGGAGAAGATCAACGGAATCCAAAAGGACTCTCGTTCACCGCTCAGAAAAGAGGAAAGAATGAATCCTTAGCTAATAAAAAAACAATAAATAAATGTGATTTTTCCTAAATTGGATTGGTTCGAATCCAATCATCGGAGAAGGTCAACGGAATCCAAAAGGACTCTTGTCCACCGCTTGGAGAAGGGACCGAACTGCTTCCTTTTAGTGCTGCTTTTGGCACTTCGTTTCAGACATAGAGGAAGGGTAGTTAGTTAAGAAAAATGAAGAAATTATTCTTACCATACGTTTCTACTGATGTCGAATAAGTGCGAAGTGTGTCTGAGCGGCTTCAACTATCCACTGATCGTCTTCAACTGGTCTGCCTGAACTGGTTACCGCTCACTCCCTCATTCATTCACTCTCTTCTCTGACTAACACTGCGTGACACTGGGTGACAATGTCTGACTCGGAGTGATACTGACTTACTCTCTTCCTTTACTCCTACTCACTGCTCACACTGAGTGTTTCTTGTCGCACGCCTTTTTTGTAATGAAGATGGCCCATGGTCGCGAATCATAAAAATTTGGGAGTAGGAAAAGTGAAAGGAATTCTTAGAAAGATGCTGGATTGTGGTAGTTCCGTCATATCTCTACACGTTTTTAACAATATTTGAATTTCAATATTAATTAGGTATAATGTGGCAAATATAAATTTTAATGAGATCCATGCGAATCTTGGATACTGCGCTATGCCATTTACAACTTTCAATATATCAAATAACAAGCATTCTTGTCGATGTTGACATAATATAAAAATGTTTGGAATTGTTAAACTGAAAATATTGTGATACTAATGCTGTTGTAATTGAACGTTATCGCAATTAAATTCGCAATTTATAATGGTCGTTATTAACAGTAGTAATTAAATATACAAAAATGTGTGGTTGAAAGTATTAGCGTACTTAAATCGAATTAAACATATTGTCGGAATAGAATGTACAATTGTTGGTGCAATTAAATATAGCAATATTTGAAATTACAAAAATTTTCGAATGTCTCATTAAATTGGAATTAAACATATTGTCGCAAAGAAACGTATAAAAATAATCGATGATGGATATTGTCGCGTTTGAAAAGTGGATTGGAAATATTGTCACAATTGAATGCTTGTTATATTATAGAGTATTTATTTAAGATATTGAAATGCTGTAACGAAGATTACGACATCGTGTTTTCGAAAATTTACATATAATATTCTCATTCGGTACATTCTATTGGGTACTTCGTTAACGTAAACGTTAATCTTATTTATGGTAGGTTAAAAGGATAAAATGGTTCTCGGACTCTATTCCCTTGGAAAAATAGTTAGGGTTTAGGTTAGGTTAGTATAGTTAGGTTAGGTTATTTTAGTTAGGTTAGGTTAGTTTAGTTAGGTTAGGTTAAGTTATTTTAAGAGAAGTTACTCAATTGTACTGTCGACTTCATATCGTGAGCTGTTTTATCAGGTTTTTCTCAGGGTTCCTTTTTCCAGGGCTTTTTTCCGGTCCTTTTTTCCGGTCTTTTTCTCCATGGGCTGTTTCTTCCGGGTCTTTTTTTTCCTGGGCTTTTTTCTCCTGGAACCCTTACTAACAGAGTCGGACGCTACACTAGTAACTGCAATTATTAATATTAGGATATCAGTTAATGCAGATACCAATCGTAAATCTTTCGAAGTGCTACCAAAAATTTCAGAAGAAAATGAAATGACAGAGGAAATAAAACTAACAAAATATAGAGTAGTGAAAAAATAAATAAAAACTCCTGAAATCCATATGTACCAAATACAAAAAACGGATTAAAAAATCGATTTCTAAAAGTAATAAAAAATAATACATTTGAAGAAACGAAAAGAGTAATATACAAACAGTGATATTAAAGTTGAGTGCATCGCGCAGGCCTCCGCCCGAACCACCACCAAATGAACGGTGCGAGTGGAGGAAGAGATCGTCATCGCTTCTCTTCTTTGTGCGATGCAGCGTTTACGGCACTATGCAGATGAACGCAGGAGCAGGGGGTGAAGGAAAGCAAAGCTATCGCCTGTCCCCTTCACATTGCGCTTCGCCATCTGCGGGAAAGTGTCAGTGAATATGTGTTGTGATTGTGTTTACGCTAACTGTATTCAATGTAGAGATGTTTAAGAGACAATAGAATTTAGAGACGTTAAGGTTTATTGTCCTTGGAGGATCGCATAAAATATATGTACTACACCTATCATGTTCATCGGCGAGGACGCCGATTTTCCGTGGTGGGGAGGTGTTACGAACCGGTAGTACGTAGCGTCCGTCCCACCCATATTGTATTATTTATTTAAATAAATGAATCTACTATCATTTATACAACGTGAGAATATGCACGAGGTGCATCCTCGCGCGGTGAAGCCGAGCGAAGGAAGTGCAACCTCAGTTTAATCCCACGGTTGGAAAGAATGCGACTGCATACGCCGCTCGATTTCCGACAGGAAATCGCGACGGAGACGGCAGTCTTGGATCAGCACTCAAACCAACCAAATAAACTCTTTAATTTCACAACTTACCCACAACTCGCGCTATTACGACCATCGGGTCGTAACACCAGCAATTATGTAATTAAAAAATACAAATCAAGCATGCTTTTCGACCGTTTAGCTGGTCTGCTAAAAGCTGCTTCGCTCAAAACATTCAACGGTCGAAAAATACTGGGAAAAAATAACCTTGGGGTCTTCCATATAGTTATATCTACAAACAAAGAACAAACGAAAAATTATTCCAAATGATATAGCCACAGCAATTAAAAGCGCCAAATCGCTTGATAATGTATTTTCTTTTAAAATGTGTTAGGATCATAATTTCATAAAAGAGTAGAGGTCATTTTAAAACTAAAAAAATTGTTCTACTATTAAAAATATAGGAAAATAGCGGAGATATGATATTTTGAAAAATTTTAAACTCAAATATTGAAATCGTTGTATATTCGAAAATAAATTTAAAAAAAAATCCCGATATAGATATTCGCTTATGGGATACTTAGAAATAGTATACAAAGTTTGAATTGATGTCAAAGTGTCGAAGAAAGTGCTCGGTTTTTAAAAGAATGTCTCCGGTATCGTTAGCATAAACTCCAAATTTATAATACTGAGAAAAGACTTGTGAACAAACTGCATATAGAAGTAAATTAAGCGAAATAATCCCACAATGTGTACAATGTATAATGTATGAAATTTTAGATATGCCCAGCGTTCTTCGCTTCAAAAACTAAGTATTATTTTATGTATCGTTGATCTATCTTCGTTATTAAAAGGTCAATCTAGCTTCGCACTGGCACAGCGTCTCATACCTGAAGCTTTTTTATACGGTAGCAGTCCCTGGAGATTGCTCAAACACCATTTACATGTTGAGGTACCGTCGACTCTCGAGGACACCACCAATTGCAGCACATAGACAAGACCATGCCACTTGTAGAAACTTATGTTTCGGCACATTGTGAAACTTTAGCATGTTGACTGTTGGAAGAGGGCAAATGTAGGAAATCAGATTCCAGGGCTATGTGAAAAGTTGATTTTTTTCTCAAATGAGCTTCTCGGGTTGGAAAAGAATGCGGTACGTCCTATTCAAAATATCGGAAAACTTCGCACCTCTTCTGACTATAGCACTAACTGCCAGAAAATCCTAAACACACCTGATATAACATTTTAAACCTAATCGCTCTTCTTTTCCTACAAATATCAAACGCTCTAGCCACAAACCCGAACGAGTAGCTTCAGGTTCCCCGAAAATAGAAGGGGGGTAACACTATGATACCTTTTGTTTTATTGCTGATATCCGACAACCAGCAATGGTTACTAGTCGTTGTTTGTTAACACGACATAATCGATAGCACGAGAGCACATATCATAATGTGCAATGACACAGTATAAAATTGCAAAAAAAAGCGGTGTAGACTGTTTATTCGGCTGTTATAAGCACGGTACAGCAACAGTACACGGAAAAGGTCATAATAAAGGTAATAACCGTTGGCCGCGATCTCTCGTCCGAGTCGAACGTGTTTATATAGATCGCTCTGCAGTTAAATAATATTATACTGTGTTCGATTCGCGGCGTGTTGAAATATTTATTGATAAGCGTGTTTACATACATTGCGGTTGCCTACTTGTGACTGTTAATAAAATTGTTGTCAACAAGGTACACGAAAATGTCAGCGTGTATAGTATGTAATGCTGCTTTTCCAACTGGTAACTTAATTGCTGTCTGTATTATATGCACTGACATATATCATGCTACTACAGAATGTGCTGGTGTAATTCCTTCAGAAACTAAAGTTTTGGAGCTGAAAAAGAAACGTCGCTTAACTTATCGTTGTAAAACTTGGGGATCAAAAGGATTCCACTGACCCACATTTTAAGTTCTTGGTTATTAATCGAAAAGATTTAGTTAATAAACTCATTGAATCAAACAATTCAGCATATAATCTTCTTGAAGATATTTTGGAAATCTTGCAAAATATAATATAATATGTTATAAATAATATCTAAAAAATGTCGAAGAAACAATTATCCCAAAGTTGTCCAATGACGTCATCGAACTGAGAAATCGCGTAGAAGTGATCCCCAGTGATAATAACATTCGGCTTTTAGCATTAAAAGAATTTGAACGCTCCGTCGATTGCAATCCTTCCAAATTGCATCTGGTACTTTAATTGAAACTATGTTTCAGTGGACAGGATATTTAAAGGAATTTCCAGACATTAATAGCTACTTATACCTGGCAAAACCGTAATAGAAAATCGAAAATTTTCTTAATGCATAATTTGGACCTCAATTAGTGCTAATTTAATGCTCTAACCCAGAATGTAACTCTTTTTTATTTAAAAGCGTGATATAAAACCCTTATGGAAAGCGTCTATCAAAAATAGGACTGGGGGATAATTTGAAGTTAATTTAATGTTTGGAATATGCGAAAGATTGATAGCCCAACAGCTATCACTTAGGGATAACATTCAATAATTTGGAGTGCAATTAATGATATTTTTATGCACCGATGCCGAATTTAGTGGCCCTTCTTTATTTAAAAAAAATAAATAACATGGCGCTGCTAACTTGCGGTAGCTTGCGTAGAAAACCCGCAAGGCAAGCTTCATTTTTATGCCCCAGGCCAAATTTTGCTAAAATATTTTTGTATGGGTATTTTAGAATGGTGCCGCTAGCTTGCTGTAAAGCTGGCAAATCCGTATTTTTTTTAATGCGGGAGCATTAAATTAGCACTAATTGAGCTCCAAATTATGAATTAAGAAAATTTTCGATTTTCGAATATGGTTTTGCCAGGTTTACGTAGCTTCGGGTGTGGGGTGAAGAATACCAACCCATATCCTCAACTCACTTAATTTCGCGTGCAATCCATTAACATTGCGGAAATAAACAACTAAATTCTTTTTTGCCGTTGATCTAACACAGAGTTTCCCGACGAGTATTTAGACCTTAATAAGGTTGGAGTGTAACGCGAGTTTTACTTACACGTTACAATGCATACGGCTACCGCCGGAAACATCAAGCCCCAACGCAACTGCATACGAGCCTACGCAAGAATGCTCATTACGCGCCGTTGCGGGGGCTACGCGTGCGCGTGCCCCTCCCCACTCGCGTCCGCCAGCCTATAAATTGCGAAGCGCAGCACCGGAATCAACCAGCTCGAGCATTTCGTTCTTCCAGCATAATTAGGCGCAGAGCATGGCTCGCGTTCCCAACGTCCTACCCGCCTCCCACTAGTTCCGATCCAGTCGAAGAGGCTTTGCTCTTCTCCCACTAGTTTCGTGCCTGTCGGAGAGAGTTGCCTCTTCTCCTACCGCACCGTGCTTGATCGACAACAATACCGCCATCGTCGCGTGGATTCCGATTGGCTATTGCTGGATAACGCGGCCACCGCAGTAGTATCATGTGCACCCGACAGCCGGTGAGTAAAGGAGTATTCTGAAAGTGTACCTCAAATCTAGTCTTTTATTTCTTCCCTCGTCCTTGCACTCCTTTCTGCTTGCCGTAAGACCCTGGTTACACCGAGAAAATGGGACACGACGACGCCGACGAAAAACGTATCGTTACAGTCTCATTCAGAAATCTTACAAAATATCTCAGTGAGAGGACATTTTCGCTTAAGGTTTCTCCAAAGTCAAGTTTATTTTTTTAAAAGGAAACTGCTATTTTTTCACGAATTTGGAAAGAATACAAAATTTTACGTCCGAATATGCTATGTCCGTTTTTTTTCGGCAAGGTCATTTCAAGGCTAAACTTAAAACTCCCCGAACTGTGAATTAACTCAGCAAGAGGTCATTTTCGGGGAAACTGTTTCAGACGAAAGTTTCAGGATTTTTCCCGAGCTATTTAATGGTAGCATTGAATTTGACCTTGACGGTTATTTCGAGGTCAAGTTAATTTTTTTACATGGAAACCCCTACTTGGTTTCGTGGATTCGGAAAGAGCACAAAGTTTTACGTCTGAATATGATATGACCGATATTATAGTCAAGGTAATTTTAAGGTGAAACCTAAAAGTTCCCGTAACGGTGAAGTAACTCAGCGGAGGGTATTTTCGTGGAAATTTTCAATACAAAAGTTTTAGGAATTTTCTCTGGCTATTTAATAGTACCAGTGTGTGTGCTATTTTCGATGAGACTGTTCATAATTTATGCTCAACCAGGTATCCATTTACTGTTTGGCCTAAACGTGTGTAGAAAATGAATACTATGTCACAATCTAAGAAATCGGAGGATAAAAAAAAATGTCTAGTTTATGTATTTATTTACATTTTCTTTCGAAATTCTCTAAGCCTCATTCTCTTCTTCATTAATATATGTGCGCTTGTGGCGTAACTGGTCCTCTGACCAAGAGGACGTGTCATTCCCATAAGTGTTGTGACATTTTCATGCTTTACGCATCGTAATTTACTGTTTTTCATAAAGTAGTGTCATACTTATTTCGTTTCGGCAGTCCATCGAGGCGACTTTATTGGTTTGAATTTGAAAAAAAAAACCCATTTAATTTATTCCTCATTTGTGAGTAAACATGACACAGCTTACAAAAAGAGGTGGTAAGTATTTCAATGATGAGAGGATGGGGTGACCGACATAGATCGTATGATCGTGAAGACACTCTTCAATGATACTTTTCGTAATTAAGGTAACGATATTTCAAAATCATCGGTTGAACGTACAATTAGACGCATCGAGGATACAGGAACAAATAAAAATCGCGAAAAGTCTGGAGGACCGTAAATTGAAACCACAGCAGAGAAGGCATTGGAAGTTGCACAAGCTTTCGTGCAGAATCCAAGACTCTCTGTGAGTCGAGCATCGCACAAACTTGAAATTAACGCAACTTCTGTTCGCAGAAATCTAAAATTTATCTAAAATTAAATGCTAAGAAATCAAACAATAACATCTATAACTGACAAAGTCGGCGACGATTTCGACAATGGTTGGTTTCAACAGGATAGAGCTTCCCCGCATTACGGTGAAGCAGTACTAAACTCTCAATGAGATATTTCCAAATCGATGGATTGGTAGAAGAGGAGCTATTGAGGGGCCAGCAAGGTCACCCGATTTAACGCCGCTCGATTATTTCCTTTGGGGCTATTTAAAAAGTAAAGTTTATTACACAAAACCCAATAACCTGAAAGTTCTTCAACAAAGGATTGTGCGAGAAGTGGCACTTATTTCTCCGCATACTGTTATATAAGCTGTGGAGAATTTCTACACACGTTTAGGATATTACCAAATAGTAAACGAATACCAGTTTGAGCATAAATTATGAATAGCCTAATCGAAAATAGCCCACACGAACACACACACACACACACCCTTGCGCGCGCACACACATACAGCCGAAGGCGACGGGAACCTACTGAAAAAGCACCGCGAAGAGATGTAAACCCAACCGTGCAACCTCCACGCTGTACATCTTGGTTAATGCTAAAGCCAACGGTGGCATTCAAAATAGTGTAAAAATGTTATACAGTATTTATAAATATATTGGATGTGGAAACGAAAAGTTTTATATTTTCCACCCGGAACAATGATATTCAATTGCACTCTGAATACTGTTTAACCGATTAGCAGTTTTCTGTTACTTCTAGTAATGATTTACATGAACATTTATGCGTAATTTGATTTTTGAATTTCAAAATACTCGCGTCTCACTCTGCAATCAATTTAAATCGATGTTGGTCATCCCAAGTAGCTTCAAAAATTCTTCAACTATTGTCTGAAACATTTCCCAAAAAAATGCACTCCTGCTGAGATATTTCGCCGTCCCGGGATTTGGGCGGACCCATATACTGGGTGATCTTCCAACCTCTGCCGAGCGGTGAACAGTAGATACTAGAGCTGATTCTGAGTAACATTTTCCTCTGATAAAATGTTGTGGAAAGTACAATTTTCAAATTATTCGGCATTGAAATCAACCAATGGGAGTTTGACATTATGGATTGTCGAAAAGAAATTCGAAAATCATCGCAGGGAGAAGAGTAAGCTACGAGAAAATAATTTTGTAACGATTTTTGTAAAAGGGGTATAACTTGTACAGGAAATTGTTTATAAAGTTAAAATTTTGCAAACACTTCACAATTTCACAAAAATACTTCAATAACAATTGAGTCATTTCGTACATATATTTATAATATGTGGAAGAGTTGTTATGGCGACATTTATTAATCAAAAGTGGCTATTACGGGAGCATATGATCTTTTTGGGGACAGTCCCACACACACACACACACACACACACACACACACACACACACACACGCGCGCGCGCGCGCGCGCGCGCACACACACACGCGCGCACGCACGCACGCACGCAAACACATATTGTAGGGTGGTTCAAAAAGGGACTTTTTTTTTTTTTAATTCACCAACGATCGGTGAATTTTGGTTCTTTGTGCAAAAAAATGCACACTTGTTTCGGTCTTTTTTTTTAAATTGATATTAACACGTGTCATCGGAGGCTCGAAGTTTAACATTGATTTTAAATGGAATAAATACTCAAAATTCAAAATTATCGCTCCCTCAAACATTGGTATCTTTTCTTGATCATTTTTCGCGACTGGATTTCAGCCAATCAGAGCGCGATATTCAAAGGGTTCTATGGCCATAAATTATACTGGAAATTCCACGGCAGCTCCTGGAAATTGCATTCGAAAATTCCATGCTCGCTACTCATTTGTTTCGAATAACCAGTTCGACATTTCAATAGGTTAAAAGTGTAAAATTGATCAATTGAGATTGGTAAAAGATGAGTCGGTTTGGGAAGGAGAGTTTGGATGAATTAATAAAATAAATTTGTCAGTTTCTCTGTGTATAAATTGGAAAAAAATAAGTATAAATAAAACTTCTAAATTCATATATTCCTCTGTCCTCTCTGCTCAGCTGTAACCTCAAATACCGCACTCTGTTCGACTGAAATCCAGTCACAAAAAATAATCCGCCGAATACCCCTCGACCTTCAAAATTAATCCCAATATTTCCGATAATTTTGAAGGTCTCGGGATATTTTTTGTTTATATGAATGGTGAGATAGCATATCATTTGAGAAAAAAAATCCTTGGACGGCACTTGAAATTAAGGTTAAAAAATATTATTTGCAAATTTTTAGGCAAGACAAAATCACAATTTTTTTTTATATTTTTATATGAAAGATTTTGATGAAAATTTTTCTGAAGAAAATGACGCTAGTAAAATTAAAATGTGCAATGTGGAAAGATAGATATCGTAATTTTAAGAAATTCAATGAAGGTGACATCACGGCCGCCATTTTGGAATTTTTGTAAAAATATTCTACCATAAGAAATTTTTCAAGTCTATACCCTTCAAATATTTCATTTTGGGGGGAATTTGGCGACATGGACCTCAGTTTTGATATTACTGACGTGGAATGATTCAATTCAATGATAATTTAAACTATGATTCCAATCACAAATGGTTTCAAACCGATATTTTCCTTATTTCAAACAGTATTTATGAAGTGTTTGCAAAATTTTAACTTTATGAACAACTTCCTCCACAAGTTACACGGCTTTTACAGAAATCGTATTAACAATGATAAATTAAACAATGATTTCAGTAGCGATTTTTTTCAGAACGATATTTCCCTTATTTCTAATTCCATTTCTGAAGTGCTTTCGAAATTTTCTTGTTATAATCAATTTCCTGCGCAAGTTATTCGCCTTTTACAGAAATCGTTATAAACAATGATAATTTAAACAATGATTCCAGTCACGAAGGTATTCAAAACGATATTTTCCTCATTTCCAACAGTATTTTTGAAAAACTAGAATCATCTCTGAC
The DNA here is from genome assembly GCA_030407085.1 of Trichopria drosophilae. Lineage (NCBI taxonomy): Eukaryota > Metazoa > Arthropoda > Insecta > Hymenoptera > Diapriidae > Trichopria > Trichopria drosophilae. The sequence continues at coordinate 58,017,674 of CM059587.1, forward strand.
TTGGAACTCCCAAATAAATCAGATCTCTAAGCGAGTGAACTCTACTCTCCACTGTCTGAAATACAACAAACACGCTCTATCAACTAAGCTCCGACAGAGACTGGTAGTATCACTAATATTTCCTTTTTTGGACTACTGTTCAGCCGTTTTTAGCGACATCTCTCAATCACGCAGAGATAAGTGTCAAAGGCTACTTAATCAATGTATCCGATTTATCTTTAATCTTAAGCATGATTGCCATATCTCACCCTACCGACGTCAGCTCAATTGGCTGCCAATCAAATACAGGCACCTATACTTCATCGGGTATACCTCATACAATATTTTAAGGTACCATGGACCCGCTTATCTGTTTGCATTATTCATCCATCGATCGAACATACTGACAGAGCGAAGAGTAAGCCCTTTTTCAAATCGTTTTTACTCACAGCCACCAGGTTATGGAATTCCTTGCCCATCAACATTCGTGAATCATCTTTACCTTCTGTATTCAAAGCATTTCTCTTTAACTTTCTCACATCCTTCGACACTCAAAATTCTAATACCTCGTTGCTTCATATTCATTCGTAATCATTCCATATTTTAATCACCGTTGCGCTGCTTAAAATTATGACCAGCGTTTAGTATTTTAATGAAATTACTGTATTTATCTCAAATTATCGTCATATCATCTCATCCTTACGAAATCGAGTTAGTTTTAATTTAGTTAAAGAAGCATTGTACATTTTATGTTATATTCTATCTCTGTAATTTTCTTGTAAGTAGCCATAAGGTAACGCGACATTCGCAACCAAGACCTTATCAATAAACACACATACAAAAAAAAAATAATTTAAACAATGATTCCAGTCACGAATTGTTTCAAACCAATATTTTCCTTATTTCCAAGGGAATTTTGAAATGTTGGCAAAATTTTAACTTTATAAACAATTTCCTGCACAATTTATACGCTTTTTACAGGAATCGTTATAAACAATGATAATTTAAAAAATGATTCCAGTCGCGAAGGTATTCAAAACGATATTTTCCTCATTTCCAGCAGTATTTTTGTGTTTATAACATTATAACTTTATAAACATTTTCCTGCACAAGTTATACGCTTTTTATAGAAATCGTTATATACAATGATAATTTAAACAATGATTCCAGTAGTAAATTGTTTCAAACCGATATTTTCCGCTGGGTTTAGGTTGGGTTAATTTTGATTTATTTAAAAGAAACAAATAATTAATGAAATATTTTAATGTTCATATTATTACTTACAGTAAATTCAATTATATTAATTCTTTTGTAACACCCCAGAAAATTAATTATTTTCTGCTTTATTTTCATTTTGAGACCTATCGAATATTATCTACAATATCTATTCCATAACCTTAATTTAATCAAATTTAATATTTAAGAAACGAATACCCTGCGAAAGTGGAATAGAACATCATTCGCACATTCACACAGAACGCCACATTCTTTATATAAATAATATCCAATTATTTAAATGTTAGTATATAATTAGAGTAAGTTCCGTCATTTCGTAATACTTCTTAATGTTTCGAGGATTAAGAAATACCCTGTCATCACATTTCAATCCACCTTAGAATAACCAAACGACTCTTACCCAAAAACCAAAATGCATCGATCATCAAAAATCGGTATTAAGAAACAATGAATATTTAACGAACCGAGAATCGTTCGATTTACGATTTACATTTATTGAAAGTCTTCGTCATCAACTTCTCCTTATTCCCCTGCATTAATCTCATTCTCATTTTCGATCAACGCCTCGACCGAAAAATGCAAGATTGCAACAAGATCATGAACCTTTCCATACGAATATGCATTTTATATCATTGCGACATACGATACTCTGAATTACTTTATGCGTTCTATACTACAAATGTCAAATATGAATGAAAGATTTGTATACCCTGCAATGTAGTATTAAGAAAGTTATTATATAACACATCGGCTCTTCTTCATTATGTACCTCTTATGCTATCGTAATACAATATGCTATAGAATCAGATCCGAATTTACTCAAGCAAAATACACATACTCATACATTCTTATTTATATTATATATACACACTAAGAAAATCAAACTACGCCTGCTACAATGTCATAAATAAGCCCTAGAAACACCTCATCTATCATTACTCTATGATAACTATTATTCGCAACACAAACAATTACATTCTGCAACCATCAAAACCTATACATCATCATAATTCTGAAATTACATCACCGTATTCAAGACATTTACGTATTACCAAAATCCAGATCAATCAGAAAATCGACCACTTCTCCGAGTTCAATGGAAATTGCATCGACCGTAAGACATTCGTCATATAATTTATAAAGCATTTTTGCAACCCAAAAATATCTCATAGATACAGGACGAAAACCTACCATCTTCACTCACGGGCCAGCGTTAGTGCTGTAGGTGTCGTCAACAATCAAGACTAACGGGCCAGCGTCAGTGCTGTGGGTGTTGTCAAACGACTCACGAGCCAGCCGAATTTGCTGTAGGTGTTGTCAAACCAATTATTACAAGCCAGCGCTGTATATGCTGTAGGTAATAAGTAAACCACGTTCCCAAAAGTTAATTACCGCGTACCGATACGAGAAATGGGAACTACGAAGAAAAAAAAAATATATATATATAAGAACGAATATTAACGAAGATAACGACGAAAATAAGAAAACTGAAGAAATATCATTAATGAAAGTAAACAAAGAATTTACGGACAAGAAATCAAGTGAACCAAAACCATTGAAGAAATCAACAAATAAAAAAAAAAAAAAAAGGACGATTTATCGAAGACCCTGTAGAAAAATCAATAATTCAAAGAAGAAAAATCGACGCCTAATTACGTTGCACAACTGTATAGAAACATAAAACAATCGAAAAACCCAACTACAATTTTGAACCGGACTACTCGGGATCCCAACAGGGTTCCCGGTCGGGTTCCGACAACGTCACCCTGCCAGGCTCAGAGCAAAAAGGTTCTATCTCGCTGTTGAATCGAAGAGGGTTCTATCTCGCTGTAGGACTAAAGATGGTTGTATCTCGTTGTACCAATGGAAAAGGTTCTATCTCGCGTGGAAAATGTGTTTATACCAATTTAGGTTGGTAACAATACATTTCTGCGGTGTTGTGGAAAGATGGTTCTATCTCAACTTGATTTCGGAATTATCTTTTCGGAGTAAAGAAGATGCTATCTCATTTTCATTTTCATGATCTACTATTCACTGGTAGATCTCATTAGATAATAGTAGATAAGTCTTATCAAATTAGATCTGAAGTTAGATTTCTTAGTTATGATAATAATACAACCACACACATTTGTCTATTCATCACCGGATAATCATTCTAGGTTTTGATACCAGTTTTCATTTCATTAAAAATGAATACTAGACTACGTTTTTTGAAATATTATTGCAGTCATTTGAAACATAAATGAATTAATGTAACAGTGTGCGTTAAATGCTATATTATACATTTTTCACTTTTTTTCTGGCGCATTCTACACAAACTTGCAACATAAACTATTGTAAGACGCGTGTGCGAAAATGTTTTTTGTACTAATGTGAATGCGCAACCCTCACATTCGTAGAAAAAACTTTTGCGCGCTAGTGTCGAAAATTACTATTATGAGTCTTTTACGTACTTAACAAGTGTTTTTGTTTTTCTAGTATTTTGAAAAAAAAATAAAAAACGTGAATTGGAATTCAATGAATGAGAATTGTCTCTTAACAGAACAATCATAATACCGACTACCCCATTATACATACTAAGAAATATTATTAAAATATCACATACTGCTTATTAATAATGATTGTCAGTTCGACAAACCAGTCTTCTCCACAGACATATTTCGGCTGTCGTACAGCTCGTCCAAATCTCTGCATAAAAAATAAATCAATTTATTTACTGCAGTTTGTTTAATACTTCTATGTCGGAACCAAAACTTACAACTGAGTTTATGTATTTTATTCCCACAAAATGCATAATTGTATCTTATTTTAATTCACTTTATTCGCAATGAGCACGATAATATTAGGTACAGAAAATGAATGAAAATAATATAAATGCTTTCCGCAAACCGCACAAAATTAAATGTTATCAACTTAAATTGGCGGAAAAAAATTTTCGTCGTGAGATTCAACCTTTTCCATTGCCACAACGAGATGCAACCTTCTTTAGTGTCACAACGAGATAGAACCCTCTTCGGTGCCACAACGAGATAAAATCCTCTTCAATGCCACAGCGAGATAGAACAGTTTTGCTCCGACCCGACAATATGTACAGCCCGAATAAGATGTTTCTATTCATGCCATATCGGGTTAATTTTCTAACCGGGCTAGCCTGACCGGATCCCATCCGAAACTCTGTTTCCGTTCAGGTCAAACCTGGTCAATTCTACTCCTAAATCTGCAGATTTTGTGCATGTTTTCGCGCTGAAACAGCTTTTAGAATTCGGTTCGGATAACCAATGTTTTCTGTAAATTGAGGGTGATTTTTTATAATAATTAATAATACTTAACAGGTATTTTGGTTAGACCTTTATAATTAATTTCGATTAAATCATGGCCATATACGAACGGTAAATTGTACTGCGGTGTAGATAGTACGTTATCGCGGCTGTCTGTTAACAAGACAGTGATCGATCCAAGATTCTGCAGACGTACTATGAAAGTATTATTAAAAGGTATAATAAGCAGCCCATTTTCACTAGCAAATTGAGTTAGATTAAGGGAGTCACTAACATCACGGTTCAAATCAATATTAAAATCGCCCATAATTATAATATTATTATAATTGGGATTAAATTTCTGAAAAGTTTCAAAAAATTGCTGGAGTGATTTCCTAGGTGGGCGGTACACCACAATAACTAGAATACCCTGCAGACGAAGTGGAGTTATCTCGCCAAAAATAAATTCTGCCGCGGATGATACTTGTGAAGCAGAATATACACAGCTACGCCACCTCCTTTGCCGGATTCTCTGTCAAGACGAAGCAGATTGTAATTTTCCAAATTAAAATATCTATCATCAAGACTATGGTTGAGCCACGTTTCCTAAACCAATATCTCATAAAAAAATTTGGATCGAAAATAATCTCGCAATTCATGAAATTTATTTTTTGCATTTAAAGATTGAACATTAATGTTACATAAGAGTAAGGAATTACAAACAACATTAGTAGTGGGTTTTGAATTTGATACAAATGGAGAAGTTACAATAGTTTGCTGCGGCGAAGTGTTCCCCGGCGATGTGGGTTGGCGTCATTTACTAATGTCCTTTAAGTTATCAAGAGACACAATCTCAGAGATTGGAGCTCTTCTAGATGCCCGGTAACATACCATACCACGATATATGTAGACAAATATATTAGAGTCACCCTTAAGAAAATCCCGTGATTGTTTTAAGAGTTGAAGAGTTTCATATGGGAGCTGCTCATTAATAAAGAATCTGGTGGCTGGCAGTGCTTGATCGATGTCAGTAGTATTAATCATTTTACGATTTCTCATGCTGTTAAGAAAGCTAGTGCGAATGTGCGGAGATGAGAATTTTATGATGATCGTTGGTGGTCGAACGTTCTCTCCGGACACCACGTTGTGTCGTATTTTCCACGGAGGTAGTAGCATTGCTGTAATTCGATTTTTGATGCATACGAATAGAAAATAAAATATCCCGGTCATAGAGTGCTATATTTAAGACCTAGGCAATGCGCATCGTTATCGTCCGCAGATTTTCCTTTTGGTTTGTAGGATAGTTAGAAATAATTAAGTCGCAGCTACGATTTTCGTATCCCATTCTAAAGCGATCTAGCTCATGTTTACGTGATGGAATTTGTAAAGTTTCAACGGATTTCCCGATCCTGTAGTTATTTTATTCTGTTGCTCTTGTTTATTCACATACGCCTTGAACCAAGCAGGTGCCGCAGAAATTGAGTCGCTAATTTCAGAATCGAGGGATGATTGACTACCTGATCGTAGTTAGCGAAGTGGAGCTAACATGGTTCACTTGCACGTTTTTGCCCTTAGTTACACTTGTAACGCAACAAGTAAGCTTACTGTTAGTAGCGAAAGTACTTCTAGCTGGCAAACACTCTTTATGCAATGTCAACTTACAGATGCCACACGCAACTTGCTGGTCCTCATCAATTTCAAGTTTGCATGTTACATACAAGGACTTCATGTTACTCAGTTAAGAGAGTATCACGCTTAATATGGTATTTTTATGAACAAATATATGCAATCTGTCAAATAGTGCCTGATTTACCTTGATACCTGTATATATATTTTCAATGCACAGGTGAAAGAGTGCAATTACAGGATCCTAGATGCTATAGCGGTGAGACTAGTCAAGGTAAGTTAATATTGAAGAAAGGATACGCGTGAACCATACGCGTTTCCTTGATGCGCATGCAGCACAGAGTGGGGTACACCTGTAAACTCGTAAATGCTTCAACAACGCGATGAGAAGATGTAATTGACACATACAGTTAATTTCAGGCACACTGATAGCAGTGACGTCATGAACAAATACAAGGTGCTTCAACAAGTAATTGATTTGCACGTCACTACGCAAGCGCGTACTATCCACTCGTGAACACCACGTGTCAACAAGTCCAAGCAGTGCCCAAAATTCTCCAAAAATTAATTTGCACTTTCCACTAAATTAAGCACCAAATTACCACTCCCAAATATCGAGGTTCCACACCACGAAGTGTTGTTTGTAACTGCCTAGTTCTGTCATGTACCGTCTTTGTCCTGTACCTCTCCACCCGAGAGCCGACCCGCAAATAGACGATTAAATGTCATTAACGCGGGGGAAAATAACCTGTCCTTTGTCCTTTGTTCTTTTTTTTATTTTTTTAATTTATTAATTAACGGGCGGAATCGCCCTTTTTACTTAATTTTTGCCGTATTGTTTTTAATCGTGAGAACTTTTGCGAGAGCTGCAGATCGACTTACGAAGATGGCGCCATACTTCACATTTGTGTATGAAATGTAGGACTGCAGAAACCTACACCAAGTACAGCAGCGGTCATGAGTCGATTTCCGCCAGATAAACAATATTTTCGAAACGTAAACAAACAACGTGGCTCGCCTTACCAACAGCGAGCTGCTGCTTGAAAACGAAATCGAAAAATTGTTCACCGGACGGGGATCGAACTCACGACCTACGACTCCGTAGTCCAGTGCGTTAACCGCCTGAGCCACGAAGCCGATTTAAGAATTCTCTTTTAGAGAATGTTTTCATACTCTTGTTTGAACATTAAAATTATAAAGATCTGGCTGAATTTTAACAGATGTAAACGTAGTAAGGTTGTGTTAGTTATTACCATTATCTCACAAAATAGCAGTTAGGTAGTTGATTGATTGATAAATACGTTTTGATCAATACAATTCTGATATCTTGTCGAAATTTTTACTCGTTTGAAAGTAAATTACTTTCAGTAAAATAGGAATCTTATTTGTTTTGTTTTTTCCATCTTAACCTTTACTTTCATCAAGCGCGGTAATCCGTCATTCTCAGTTTAAAATATTTCTGAAATAATATATTTCTATTATTATAAGTTTCACGTCAACCGAATATTGTGACATGTTAATTAAATTTGAAACCCCTTTTCTCGGAATTTTAACGTACAAACAGGAATTTAAAATTCACTGTAAATGTCCAATTTACATCAAGTTTTCGGCCTTTTTGACGTATTGGAATTGTACAATGAAAACACTTCAGAAGTGGTATTAGAAATATGGAAAATATAGTTTTGAAACAATTTACTACTGGAATAATAATAATAATAATAATAACGAAACAGGTGTCCCGGGACGACGACCAGCTGATGTCCACGGACGATTTCAGTGGACGGAGGATCTCAGGCAAGATCTAATGCGCTGCTATGAGGAGAGCTGTCCGCAACAGAGAGGCTACATGGCGCGAATGCACAGTCGGTTTGCATTAATGCATCCCGAACTGGCAGATCGCTTTTCTCAACAACAACTGAGAGATTATGTGGCCTATCTGAGGCGGACGGGTTTCGTTGTTCCCAGCTGTCAACCGGTACCGGATGTGCGGGCAATAACAACTGAGCCCGTACGCGGTGCTGGGAGAGATGCTCCACATTATGACAGCACGACACTCGTGTTTAGGAAAAATTTGACAACAAAAATTTTGCCTAAACAACGAGAAATAGACTGAGCAAATAGCCTACTTCTAGATGCTCTTCCAGATGACTGCGACCTGTGGCAAGTCAATTGTGCCGTTTACGAGGCTGCAAGTGATCTAGTGACTCCGCGAAATCTGACACAGATATCGGGGAGTCGGCAGATTACAAAACGCATGTCTCAATTGAACGGTAAGATTCGACTGACACGGAAACTCGCTTCCCGAATTCAGTGTGTGATCGACTATTTAACATCTGGCCGTTCATTTACGGCTAAAGTCAAGAAGTTCGCACAACAACTGCGGACGTATTATCACACACTGAACAAGCTGAAGTTGCTCAACATCAAGCAACGTTTAGCGGATAAAATTCGGGTTATGGCCGATGCCAAAAAGATGCTGCAAAGACGGGAAGAAGGAATTCGACAAAACTCAATATTTTGGACGAATCCTTCCAACCTCTTCAAACATCGTATCGCAGCCTCAAGCGAGTTTCCGTCGATGGCCGCAGTTGAGGAATTCTGGGGGAGCATCTACGAGAGAACATCTAGGCTTAATGCAGACACTCCAGGTATTGAAATCTTCACCGAGTTGTGCGACGAAGTCACACAACAAAGTGAAGATTGCCCACCCGTCAGTGCTTTAGAGGTGAAAAACGCCATCACAGGAGCGAGGAATTTCTCCTCGCCGGGCTGGGATGGAATTAACAACTATTGGTGGAAGAAGTTCACTTCTGTCCATCAACACCTAGCCCGAATATTCACCTCTTACATAAATGGAGGCCAACCCATTCCGCACTGGCTGGTGGAGGGCCGAACGACACTGATCCCAAAATCGGGAGACTTGTCCGATCCGAAAAACCATCGACCGATCACGTGTCTCAATACGTTATACAAATTGTTCACTAACATCTTGAACGAACGTATTGAGAAATCCGTGAAACCGGTGTGGCAACGGATCGTAGAACAACGAGGCTGCAAAATGGGTGTATCCGGCTGCAAGGACAACTTGCTTATCGACAGGTGTGTTTGTCAGGTCGCAGTCCAGTACAAGCGTAACCTGTCGATAGCCTGGCTGGATTACATGAAGGCGTTTGACTCAACATCGCACGAGCTTTTAAGCTTGTTGCTCAAGCGCCTTCATGTCCACCCAAACATAGTGAGAATTGTAGAAGACATGATGCCTCTTTGGAAAACACGCTTTGTCATGACATCGGGCAAGCGTCGAACCATGTCTAGACTGGTTCAATTCCAAAGAGGTGTCTATCAGGGAGATTCTCTGAGTCTACTGCATCTCACTATTGCCTCTATCCGTTGCTCTCCGGAAATCTCAAGGGTACATGTGTGGACCGCCTGGTGAACGTGTACATAAGATCACCCATCTTTTCTATATGGACGATCTTAAATTATACGCATCAGGCGAAGATCAATTACATCGATCTCTGAACATCGCCCTCACATACTCGAGAGATATCGGTATGGAATTCGGATTGGACAAGTGTGCAGTCGTTCATTTGCACAGAGGAAGGTCAGGCTCCCATAACAACGATATGGAGCTCGTCAACGGAAATGTCATCCGCCACCTTAGCGCCGAAGAAGCCTACACATACCTGGCCGTACCTCAAAGGCATGTCCAGGATGTGCAGGCTGCTAAAACCAACATCATTAAGAAATACCGGTGCATTCTCCGTCAGATCTGGTCATCAGAATTGACCGGGAGAAATAAGGTGGCAGCCACGAATATGTTGGCCGTATCACCAGTGCTCTATTCTTTTGGAGCACTGAAGTGGAACGTTGAGGAGCTAAGGGATCATGACCGAAGCACACGGAAGATGATTTGTATGCAACGCAGTTTGCATCCAAGAACTTCCGTGGAACGACTGTATTTGCCCCGAAATATGGGAGGTCGTGGCCTTTTAAGCCTGGAGTGTATGCATGACCGATTGGTCCTCGAAACAGCTTGCGACGTGATTAATCGAACGGAGGACCCCCTGATGATGCTAGTACATCAGCATGAAATCCAGAGGAAGGGGGCGTTTTTGTACAACGCGGCGGAACGAGCGGCGCGAAACCTCGGTCTGGTTTTCAACGTGGGACGTAGTGGTGCACAGGAGGTTGAATCAGTCATCAATCTGTGCCCAGTACGTCTCAGGGCTAACATACGGAAGGAACAACTCCGTATGTTGGAGGGAAGGCATATCGACAAGCCGTTGCATGGACAATTCTTTCGAAATGTCCAACAACTTGGCTTGTCGGCAGAGATGACCTTCTCCTTCTTAAGATCAGCCGGCTTGAAATCCGAGACCGAGGGTTTTATCTTCGCATGCCAGGATGGGGTCATCAATTTAAATAAAGTTAAGAAGTATTATGTCACTGGGAGTAAAAGTTTAATATACACCAGAAGGATCTGTCTATTCTAGTGCGTTAGATCGAATGGAATTTTCTTCTTGAGTCTCCTGATTAATCGTGGTTTCATTATGTTGACTGTAAGAATGTTTGGGTGCTTCTTTAGTCTCTCACTGTAATTTTTGCTATATTCCTGGATTTCCTCTTTGGCACTCAGCACATGTAGGTCGCGATGTATGGCAACATTAGTTAAAAACCATGGTGCATCAACTATCATTCGCAATACTTTTGACTGGAAGCGTTAAAGTATCTCTATATTAGAATTGGCTGCCGTTCCCCACAGCTGTATTCCATACGTCCATACTGGTTTTAAAATCGCCTTGTATAGCAGGAGCTTATTCTCAAGCGTAAGTTGTGATTCTCGATTTAAAAGCCAAAATAGTTTTCGTAATTTGAGTCAAAGCTGTTTCCTTTTGGTAAATATATATGTTTTCCACGTCAGTCGGCGATCAAAGTGCATGCCTAAATATTTAGCTACCTCAGATGCGGAATCTGTTGGCCGTTAAGTGATACTTCAGGACAAGTCTCTCTTCGGGTAGTAAAAGTCACATGGACTGATTTCGTTTCATTGGCTTTAATTCTCCAAATGTATAGCCACTTTTGAATGTCATCAAGATTGCTTTGCACCATTTGAGTCGCCAGAATTGGATTTTCATGTGAATCTAATACTGCAGTGTCATCTGCGAATGTTGCTGTTGTTACTCCGATTTTCGTAGGCAGCTCGGCGGTATAGAGAAAGTAGAGGATCGGCCCTAGTACGCTACCTTGAGGCACACCGGCTTGTATTTTGTGTAATTCCCTAAATATATCTTGATATTTCACGAAGAAGTGCCTGTCTTGAAGATAAGATTTTAGAAGGGTATAATAGCCTGGAGGGAAGTTTGTTTTTATTTTGTACAGTAGGCCAGTGTGCCAGACTTTGTCAAAAGCTGGAGTTATGTCCAGAAAGATACCCGAACAGTACTTTTTTTCTTCTAAGCTTGATAATATCTTGTTGTAAACTCGATGCGTTTGCTCGATAGTAGAGCGTTTGTTACGGAAGCCGAACTGATGATTGGGGATCAACTCCTTCCTTTCAATGATTGGTTTTAGCCTCAGAACTAAAAATTTTTCAAAAACTTTTGAAAGAATTGGTAATAAGCTAATTGGTCGATACGACTTGACATCTTCAGGGTTTTTACCTGGTTTCAAAATTAGAATAATCTGTGTTACTTTCCACTGCAGTGGAAAGAAGCTGGTACTCAATACTGCATTAAAAAGCTGGGTTAAAAATTTCCAGCCTTTGTTTGGAAGATTTTGTAGTATTTGGCCATTGATCAAGTCGTATCCTGGTGCTTTTTTAGGACTTAAATCGTGTTGAATAGTTTTAATTACTTCGCTTATTTTAAACTTTCTTAGTGGAGGTTCCAGCTGATAGGTTTCGTTAAGTTTTCGGCGTATTTCATATTTTTCGGATTGCGTTTGACTGGGGTGTGGAGTGAATACCTCTTTCAGATGTTGTGCAATTATTTCATTGTCCATTTGCCGTCGGGTAAACGTGGTGGTGGTATTGAGGTTTGAGGTTGTTTTAATCCCTTGGTTTCTTTCCAAAGTGAATAATCAGATCCCTGAGTTAGTCCACGAGTTCGTAGATAGTCCTGTATATTATTGTTTCCTTCCCTTTTCAGCAATCTATGCAGATTTTTAATAGCCTTGTTCAACTTACTTTTCAGCTCTGGGGATCTAGTTATTACACCCTAATTACAATTTTCATTAATTTCAGGACCTGATAATCGATGCTCAATACCTACTTGGACATAAAAACAAAACCAAATAAATTTAAAGGCTCTCACAAAATTTCTAAATATTTACATTCCTATGATAAAAGTTAGCTTGCCTCGCATGCACCACTGACGCATTACAGGTATCATATTGGAGCCCATTTTGCATGTCGAAGTTCTCGTTGACACATTCGATGCTGAGAAATTTAACTGTAGTGGTCCCAGACATGCCTGGCACAGTGAAAAACTTTGCATGTCGGAGACCTCGTTGTGAATTATTAATCTTCGAAAATCGATTGCAGTCTTCTTCCTCAATTGCCACATCTCGCTGGGAGACAGGCTACAAAAAGAACCCCACCAAGCATCAACACTTATTTTGTAATATTTACATTAATTTTGTTTCCGTATCGCTTTAAAACTTGTGTGTAAAAATAACATTAAAGAAATTTAATGGCCTGCAAATAATTTGTATTATATTATTAGGATCAAAATTTGTTTATCTCAAAAGAACCGAAGGCACATTGCAATTTTGGAAATAAATTCGCCTTTTTTTATCGTACAAAATGGAACTTATTTTTTATTGATTCATGGTGATGCGTGCTCCTTTGCTATCGAATATTATAAAAAGACAACCAGGTTTTTTGAGTAGGAGCCGCAGTCCATGTGTTATTTTCAATAACTGTACCCTCTGCATTCAAAGTAAATACAATTATTTTGATTGCGATACTTAGGAGGACAGTGTTCTAATTGCATTATTTTTAATTACTGTACTTTATAATGTAGTCATTTTAAAAGGCGGAGTTGTCATAATGGGTTCTGCATAACCTATCCAATTTTGAACTGTAATGCTAATCAAAAGTAATGAAAATAATGGTATTTACTTTCAATGCAGGGGGTAAAATTATTGAAAATTACACATGGATTGCGGCAACTTTTTTAGGAAACCTGGCTCATCTTCTCATAATATTCAATAGCAAAGTAGCACGCATCATGCGGAATCAATACAAATTCATTACGTGCTGGCATATTGTAAAATGTGCGTTTTTAATTAGCGCTTCACTTCAATATACCAACATTTTTGGGTTGGTTAGGAGGACCACTCATGGCAAGTCCACTTTTTAAAAGGTATCAACAACCGAAACAAAATTCAAAATAAAAATCAAAATCTATTAATCACCTTAAACCGCACTGGTGCACTTTTGTTTACCTGGCAACAAGGAAGTCGAAGCACATCACTCCACCATGAATTCGGTTTGGATGGAGTTAAGCCGGCAGCCAGGCACATTATCCGCCACTTTTCTGGTATCTTGGTCCTGGTCCCTTTCTTCGTTGCTCTTGGTCTGCTTCCTGGGTGCTGAAAACAGAAAGCACCCACCAAGAATCGAATTCTTTTAAATTAAAAATATTATTAAATTAAAAAAGTTTTATACTAATCTGACGGGGTGCCGTTTCCGCCAGTTCCCGAGGCCTGCTCCAGTTTTTTTCTTGAAATCGATACCCCTCAGATCCTTATCACGAAAGAATTTTACAATATCCGATAAATAAATAAGAAACAAAAGTGGGCTAAAAATCTCCCCCTGCAGGACTCCTTCTGTTACCGCGTACAATTCCGTTGCTCCTGCATCGGTTTGCATATAGACTTTCGCTGAGTCATATAATGCTATTAACATCCTTACCAACTACGCGGTGATGCCCAGACTAAAGAGCTTTTGCCATAGTTTTTTGTGCGGAATGGAATCGAACCCTCTGCGGAAACCCACAAAAAGCACATAGCATTTACTGGCCTTTTTTCTCAACATGATTTGCACGGCTGCGTTGAGCGCGAAGATATTGTCCTCCGCAGAGTGTCCCCTTCTAAACCCCGCCTGTTCTTCTGGTAGAATAGAGTGAGTTAACAACCACTTCTCTAATCTCATAGCAAAAATCTGCGAGAACAGCTTAGTGATAGCATTTGAAATGGCTATGGATCTATAGTTGGAAGGATCCGTACGGTCACCTTTCTTATGGAGCATGAATAGACTAGCAGTCATCCAACCTTCAGGGAACTTTTCTTTTGTTATAATATCGTTAAACAAGGTTAAGATAAAATCAAACCAATCGCCAGACAGATGCTTTAACAATTCCGCCGGAATACCATCCGGTGCTATTGCTTTTCCCGTTTTTAATTTATTCATGCTCGTACAGAGCTCTTGTCGTGAAATCGGAGCATCAAGCTCTTCGACGTGGCTACCGGAAAAAGAGATGGCAGGAGATGGTAACCAGGAATAGAGCGAGGCCAAATATCTGCCCCACATATCAAGTGAAACAGACAAACTACTGGAAGACACTCGTCTGTAGCCCCGGATCGCGGACCAAAACCTACCAGCATCACTAGTACTCGCGAAATCGTCCGCCACCATTTGTTGATGTTTTTTCTTAGCAAGAACAACCGTATTCTTGTAACATTTTTTGGCTTTAAAAAAATCTGCTTCAAAGAACGGGGCATAGTTATTTGTTCGCATGCGGGTTAGAGCACTATTCATATTTTTGTTTGCTTCCTTACACTTTATATCGAACCATCTAGGCCATTACAAAACCACGAGCCGGTACTGACTTACTCGACGATACCTTTAAGATGCCCGCGTCTTTAGCCAAATTTAGAAAACCCGCACAGAAGTATACTGGGCAGGCGAATCGCTAGCCGAACGACCATTTATTAGGACAAGATTGTTGACATGCATGAATTCATACAGACCAGTACCACGCGCATTTGATCTATGATCAACAGAAGACCTAATCATGTCCAGCTGCGTATCAACAAAAATGTCCGGACAGTTGTTTTCTAAATGTAGGTCACCCATCCATGCGTTGAAATCGCATGGGAATTGGGCTTAGAAATGATCAAGAGTCAATTGAAGAAACAGAAGTTTTGTAGAAAGATCGTTAGACGGTGAAAAATAAAAAGAGCCTAGAATAATGGAGACTGGAGAAGTACATAACTTAATGAAAATCCAGTTGGTGGCGATTTCAAGCACCACTGGATGGCCCACCGAAGGAGTTACTGTCAGAAGCCCCCCACTATAACTGCCTCTAGAGCCAGAGCGGCTAGCAGGAGCGCAAAAAACGTCGAAGCCATCTCGTTGAAATGAAGTTTCTTGTTACGGTCGCCAGGTTTCAGTAAAGTTGAATATTCCGTTTAGGGGCGAGGACAACACATGAGCAATATTCGTTGGTCCAAAGATATTCCAAAAAACGCAGCGTATTTCTTGGGTATTTGTAAGCACTTCTCGATCCATTTGACTTTTGGAAAGTGTGGTCGGGGAACTGGTTGAGCCTCGTGAGCATAAGTGATGTGTATGTGCACAATATCCAGCAGGATTTCCCATGCTGACGGAAATCGGAGCTGCTCCTAGCATTTTTTTGGGACTGATGATGTTTCCAGCGATTCTGCAGTGTCCATGACTATTACCTCGGTTGATGACGTTTTTGCTGTGTTTGCCTAGTAGGGCCAGTCGCAGCTTCGAATTTTCCAATTTCGTCGGACCAGCTAAACCAAACTTCGTTTATTTGCACATTTAGTGCTTTTTTAACCGCAATTTTGTTTTCTGACCTAGCTTTCCTGACTGGCTCCCTCGCATGGTAATCAATTTTCCGCTCGCGTTCCGTCTGATCGTTGTCAAGATATATTTGATGTCCAACTAGCTTCGCCCTTTTTTCTGACATAATTTGGGTTTTAACACTAGCTGAAACTATATGTCCAAAATTCTTCGTAAAACGGTCGTTTTACTTAATTGATTTTGTTTTTTTGAAAGATAGGTGTAATAATGTAACAGAATATTTTTACGTTTCAGCCTATATGTTGGCCCTCTTCAGAAAAAGTTTATTTCTAAAAAAATGTATGCTATGCAATTATAACTTTAATAATTACAATCAGAGATAACAAAATTTTAACGATATCTTACCTAACATCTGTGTATCCGTGAAATAAGGCAAATATTGGAAAAGTCAATTGATAAAAGGAGTTTAAAAATACTACTGAGTTTTAAGTAGTTACAAACATTTTTTCCCAAAGAATCCATTTGATACTTGTCAATAACATTACACATAGCATTTTTTAAATATTGTCTAAAAATGCATGCCATGTTTTGACAGAGCAACAATTTTGATGATTCTATAATCTAAAAATATTCAGAAATAACTACAAAAAATATTCTTTTTGTTTAAATTAAATGAAACTTTTTCTTTATAGAAACTTATTTACCAGAGATAAATATAGGCGGGGCTTTAACCGTTTTTGCAGTGCTTTCAATGTGTTCGGTATCTTCAGTTTCCACATTTTCCAATGATACAAAACTGTTTGCTATAGTGGTTGGTGGTGTGCCTAGCCAATAATCAACAATTTTCGTTTGTTTTGCATTGCGGCCTTTATTAATATCATCAGGACTAGATCTTTCACGTTTTTTTTTATTTTCTGCAATTTTCCATTGGCCTTCAGGTGTCGCATTTCTGTTTGCCGGTGAACACATCGTTGAATAACCCGACGACTGAGTCAGCAGATCAGATTCGCCGAAATGTTGAATCGCTACGGTTCTTCTTCCGCAGGCCATCGCGGCCTGCCTATATCGCGGATTCCCTATACCGAATGCAATGCTTATTGGAAATATTATTCTTTTTTGTCTGTTTTTTATCACTGTTCACTTTCACATTTAATAATTTAAGTAACTTAATCGTTTTCACTCGCGTTTCGAAATTTAGTTGTTGGTGCTATATACACTTATATCGCGTACGAATGAACAATATTGCAGTTCATTTGCGATGTCGTATTAATTACGTCCGTTCCGTCCGACGGCACGAACGCCACTTTGTTTAAATTAAATGAAAATGTTTCTTAATAAAAACTTACTGGTATGCACTCCACTAATTAGTATCGTCTAAAATGTAGTTCCACATATAAAAACTGCAGTCAATCGTAGTCTTTATCACAACTTTCCAATTATTTCCTTGTACCATATTAACTTGTGCACGATTAAACCACAACCGGTCATTTATTATTGTATTAGGGTATTATCAATTCTAGGAGGTTTGAATAAGTAATACACAATAACTAAATACATATATAGGCAACTTCTTGCAAATCTTAACTGCTGATTCAAATTTAAGTAGAAAATTAACGTTTCATTTTATTTAAGTTTAGTAAAGGTGTAATGAATCATTTACATGAGTAAGTCGAGCCGCCGACCGCTCCGACTTTCATCCGCGTGGCTAGACTACATTGTCCCACCTTTGGGATCACGGCCATTCAGAGAACAGAGATTCCCATGATCGGGGATTGGCGCGGCGATGAGCCCGCATTCGCTATATAAGTAGAGTATTTTCGGCCGATAAGACACGCCGGTAATACCACTTGATTAGGAAACACTAACTCTATTTACATGACATACGGACATCAACTAGTACTAGAAGCAAATTTAGTAAATCGCGTCACCAATTTTCAAAAATTGTACCTTTTTGTTATTAAATTAAAAATTGAATAATAATTGTTTATTGAAATCCACTTTCTAAGGCTCTACTTAATTTTACTATAATCAAATCTTTTCTTTCAGTTATATTTTGATAAGAATACACAGGAGGTGATTAGTCACTCCCTTTTTGGCATTGTTATCAATAATCAACAAAATAAAATCAATATCAATACAAAAGTGGTGATTAGTCACTCCCTTTTTGTCATTGATATAGATAATCTCAGTAATCCCCTTGATTAGTAATACTGTCGCTCAAATAAAATAACGTCTAGGTTTATACCTTCACGGGCAACAAATCAATCAACTGTTAAATAAACATTTCAACGGTACATCGTAACAATATTATGGTATTCGTCCTAGCGCTTTTTATGAGTAAATTGCGTATTGAACCAAATATCTGCAAAGAACCTTAACGACCTTAAAAAAAATAATTATACTAACTTAAACGTTATTAGTCTGCGTTATCCGTTTAGCAGTATAAGGCATTTAAATCACCTTTCTATTTTCCTCATTCATGAGGTGGCGATCCTGAAAAAAATTCAATTCTGTAATTCCGGGCTACGTGTTATCAGGTCGTTGCGCGCGTCAGACCCTGGACCATTACGAATTGGCGATCCTGCCAGGATATTTGGTTAATAAAAAAAATAAATTAATTCGGTACAGATTCAAAATGAACAAAGGCGCGCGTACAGCCGGATGTCCTCCGAAATTAACTAAAACTACGAGTAAACGCAAAACGCGTCAAACTATCGAAGTTTAGAAGATGAAGATGATGTTGATCTTCAGATATAAATGACGAAGATCTACTCGACACCCGGCTACTGGAAAATGCGGCGTATTCGGGAACGCAACAAAACATAAATCGAAATCCGGCCATGGATTCGAGGATGTCACCAAATGAAGAATTTCCAGCGAAACCCGCTGAAGACATACATATTGAAACTCACGTCGAAAAAGAAATCGCACGCGTCCTCGACGAATAGTGGAAAAGTATCCACGAATTGGATTCAAGAATGAAAACAAATGAAAAATATGTGGATAAACAGTTCACAACAATTAAAGTCTTCATCCCAAAATGTGTAGAAACCGCTGCGGACGATATATTAGAGGCAACAATTCAGAGACTAGTCAAAAATATGGATGTACTCCATGAGTACTCCGTTAGAAGAAACTAATTTAATTAAAACAACGGTTACGAAACAAAATAACCGCGTTAAACATTTGGAAACGGGAATAGCATCACTGGAAGATCAGGATGTATTACTCCCCCATGAACTACCATACGTCATCGAATCAACGGAGGTCTTCAAGAATTTGAAAGTACCAGAGAGATAGCTGAACAGAATAAAAGCGTTAGAAAAAGCACAAAAAATATTATCGGATAGAATCAATGGAGTCCGATTCGACCGAAATATAAATATTGGCTCTAAAGCGCAGCAGCAAAGTGCTTGAGCTCTGCCACCAATCGGGTTGACGTTACCAAAATTCTCAGGTGATAGTTACGAGAAACCTCTAAAGTATTTAAACGCTATCCAGCATTATGTGGAAGCGATGAATTTAAATGAATTTGAATTTAAGGCAGTATTAGGCCAATCGTTAATGGGGCCTGCACAGAATTGGTGGCTACTAATTGATATTGGAACAGAGACGTTCAATATCAAATCCGAAGAAATATTGAGTTAGGGACGTATGATCCCAGACATAAAGAAACACGGGTCGAATACGCCACAAATTTTAATACTTGACGCTCGTGCGGTATGCGACTGGATTCTGCGTCATTTCAACGAGGAAATTCGTTCCGCGATATTCCTCCGCATGACCAGGGACAACGACGAATTGTTGGACATATTAGCACAATTCGATCGTAGGGCGCCTCTAAACTCAGAAAGAAATAAATAAAACGGAAGCGAACTACCAAAATGAAAAACTACCATGGAATTCGGGACTGCAGTATGCGCCGAGACCACGAAAAAATCAGCCGCCTTATTAGTTTACCATATGTCAAAGGGTTAAGTGAAACTTTAACCAAAAGGCATAAAAAACACAAAATTAGAGTTGTACATAAACCATACAACGCTAACGTTGGATATATTAAGCCGTTTAGAGGCAAAGTGGACATAATGAAAATGAGTAGAGTGGTTTATCAAATCCCGTGTAAATTCATTGACGTCAAGTTTGATTCGATGCACTTCTTAAAAGTGCAACGGATGTAAACATATGTAAACTACCTGTCAAAGGATAGAAATATAACCAAAAAAAACGTTGGTCGTCATCAACGTGCAGGGTCCCGTGCTACGCCAAATTGGAAAATATCATAGTAGATATCTTCCTTGAACAATTTAAATACATGTAGTAACATTCCCGAGCCTGGGAGTTTAAAATAGGCCGAATTATAACCAAAAAAACTTTCGTCGTCATCAACGCGAAGGGTCCCGTGCTACGTCAAATTGGAAAATATCAGAGTAGATATCTTCCTTAAACAATTTAAAAACATTGCGCAACATTCCCAAGCGTGGGAGTTTCAAATCGGCCGAATTATAACCAAAAAAACTTTCGTCGTCATCAACGCGCAGGGTCCAGTGCTACGTCAAATTGGAAAATATCAGAGTAGATATCTTTTTTAAACAATTTAAAAACATTAAGAAACATTCCCAAGAGTGGGAGTTAAAATCGGCCGAATTATAACCAAAAAAACTTTCGTCGTCATCAACGCGCAGAGTCCCGTGCTACATCAAATTGGAAAATATCAGAGTAGATATCTTCTTTAAACAATTTAAATACATTTAGCAACATTCCCGAGCATTGGAGTTTAAAATAGGCCGAATTGTAACCAAAAAAACTTTCGTCGTCATCAACGCGCAGGGTCCCGTGCTACGTCAAATTGGAAAATATCAGAGTAGATATGTTCCTTAAACAATTTAAAAACATTGCGCAACATTCCCAAGCGTGGGAGTTTCAAATCGGCCGAATTATAACCAAAAAAACTTTCGTCGTCATCAACGCGCAGGGTCCAGTGCTACGTCAAATTGGAAAATATCAGAGTAGATATCTTCTTTAAAAAATTTAAAAACATTTAGCAACATTCCCGAGCGTGGAAGTTTAAAATAGGCCGAATTATAACCAAAAAAACTTTCGTCGTCATCAACGCGCAGGGTCCCGTGCTACGTCCAATTGGAAAATATCAGAGTAGATATTTTCTTTAAACAATTTAAAAACATTAAGAAACATTCCCAAGAGTGGGAGTTAAAATCGGCCGAATTATAACCAAAAAAACTTTCGTCGTCATCAACGCGCAGAGTCCCGTGCTACATCAAATTGGAAAATATCAGAGTAGATATCTTCTTTAAACAATTTAAATACATTTAGCAACATTCCCGAGCATTGGAGTTTAAAATAGGCCGAATTGTAACCAAAAAAACTTTCGTCGTCATCAACGCGCAGGGTCCCGTGCTACGTCAAATTGGAAAATATCATAGTAGATATCTTCCTTGAACAATTTAAATACATGTAGTAACATTCCCGAGCCTGGGAGTTTAAAATAGGCCGAATTATAACCAAAAAAACTTTCGTCGTCATCAACGCGAAGGGTCCCGTGCTACGTCAAATTGGAAAATATCAAAGTAGATATCTTCCTTAAACAATTTAAAAACATTGCGCAACATTCCCAAGCGTGGGAGTTTCAAATCGGCCGAATTATAACCAAAAAAACTTTCGTCGTCATCAACGCGCAGGGTCCAGTGCTACGTCAAATTGGAAAATATCAGAGTAGATATCTTCTTTAAAAAATTTAAAAACATTTAGCAACATTCCCGAGCGTGGGAGTTTAAAATAGGCCGAATTATAACCAAAAAAACTTTCGTCGTCATCAACGCGCAGGGTCCCGTGCTACGTCAAATCGGAAAATATCAGAGTAGATATCTTCTTTAAACAATTTAAAAACATTTAGCAACATTCCCGAGCGTGGGAGTTTAAAATAGGCCGAATTATAACCAAAAAAACTTTCGTCGTCAACAACGCGCAGGGTCCCGTGCTACGTCAAATTGGAAAATATCAGAGTAGATATATTCCTTAAACAATTTAAAAACATTAAGAAACATTCCCAAGAGCGGGAGTTTAAAATCGGCCGAATTATAACCAAAAAAACTTTCATCGTCATCAACGCGCATGGTCCCGTGCTACGTCAAATCGGAAAATATCAGAGTAGATATCTTCTTTAAACAATTTAAATACATTTTATCATAATAGATATAGCATATATCTTGTTTAAACCATTTACATACCTTTTGCTTAAAACTGCAACGCATGTAAACATATCTAAAATACATGTCACAGGATAGAAATGTAATAACAAAAACGTTGGTCGTCATCAACGTGCAGGATCCCGTGCTACGTCAAATTGGAAAATATCAGAGTAGATATCTTCTTTAAACAATTTAAATACATCTAGCAACATTCTCGAGCGTGGGAGTTTAAAATAGGCTGAATTATAACCAAAAAAACTTTCGTCGTCATCAACGCGCAGGGTCCCGTGATACGTCAAATTGGAAAATATCAGAGTAGATATCTTCTTTAAACAATTTAAATACATTTAGCAACATTCCAGAGCGTGGGAGTTTAAAATCGGCCGAATTATAACCAAAAAAACTTTCGTCGTCATCAACGGGAGGGTCCCGTGCTACGTCAAATTCGAAAATATCAGAGTAGGTATCTTCTTTAAACAATTTAAAAACATTTAGCAACATTCCCGAGCGTGGGAGTTTAAAATCGGCCGAATTATAACCAAAAAAACTTTCGTCCTCAACAACGCGCAGGGTCCCGTGCTACGCCAAATTGGAAAACATCAGAGTAGATATCTTCTTTAAACAATTTAAAAACACTAAGAAACATTCCCAAGAGTGGGAGTTTAAAATCGGCTGAATTATAACCAAAAAAACTTTCGTCGTCATCAACGTGCAGGGTCCCGTGGTACGTCAAATGGGAAAATATCAGAGTAGATATGTTCTTTAAACAATTTAAAAATATTATGCAGCATTCCCAAGCGTGGGAGTTTAAAATCGGCCGAATTATAACCAAAAAAACTTTCGTCGTCATCAACGGGAGGGTCCCGTGCTACGTCAAATTGGAAAATATCAGAGTAGGTATCTTCTTTAAACAATTTAAAAACATTTAGCAACATTCCCGAGCGTGGGAGTTTAAAATCGGCCGAATTATAACCAAAAAAACTTTCGTCGTCAACAACGCGCAGGGTCCCGTGATACGTCAAATTGGTAAATATCAGAGTAGATATCTTCTTTAAACAATTTAAAAACATTAAGCAACATTCCCAAGCATGGGAGTTTAAAATCGGCCGAATTATAACCAAAAAAACTTTCGTCGTCATCAACGGGAGGGTCCCGTGCTACGTTAAATTGGAAAATATCAGAGTAGGTATCTTCTTTAAACAATTTAAAAACATTTAGCAACATTCCCGAGCGTGGGAGTTTAAAAGAGGCAGCATTATAACCAAAAAAACTTTCGTCGTGATCAACGTGCAGGGTCCCGTGATACGTCAAATTGGTAAATATCAGAGTAGATATCTTCTTTAAACAATTTAAAAACATTAAGAAACATTCCCAAGAGCGGGAGTTTAAAATCGGCCGAATTATAACCAAAAAAACTTTCGTCGTCATCAACGCGCAGGGTCCCGTGCTACGTCAAATTGGAAAATATCAGAGTAGATATCTTCTTTAAACAAATCAAAAACATTTAGCAACATTCCCGAGCGTGGGAGTTTAAAATAGGCCGAATTATAACCAAAAAAACTTTCGTCGTCATCAACGCGCAGGGTCCCGTGCTACGTCAAATCGGAAAATATCAGAGTAGATATCTTCTTTAAACAATTTAAAAACATTTAGCAGCATTCCCGAGCGTGGCAGTTTAAAATAGGCCGAATTATAACCAAAAAAACTTTCGTCGTCATCAACGCGCAGGGTCCCGTGCAACGTCAAATTGGAAAATATCAGAGTAGGTATCTTCTTTAAACAATTTAAAAACATTTAGCAACATTCCCGAGCGTGGGAGTTTAAAAGAGGCAGCATTATAACCAAAAAAACTTTCGTCGTGATCAACGTGCAGGGTCCCGTGATACGTCAAATTGGTAAATATCAGAGTAGATATCTTCTTTAAACAATTTAAAAACATTAAGAAACATTCCCAAGAGCGGGAGTTTAAAATCGGCCGAATTATAACCAAAAAAACTTTCGTCGTCATCAACGCGCAGGGTCCCGTGCTACGTCAAATTGGAAAATATCAGAGTAGATATCTTCTTTAAACAAATCAAAAACATTTAGCAACATTCCCGAGCGTGGGAGTTTAAAATAGGCCGAATTATAACCAAAAAAACTTTCGTCGTCATCAACGCGCAGGGTCCCGTGCTACGTCAAATCGGAAAATATCAGAGTAGATATCTTCTTTAAACAATTTAAAAACATTTAGCAGCATTCCCGAGCGTGGCAGTTTAAAATAGGCCGAATTATAACCAAAAAAACTTTCGTCGTCATCAACGCGCAGGGTCCCGTGCAACGTCAAATTGGAAAATATCAGAGTAGGTATCTTCTTTAAACAATTTAAAAACATTTAGCAACATACCCGAGCGTGGGAGTTTAAAATCGGCCGAATTATAACCAAAAAAACTTTCGTCGTCAACAACGCGCAGGGTCCCGTGCTACGTCAAATTGGAAAATATCAGAGTAGATATATTCTTTAAACAATTTAAATACATTTTATCATAATAGATATAGCAGATATCTTGTTTAAACCATTTACATACCTTTTGCTTAAAACTGCAACGCATGTAAACATATCTAAAATACATGTCACAGGATAGAAATGTAATAACAAAAACGTTGGTCGTCATCAACGTGCAGGATCCCGTGCTACGTCAAATTGGAAAATATCAGAGTAGATATCTTCTTTAAACAATTTAAATATATTTAGCAACATTCCCGAGCGTGGGAGTTTAAAATAGGCCGAATTATAACCAAAAAAACTTTCGTCGTCATCAACGCGCAGGGTCCCGTGATACGTCAAATTGGAAAATATCAGAGTAGATATCTTCTTTAAACAATTTAAAAACATTAAGAAACATTCCCAAGAGTGGGAGTTTAAAATCGGCCGAATTATAACCAAAAAAACTTTCGTCGTCATCAACGTGCAGGGTCCCGTGGTACGTCAAATGGGAAAATATCAGTGTAGATATGTTCTTTAAACAATTTAAAAATATTATGCAGCATTCCCAAGCGTGGGAGTTTAAAATCGGCCGAATTATAACCAAAAAAACTTTCGTCGTCATCAACGCGCAGGGTCCCGTGCTACGTCAAATCGGAAAATATCAGAGTAGATATCTTCTTTAAACAAATCAAAAACATTTAGCAACATTCCCGAGCGTGGGAGTTTAAAATAGGCCGAATTATAACCAAAAAAACTTTCGTCGTCATCAACGCGCAGGGTCCCGTGCTACGTCAAATTGGAAAATATCAGAGTAGATATCTTCTTTAAACAATTCAAAAACATTTAGCAACATTCCCAAGCGTGGGAGTTTAAAATAGACCGAATTATAACCAAAAAAACTTTTGTCGTCATCAACGGGAGGGTCCCGTGATACGTCAAATTGGAAAATATCAGAGTAGGTATCTTCTTTAAACAATTTAAAAACATTTAGCGACATTCCCGAGCGTGGGAGTTTAAAATAGGCCGAATTATAACCAAAAAAACTTTAGTCGTCATCAACGCGCAGGGTCCCGTGCTACGTTAAAATGGAAAATATCACAGTAGATATCTTCTTTAAACAATTTAAAAACATTAAGCAACTTTCCCAAGCGTGGGAGTTTAAAATCGGCCGAATTATAACCAAAAAAACTTTCGTCGTCATCAACGCGCAAGGTCCCGTGCTACGTCAAATTGGAAAATATCAGAGTAGATATCTTCTATAAACAATTTAAATACATTAACCAACATTCCCGAGCGTGGGAGTTTAAAATACGCCGAATTATAACCAAAAAAACTTTCGACGTCATCAACGCGCAGGGTCCCGTGCTACGTCAAATTGGAAAATGTCAGAGTAGATATCTTCTTTAAACAATTTAAAAACATTTAGCAACATTCCCGAGCGTGGGAGTTTAAAAGAGGCAGCATTATAACCAAAAAAACTTTCGTCGTGATCAACGTGCAGGGTCCCGTGGTACGTCAAATTGGAAAATATCAGAGTAGATATGTTCTTTAAACAATTTAAAAATATTATGCAACATTCCCAAGCGTGGGAGTTTAAAATCGGCCGAATTATAACCAAAAAAACTTTCGTCGTCATCAACGCGCAGGGTCCCGTGCTACGTCAAATCGGAAAATATCAGAGTAGATATCTTCTTTAAACAATTTAAAAACATTTAGCAACATTCCCGAGCGTGGGAGTTTAAAATCGGCCGAATTATAACCAAAAAAACTTTCGTCGTCATCAACGCGCAGGGTCCCGTGCTACGTCAAATTGGAAAATATCAGAGTAGATATCTTCTTTAAACAATTTAAAAACATTAAGAAACATTCCCAAGAGTGGGAGTTTAAAATCGGCCGAATTATAACCAAAAAAACTTTCGTCGTCATCAACGTGCAGGGTCCCGTGGTACGTCAAATGGGAAAATATCAGTGTAGATATGTTCTTTAAACAATTTAAAAATATTATGCAGCATTCCCAAGCGTGGGAGTTTAAAATCGGCCGAATTATAACCAAAAAAACTTTCGTCGTCATCAACGCGCAGGGTCCCGTGCTACGTCAAATCGGAAAATATCAGAGTAGATATCTTCTTTAAACAATTTAAAAACATTTAACAACATTCCCGAGCGTGGGAGTTTAAAATCGGCCGAAATATAACCAAAAAAACTTTCGTCGTCATCAACGGGAGGGTCCCGTGATACGTCAAATTGGAAAATATCAGAGTAGGTATCTTCTTTAAACAATTTAAAAACATTTAGCAACATTCCCGAGCGTGGGAGTTAAAAATAGGCCGAATTATAACCAAAAAAACTTTCGTCGTCATCAACGCGAAGGGTCCCGTGCTACGTCAAATCGGAAAATATCAGAGTAGATATCTTCTTTAAACAATTTAAAAACATTTAGCAACATTCCCGAGCGTGGGAGTTTAAAAGAGGCAGCATTATAACCAAAAAAACTTTCGTCGTGATCAACGTGCAGGGTCCCGTGGTACGTCAAATTGGAAAATATCAGAGTAGATATGTTCTTTAAACAATTTAAAAATATTATGCAACATTCCCAAGCGTGGGAGTTTAAAATCGGCCGAATTATAACCAAAAAAACTTTCGTCGTCATCAACGCGCAGGGTCCCGTGCTACGTCAAATTGGAAAATATCAGAGTAGATATCTTCTTTAAACAAATCAAAAACATTTAGCAACATTCCCGAGCGTGGGAGTTTAAAATAGGCCGAATTATAACCAAAAAAACTTTCGTCGTCATCAACGCGCAGGGTCCCGTGCTACGTCAAATCGGAAAATATCAGAGTAGATATCTTCTTTAAACAATTTAAAAACATTTAGCAGCATTCCCGAGCGTGGGAGTTTAAAATAGGCCGAATAATAAACAAAAAAACTTTCGTCGTCATCAACGCGCATGGTCCCGTGCTCCCGCCTGGGCCCTGGCCTCGGGCCCCCCCCCCCCCCCCAGTCCCCCCCCCCCCCCCCCCCCCCCCCCCCCACCCCCCCCCTAGGGGGGGGGGGGGGGGGGGGGGGGGGGGGGGGGGGGGGCCTCCCCTCCCCAATCCCCCCCCCCCCGCACCCCCTCACCCCCCCACCCCCCCCCACCCCCACCCCCCCCCCCCCCCACCCCCCCCCCCTCCCGCCACCAACCCCCCCCAGCCCCCCCCTGGGGGCCCCCACAGACACCCACCCCCCCCCTCCCCCCTGTCTCCCACCCGCCCCCCCCCCCACCTCCCCGCCCCCCCATCCACCACCCTCGCTTCATCACTTCCTCCCCCCCCCCCCCCCCCCCCGAAGTTAATCCGAAATACAACCCCACCCCCCCACCCCGCATGTCCCCCCCCCTTACTCCCCCACCCACACCGCCCCCGCCCCAACATGCCCCCCCCCCCCCACCCCCCCTCCCACTAGGGCCCCCCTCCCACCCCCCCTCCTGCCTGCCCCTCCCCCCCTAGGGCATCCCCCCCCCCCCACCCCCCCCCCCCCCCACCCCCCCCCCCCCCCACCCCCCCCCCCCCCCACCCCCCCCAATAAGATTACGAAGAATACACCTGGAAAAATCCATAATATAGTAATATAGGAGGATATTCTTCGATATCTACTGATGAATTAACTTTAATTTATCTACATGCTTGGTGAGTCTTTGTCCTTTTTCATCTTCTATTATAATGTTGTTCCTATTCAAAATCTCCACTATTCTGTAGTCACCTTTATACCTTGGAGAAAATTTTCCTTGCTTAGGTTCAATTAAGATTTTTACTAAATCTCCAATCTTACCTTTGAATGGATTACTTTTCGAGTCATAAATTTCTTTTGATCGGTGTTTAGCATTAATCAAGTTTCTACCAGCAATTACTTGCATTTCCGTCATTCGATTTATTAACTCAAATAAATAAGAATTATAAGTTTTCATACAATCCGTCTCAGGAAAGGAACTAGGACATCTTGCTACCTTCCCAAAAACTAACTCAAAAGGAGTAAAATTAGTCGCTGAATGAACCGATGTATTATAAGCGAACATAGCGAAAGGTACCATTCTATCCCAATCATTAAAATCCTGAAGATAATGTGCTATATATTCGGACATTACAATATGACTTCGTTCTAAACTTCCATTTGTCTGAGGTCGATATCCCGATGTATTGAGTGGATGTATTTTAAATATCCTTGACAATTGACGCAATAATTTACCCATAAAATTGCGTCCTTTATCAGTCAAAATTGTTTTTGGAGATCCATATTGTAATATTAATTTAATTACCATTGCATGGGCTATAGTCTCGGCTGTAATGTCAGGTATAGGTACTGCTATAGAGTATTTAGTCAAGTTGTCTTGCATAGTCAAAATATGTCGATTTCCATTTGGCGTCACAGGTAAAGGTCCTACAGTGTCTAAAGATATTTTTTCAAACGCGTCAATAGGAGTATCGGTAATTATCATAGGTTCTCTGACTCTAGCACGAACTACCTTTTGACTTTGACAACTCTTACAAGTCCTGATATAATTTTGAACATCATTTCTTAACCCAGGCCAATAAAAACGTTGCCGTATCCTTCGATAGGTTTTTGTTACGCCCTTATGGCCGCCAATCAAACTGTCATGATTTTCAGAAATTATTTTCAATCTTAAATCTTCAGATGGTATTTGAACGGTTCCAGTACATAATATAATTTTAATCGTTGTTTCTGAAAATATTTCTTGTATCAAATTAAACAAAGATTTTTGTAAATCTGCTTCGAACAAATCTCCATTTTGTGACATTCTAAATTTAGTTATACCCAAGTTTAAAAGCGTTTTCCTCAGATTTAATAGAGCTATACGTAAGTTTTCTTTTAAAATAATATCAAAATGTTTGTGTTTTATTACTACGCTAAATATATGATATTTTCCATCCGGAGTTATCAAAATTTGTCCTATTCTTGGTTTATTAATTTTAAAATTGTCAGAATTTATCTTTCCTAAATCTGATAATAGCCTACTCACTGGAGTTATTATTTCGCCATCTGCTGAAATAAAATGTACATAATTGGAATGCTCATAAGTAAGATTCTCACGGGAAAATTCTAATACATTTTCTATTCCTAGTTTAGGGGAAAGCGTTTGTGGCTCAATTTCAGGATAAGTGTTCTCATTTACCTGTATCATATTCATCAAGTCATTATTTGATGAAATTATTCGTCTTGGTTTTATAGGAAGATCTACATCTGATAATAAATCTCCTCCCTTCTTCGAGTTTAGTTGTGAGTCTACACTTCCAATTGGTGTTGATACAGCTATGGGTTTGTCCCTTTTAAATGTAGGTGTTAATAATGTAGATTGAAAAATAGGTTGCGAAAGAATAGTATCTTCTATTATATTTGTCTTCGTTTTTTGAGATGAAATTGTTAATTCTTTTTCTTCTGGTATTACCTGCAATGCTTCTTGTACTATCAACCTACTGTTGTCAGTATGTGAATGCTGTTTAATAAATTCTTTTTCATTTCCCCTTAGTCCAAAATTTTGTGCATTTACCTGCCTGTGCTGTTCTATTAAGTCCTTTTCAGTCTCTAAGAAATCATGATTTCGTTCTTTCAAGGAATTTTCAAATTCTTTAAAGGAATTCCTTAATTGTTGTAAATCAATTGAAGATTTTTCTTTATCTACTTCCTCATATATCTCAGTCTGATCATCGATATCAGAATTGTAATTCTCGGGAAGCTGCACCATAATCTCCTCCAGATTATCACTCACCACTGTAGGAATTATATCCACAGCTTTTGAAGCTTGTTTCACAGGGGAAGATTTATCTTCAGAGACGATCGGAACATCCAGAGAATCAAAATTCGACTGTACTGCAAGATGAGGGAAAACACTTCTACTTGGATGAAATGCTGGTGGATCATCTATTTCCTCTTCTAATTCAGATTTACTTGATGAAGTTATGTCTTTTTTTACATTCGCTTGAAGTTCTTCATATCTGGACTTGGGTACTTGAAGCAAACCAGGAGCTAAATTTGTTTTTGAACGAGTCCGGGTGGCTATATCATTTGGGTTATTTTCCACAGGTTTCTTTCTTGTTAACGAACCTGGTGGTCTGCCTACGTTTCTTTTAGGTAAATTTTCCTCCTGTTTTGATCGAGGGTCTAACTTACTCGGCATAGATTTCAAGTCCTTCTTAAGAGGAAATATTCGTTGCGATATTGTTGCATTTGCTACGTCGGAATTGCAACTGTCCCTCAGAATCGGATTTCTAGATAAGGCGTCCGCATTACTATTTAACCGACCGGCTTTAAAAATAAAACTATATTCATAATCACGTAATTTTAGTCTCCAACGGATAAGACGTTGTCCTGGATCTTTTACAGAATCGATCCATTTTAGTGGCTCATGATCACTAACTAATGTAAATTTCCGCTCATATAAATACGGTCTATAATGTATCACAGAATACAACACTGCCAAACACTCTTTTTTTGTTGTAGTGTAATTTTGTTCGGCGCTAGCCAAGCTTTTTGAGTAATACGATATGGGCATATCAAATCCGTCTATTTCTTGACTAAGAACGGCACCTATCGCGTAATCTGAAGCATCTGTTGTTAACTTAAATGTTTTATCAAAATTTGGATATTGCAAAATTGGTTCTTTACATAAAGTCTCGCGCAATATACGAAAACTATGTTCTTGTTCTTCTTCCCAAATAAACTTAATATTTTTCTTTAATAACATAGTTAAAGGCTTTGCTATGGCTGCATAGTCTTTTATAAAACGACGATAGTAACCAGTTAAACCTAAAAATTCACGAATATTTCGTTGATTCTTCGGACGAGGAAAATTCATAACAGCCTTTATTTTATCAGGATTAGGCCTCAATCCATTTCTTCCTATTATATGACCGAGGTATGCTACTTCTGGCTTCAAGAAAGAACATTTATCTGGTTGTAAGGTAAGATTAGCTTCTTCCAATCGTCTGAATACCTTTATTATTCTGTTTCCATGCTCTTCTAGATCTTTTGCAAAAACAACGATATCATCCATATAGACGAAAGTTTCAAATCCGGTTAAACCTCTTAATACATTATCCATAAGTCTCTGGAAGGTAGCAGGAGCATTTTTCAAACCTTCAGGTATCCGAGTATATTCATAATGCCCACATGGTGTAGAAAAAGCAGTTTTGGGTCGATCATCAAAGTCCATCTCAATTTGTTGAAATCCAGAATTTAAATCTAATACGGAAAAATAAATAGCCTCTCCTAATTGATCCAATATATCTGTGATGTTCGGTAAAGGGTAAGCATCACTTATAGTTTTTTCATTTAATTGTCTAAAATCTATTACCATTCGCCATCGAGGATTTCCATGACTATCAGGTTTCTTGGGTACAATCCACAAAGGAGAATTATAAGGCGAAGAGGATTGAGCAATTATTCCATTTTTCAGTTTTGATCTAATCTGTTTCTCTATTTCTTCTTCGTGAACTTTTGGATACCTGTATTGTTTCGTATTAATAGGCACATTGTTTGTTAATGGTATAGAATGTCGTACTTCAGATGTAGCAGGCAATATATCACCAGGTAATGCAAATAAGTTAGGAAATTCTTCAACTAAATCAAAAACATGTTCCTTTTCTTCGTTATTTAAGTCCTCTAATCTCAAATTACGTATTATCTCGTGTTTACGATTATTTGAATATTGCGATTTTTCATTGTTTGCGTTTCCTAAGATTTTACTATCTATCATTTTAATAGACATAAATGGAATTAGCTCTTGGGGTAAAATTTCTACTTGGACATCCTTTTCCAATGTATTAATAGCAAACAATTTGCATACTCCATTCTTATCTGAACGCACAACCGCTTCACCCACATATACACCTTCAATAGACGGAATTCTTCGCAAATATCCTTCACCAATTTCGGGATTAATTACGTCTAATTCAATTAAATGTCTCATTCTAGCTTTTAATATATATGTACGCGTTGCTGTCAATGTTCCACATACAAGTTCAGATTTATTCTTATCTACAAAATATTTAGGAGATATGGGGTCACTTGCTATTATTAACGCTTTGTGAAAGAACGAAATATTGGCTTGTTCACTTTGTAAATAATCATAACCTAAAATACCATCACAATCCAATGGAAAGGACGCTGGGACAATATAAAACTTATAAATGCTATTAGAAAATAATGTAATTTCAATAGAACCTAATGTTTTCACTATTTCAGGGTACCTGATACATATATAATATCATTTGTTTCGACTACATCCTCGGGATCTAAAGAACTAATTTTTATAAAAGAAATTTCTGCACCTGTATCCACTAAAAATTGACCTTGACCTAATTTTAATTGCTTACTGGTCACATTTACACGTAAATTTGTTTTCCCAAGGTTTATAGTTCGGATGGACTTTGTTGATCCAGAAACTTTACTTTCATGGGACGCGAAATCGTATTTTCCATCGGACTCGTCGTCGCGTCGGATGTTCTGCGAGCCAGTTGCCAGTTTAAAGCATCCGATGGTTCTTTATTACGATTTGACGATGGCTATCTGGGACACTTTACTACAGGAGAATTTGGTCTTAAAGTATTTCCGCTATCATTATTCCTAGAGTAATTATTTCGATTATTCGCAGAACTATTATAATAATTATGAGGATAATTCATTTGATTTGGCAAGATTCCTATTGGCGTTACACCTTGTTGCTATGGTGGGTAAAAATATGGAAGGGGTGGATAAAAATTAACCGGACTGGTTGCATTGGCATGTTATACAAATATTCATTAGGCACATTATAATAACGTGGGTATCTATATTTCATATTTCTATTTTCATCAGTTGTTACTGAAGGTGGAACTTTCAAAATTGAAGATTTCATAGTCTTTTGTTCATTCTGCACAATAGGACAATTTTGAAAACTCGTTGATGGCAGCTCACTATCAATACTATCTAAACATTGATACGATTTCAGAACTGATTTATCAGAATGTTTACGAGACTCTAATTTTATTGCTACTTTTAAAGCATCTTCCATGTTTTTGGGATTACCAACTAAAACTAATCCGGATATATCATCCGGCAATCCTCTAAGAAATGAATCTAATGCGCAATCATTCAACGGTTTTAACATTTCGTCACCATTTGCTCCATAAGAATCTTTTAAACACGTGGTAGCACAACATAATAAAATATTTAAACGATTATAAAAATCACTAACGCTCTCATTTCTTTTCATAAATATACTTTGAATTTGTTGGACATAAAAAGGATAATCTTTACCAGGAGAAAATCGCACTTTAAGATGTTTAATTAAATCATCGATTTTTTTAAAACTTTTACCATAAACGCTATCTCTAGCAGCACCCTGCAGTTTGCTTAATACTGCTTTTACAAAAGATGGCTCAAATTCTGCCGAAATAATTCCACAAGCAGTTTCTAAATCTTGTACAAAAGTTTTCAAAGGGATATTTTTACCATCATAATAAGTTACCGATGTTAAGGCGTTTTGTAAAACAAGGCATTCCGTCATGGATGCCATCATCTTATTAGTGATGTCCATATTTAAGG
Organism: Trichopria drosophilae; assembly: GCA_030407085.1. Classification (NCBI taxonomy): domain Eukaryota; kingdom Metazoa; phylum Arthropoda; class Insecta; order Hymenoptera; family Diapriidae; genus Trichopria; species Trichopria drosophilae. The sequence goes on from CM059587.1 coordinate 58,051,803, forward strand.
ACGTTTGATCCCCCATTTTAAAACTAAAATAAATAAATAATTAAAGCGAAATAAATTAAAATAACACACACAAAAAAAAAAGTTAAAATCTAATAAATAATTTATTATTTTTTAAAAAAAAAAAAAAAAAGAAAAACGCAACGGATAGAAAAATACTTATCACTATGTCAATTAAAATTTCTTTACATTTAACTATCCAACAAAAACCCTTTAAAATAAAAATAAAACAAAAAAAAAATCAAATTACTTTTTATATATAATCGATAGTTATAAATCAAAACAACATTCGAATAACACATTTCCCAAAATTATTTAAAACCAACTGGTACTTCAAATGGTACATTTGTTCAACACAATACAATACACAATTCAAATTTTACTAATCAAACCATCAACTTTTCATATCATATTGTGGAAAAACAAATTAAAATTCAATAAAGAAATTCCAATAAATTAAATTTAAAACAAAAATATAAAATATCGAAATAAAAGTCAAAGAAAATAAGAACAATAAATTTAAAATAAAATTCAAGTTTCACTAACAGACAAACACTTCACAACACTATTTAAACATTAACGGTTTCATAATTAATAAATATGGACAATACAACACATTTATACACTACAATTAAATTTCACATAATTATTCATTATTAATAAATTACTAAAATATTCAAATATTAAATTCGTTACCTTGTTGACGAATTCTAAATTTCTTTTAAATAAGTTAATTTGATCGGAACTGTTTCAACGTTCCTGTAATTAGACAAATGGCTTAAGTTGAAACGATGTACAACTGCCATTTCCAAATGTCCATGTTCCTTTCCTGAACATTCGTTAAATAAATAAAAGGAAATCATTTAATTCCCAATTCACTATTTTTTCAAAATCTACAGAACAGTGGAGATCTGAAAACAAAACTATTAAATTAATAAAAATTCCGAATCCAACTCATCTGCAGTTGCAAGCAGTATCCTGGCAGGATCGCCAATTTTGTTACGATTCCTTACTGTTGCGAATTCTACCTTCGGTAACTGGAATAGATTGTCTTAAAGGTCCGGGATACCACTTATTACTTTACAGGAATTCGCGAATGAATCAGATTAGGAATATAGGGTATTGTACGCGAATCACTTGTCTAAAACTCACCAGCACTTTCATCACATTAACCATTGCTTTTTATTATCAAAAGTATTATATATCGCCACGTCGGGACTCACCGTAATATAAAACCTTAATAATTTAAAGTTAAAAATAGTTAATATGTACGCTTGAGCGACTTGTTCTGTACATAGTGAGAGCTATACTAACTTTACAGTTGACAGTTCAAAACTGTCGATGGTTCATACGCTAACACATACATAATCACGATACACGCACAATACTAAATTCGGAAGGTTTCGGCATCAATCGTACTTACATTCAAATCCTTCTTATATGCACATATACAAACATCACATACACCTATGAATATAAATTATACATTTAACTAATATAAAATATAATTACTTTAAATTACATTGGAATGGAATAAATCCACAATACTGTTTAGTATTAATTATTCCAATGTAATGCATTTCAATGTTTACTTCTATCTTTTATTAAAAATCAAATTATTTGTATTGTATTGTATTTATTACTCTCATATGGGGATACATCCTATTGAGAGGAGAGTTCCGAAGTAGGACAAAAGGTACGCAAAACTACAATGAAATAGGGAAAACACGCATGACACAAAAATACAGAATTAAAATTAAAACATTAGTCGCCTAATAAAAATGCTCTTCTCGTGAGCGTTGCTCTCACAAACTTAAATAGAGTCTTCGCAGAGCTAAGATCCGAGTTGCTAATCAGAACGCATAAGAGGTTGCTTGAAGAGCACGCGGGTACATTTGCGGTAAAAGCGCGTCTGACTGGTGCAAGACAAGGGCATTCTGTGAAAATGTGTCGCAGTGACTCGGGAGCATTCATATTGCATAAGGAGCATGGCAATTGCGGGTTATAACTGAGACGCATACCGGAAACTAAGAGCGAACGCGTATAGACTGTTGCTAGTCTGAGTTGGGCTTTTACTCTTAGACAAGGCAGAGACAGGCGAAGCGGATACAGTGTATACGCCGAGTCAGTGAGCTGGCGGTAAATTGGCAACTGTACATGTTCGGAGTTATAATATCTGGCCAGATCTTTTGCTCTCCAAGAATCTGCGTATTTAGCGATTAAACGCGGGCCAACTGTAGCCCAGTACTCAGCATTGAAGTTGTCCCGCAAGACAGCAGCCTCTGCCTCATCCAAGAGCAAAAGAAGTTGCGTAAGCCAATTTCGGGGTTCTTCCGGAGACGCCACTGCCAGTTCTCTTAAGCGAATAAGTAGAATCTTGGGTAGTCTGGAGTCGGGCAATCTTAGAGTCTTGATTATCCATTTTATAGACCGATTTAGTATCTCTACCGCAATCGGAGGGATACCAAGTTCCAAACGTAGTAGATAAGCCGGGGTATTTCTCGGCAGATGGAGAAGCCTTTTGAAAAAGTCAGTCTGCGCCGACTCCAGTCTATCCAAATATCGTAAAGCCCAAAACGGAGACGCATATAATAAAACCGAGGTGACCATGGCGCTATACAGCTTCCAGTATGCGTCCCATGCGTCAATTTTTGCTGAATTTATTATCGCAAGACACGCGGCTGCAGCGGACCGTGTACGAGTAACGGCGTCCTCGCAAGGCTGAAGGCCTGACGCTGAGGAAGAAAATACTATGCCTAGGAATCTGTAAGTGCCTGTCACCTCGATTGGTGTGTTGTCGAATAGGAAGTCTCTCGAGAACTGGTCGAGCGGGCCAGCCCTTCTAATACAGACTATTTTAGTTTTCTCAACATTTACGGTAAGCTGGTTAGTCGAGCAGTAGTCTGAGAGAATTCCTAACTTGCGGTTCCTAGGTTGCGGAAAAAATCAAATTATTAAATAAAGTCCTATACAATTATTAAATACAGAAATTGAAATAATATAATTCCGAGAATTGCAGTCCGTAATCGAGCCGCATGCATGTGTTGGTGTGTTGTTATGATCCGGCGTCACCCGTAATAGAAATAATCAGCATTTAATAAATCTCAACATATAATATATATATAACTTAAATTTTTAGACGGATCATAACACTAGGTATAAGAAGAAGCTCCTGTAGAAATTTGAGCGCCGGATGCGAATTTGGACGTGCGCAGTAAGCCATTTTAGCGCAAATAGTTTATATGTGACTTAATAAATTGTTTAAACAATGCCCCGATTTTTGTTAATTTTTTTTGGGATTGGGAACCTGATTCTAGGTATAAGAAGAAGCTCCTGTAGAAATTTGAGCTCCGGACACGAATTTGGACAGGCGCAATAGGCCATTTTAGCGTAAATAGTTTATATGTCGTTTAATAAATTGTTTAAACAATGCCCCGATTTTTGTTAATTTTTTTTGGTCCTCGGAATGTGATTCTAGGTATAAGAGGAAGCTCCTGTAGAAATTTGAGCGCCGGTCACGAATTTGGACGTGCGCAATAAGCCATTTTAGCGCAAATAGTTTATATGACACTTAATAAATTGTTTAAACAAAGCCCCGATTTTTGTTAATTTTGTCTGGGACTCGGAATCTGATTCTAGATATCAGAAGAAACACCTGTAAAAATTTTAACCCCAGACGCGAATTTGGACAGGCGCATTAGGCCATTTGAGCGTAAATAGTTTATATGTGACTTAATAAATTGTTTAAACAATGCCTCGATTTTTGTTAATTTTTTTTGGTCTTCAGAATGTGATTCTAGGTATAAGAAGAAACTCCTGTAGAAATTTGAGCCCCGGACGCGAATTTGGACGTGCGCAATAAGCCATTTTAGCGCAAATAGTTTGTATGTGACTTAATAAATTGTTTAAACAATGCCCCGATTTTTGTTAATTTTTTCTGGGACTCGGAATCTGATTCTAGGTATAAGAAGAAACACCTATAGAATTTTTAGCCCCGGACGCGAATTTGGACAGGCGCAATAGGCCATTTTAGCGTAAATAGTTTATATGTCACATAATAAATTGTTTAAATAATGCCCCGATTTTTGTTAATTTTTTTTGGTCTTCAGAATGTGATTCTAGGTATAAGAAGAAACACCTGTAGAAATTTTAGCCCCGGACGCGAATTTGGACAGGCGCAATAAGCCATTTTAGCGCAAATAGTTTATATGTGACTTAATAAATTATTTAAACAATGCCCCGATTTTTGTTAATTTTTTTTGGGCCGAGGAATGTGATTCTAGGTATAAGAGGAAGCTCCTGTTGAAATTTTAGCTTCGGACGCGACTTTTGGACGGGCGCAATAGGCCATTTTAGCGCAAATAGTTTATATGACACTTAATAAATTATTTAAACAATGCCCCGATTTTTGTTAATTTTGTCTGGGACTCGGAATCTGATTCTAGGTATAAGAAGAAACACCTATAGAATTTTTAGCCCCGGACGCGAATTTGGACAGGCGCAATAGGCCATTTTAGCGTAAATAGTTTATATGTCACATAATAAATTGTTTAAATAATGCCCCGATTTTTGTTAATTTTTTTTGGTCTTCAGAATGTGATTCTAGGTATAAGAAGAAACTCCTGTAGAAATTTGAGCCCCGGACGCGAATTTGGACGTGCGCAATAAGCCATTTTAGCGCAAATAGTTTGTATGTGACTTAATAAATTGTTTAAACAATGCCCCGATTTTTGTTAATTTTTTCTGGGACTCGGAATCTGATTCTAGGTATAAGAAGAAACACCTATAGAATTTTTAGCCCCGGACGCGAATTTGGACAGGCGCAATAGGCCATTTTAGCGTAAATAGTTTATATGTCACATAATAAATTGTTTAAATAATGCCCCGATTTTTGTTAATTTTTTTTGGTCTTCAGAATGTGATTCTAGGTATAAGAAGAAACACCTGTAGAAATTTTAGCCCCGGACGCGAATTTGGACAGGCGCAATAAGCCATTTTAGCGCAAATAGTTTATATGTGACTTAATAAATTATTTAAACAATGCCCCGATTTTTGTTAATTTTTTTTGGGCCGAGGAATGTGATTCTAGGTATAAGAGGAAGCTCCTGTTGAAATTTTAGCTTCGGACGCGACTTTTGGACGGGCGCAATAGGCCATTTTAGCGCAAATAGTTTATATGACACTTAATAAATTATTTAAACAATGCCCCGATTTTTGTTAATTTTTTTTTGGGACTGGGAGCGTCATTCTAGGTATAAGAGGAAACCCCTGTTGAAATTTTAACCCCGGACGCGAATTTGGACGGGCGCAATCGGCCATTTTAGCGCAAATAGTTTATATGACACTTAATAAATTATTTAAACAATGCCCCGATTTTTGTTAATTTTTTTTTGGGACTGGGAGCGTCATTCTAGGTATAAGAGGAAACCCCTGTTGAAATTTTAGCCCCGGACGCGAATTTGGACAGGCGCAATAGGCCATTTTAGCGCAAATAGTTTATTTGACACTTAATAAATTGTTTAAACAATGCCCTGATTTTTGTTAATTTTTTCTGGGACTCGGAATCTGATTCTAGGTATAAGAAGAAGCTCCTGTAGAAATTTTAGCCCCGAACGCGAATTTGGACAGGCGCAATAAGCCATTTTAGCGCAAATAGTTTATATGTGACTTAATAAATTGTTTAAACAATGCCCCGATTTTTGTCAATGTTTTTTTAGGATTGGGAACCTGATTCTAGGTATAAGAAGAAGCTCCTGTAGAAATTTGAGCCCCGGACGCGAATTTGGACGAGCGCAATAAGCTATTTTAGCGCAAATAGTTTATAGGTGACTTAATAAATTGTTTAAACAATGCCCCGATTTTTGTTAATTTATTTTGGGACTGGGAACATCATTCTAGGTATAAGAAGAAACAACTGTAAAAATTTTAGCCCCGGACGCGAATTTGGACCGGCGCAATCGGCCATTTTAGCGCAAATAGTTTATATGTGACTTAATAAATTGTTTAAACAATGCCCCGATTTTTGTTAATTTTTTTTGGGCCGAGGAATGTGATTCTAGGTATAAGAGGAAGCTGCTGTAGAAATTTGAGCCCCGGGCGCAAATTTGGACGGGCGCAATAGGCCATTTTAGCGCAAATAGTTTATATGTGACTTAATAAATTATTTAAACAATGCCCCGATTTTTGTTAATTTTTTTTGGGCCGAGGAATGTGATTCTAGGTATAAGAGGAAGCTCCTGTTGAAATTTTAGCTTCGGACGCGACTTTTGGACGGGCGCAATAGGCCATTTTAGCGCAAATAGTTTATATGACACTTAATAAATTATTTAAACAATGCCCCGATTTTTGTTAATTTTTTTTTTGGGACTGGGAGCGTCATTCTAGGTATAAGAGGAAACCCCTGTTGAAATTTTAACCCCGGACGCGAATTTGGACGGGCGCAATCGGCCATTTTAGCGCAAATAGTTTATATGACACTTAATAAATTATTTAAACAATGCCCCGATTTTTGTTAATTTTTTTTTGGGACTGGGAGCGTCATTCTAGGTATAAGAGGAAACCCCTGTTGAAATTTTAGCCCCGGACGCGAATTTGGACAGGCGCAATAGGCCATTTTAGCGCAAATAGTTTATTTGACACTTAATAAATTGTTTAAACAATGCCCTGATTTTTGTTAATTTTTTCTGGGACTCGGAATCTGATTCTAGGTATAAGAAGAAGCTCCTGTAGAAATTTTAGCCCCGAACGCGAATTTGGACAGGCGCAATAAGCCATTTTAGCGCAAATAGTTTATATGTGACTTAATAAATTGTTTAAACAATGCCCCGATTTTTGTTAATTTTTTTTGGGATTGGGAACCTGATTCTAGGTATAAGAAGAAGCTCCTGTAGAAATTTGAGCCCCGGACGCGAATTTGGACGTGCGCAATAAGCCATTTTAGCGCAAATAGTTTGTATATGACTTAATAAATTGTTTAAACAATGCCCCGATTTTTGTTAATTTTTTTTGGGACTGGGAACGTCATTCTAGGTATAAGAAGAAACCCCTTTTGAAATTTTAGCCCCGGACGCGAATTTGGACCGGCGCAATCGGCCATTTTAGCGCAAATAGTTTATATGACACTTAATAAATTGTTTAATCAATGCCCCGATTTTTGTTATTTTTTTCTGGGACTCGGAATCTGATTCTAGGTATAAGAAGAAGCTGCTGTAGAAATTTGAGCCCCGGGCGCAAATTTGGACGGGCGCAATAGGCCATTTTAGCGCAAATAGTTTATATGTGACTTAATAAATTATTTAAACAATGCCCCGATTTTTGTTAATTTTTTTTGGGCCGAGGAATGTGATTCTAGGTATAAGAGGAAGCTCCTGTTGAAATTTTAGCTTCGGACGCGACTTTTGGACGGGCGCAATAGGCCATTTTAGCGCAAATAGTTTATATGACACTTAATAAATTATTTAAACAATGCCCCGATTTTTGTTAATTTTTTTTTGGGACTGGGAGCGTCATTCTAGGTATAAGAGGAAACCCCTGTTGAAATTTTAACCCCGGACGCGAATTTAGACAGGCGCAATAAGCCATTTTAGCGCAAATAGTTTATATGTCACTTAATAAATTGTTTAAGCAATGCCCCGATTGTTGTTAGTTTATTTTTGGGATTGGGAACGTCATTCTAGGTATAAATAGAAATACCTGTAGAGATTTTAGCCCCGGACGCGAATTTGGACGTGCGCAATAGGCCATTTTAGCGCAAATAGTTTATATGACACTTAATAAATTGTTTAAACAATGCCCCGATTTTTGTTAATTTTTTCTGGGACTCGGAATCTGATTCTAGGTATAAGAAGAAGATCCTGTAGAAATTTTTGCCCCGGACGCGAATTTAGACAGGCGCAATAAGCCATTTAACGCAAATAGTTTATATCACACTTAATAAATTGTTTAAACAATGCCCCGATTTTTGTTAATTTTTTTTGGGACTGGAAACGTCATTCTAGGTATAAGAAGAAGCTCCTGTAGAAATTTTAGCCCCGGGCGCGAATTTGGACGAGCGCAATAAGCTATTTTAGCGCAAATAGTTTATAGGTGACTTAATAAATTGTTTAAACAATGCCCCGATTTTTGTTAATTTTTTTTGGGACTGGGAACGTCATTCTAGGTATAAGAAGAAGCTCCTGTAGAAATTTTAGCCCCGGACGCGAATTTGGACAGGCGCAATAAGCCATTTTAGCGCAAATAGTTTATGTGACACTTAATAAATTGTTTAAACAATGCCCCGATTTTTTTAAATTTTTTCTGGGACTCGGAATCTGATTCTAGGTATAAGAAGATGCTCTTGTAGAAATTTTAGCCCCGGACGCGAATTTGGACAGGCGCAATAGGCCATTTTAGCGTAAATATCATCGGATGTTGCTGAAACTTGTTTCTGGGGGTTTTCGGGGTCGCAGAATACGATTCTGAACTTAGATTTTAAAGATTCAAAATGGCGGATCCATTATGGCGGATGAATTTTTAAGAAGTGAACGGATGTTGCTGAAACTTGTTTCTCGGGGGTTTTTGGGGTCGCAGAATACGATTCTGAACCTAGATTTTAAAGATTCAAATTGGTGGATCCAATATGGCGGATGAATTTTTGAAAAGTGATTGGGCGTTATTGAAACTTGTTCCTTTTTGGAAGATTAAGATTCTTATTTGGAATATGCTAAATCTTCAGTCAATTCGTTCGAATGTGCGGCATCAATTAAGCTTTTAAAATTTTGTGGTATGACGCAGACGCAGATGTTGTTCGGCCTGAAGACTAGCACGCGTTGCTTCCCTTTTTAAAGTCGCGCCGATACCATCGCATGCTCCTTTACCATGCGCTGTCGCATGAAAATGCCATTCAGCTTCAATGCCGAAATCGATTTTGTGATACATGAGATTACTCATTTGGAATCTATTTTTATAATGTTGTACCGCACCATCGGTAACATAAATTACATGTTGTACACGTGGGCACACTTTTTTTATTTCAGGAATAATAGCTTGTTGCATTACATACACGGCAGATGTATCATGAGTCAAGCTGTTTGATAATAATATATTACTACAATGGATTATTGTACCTTCTGATTTGTAATAGAAAACGACAGGATGAACCGTACATTGGTCGTTGTTGTAATGAAACCCTTGTGCTGCATTTTGTACAACGAATGCGAAGTTTTTCGAGAAATCACTGTGAACTAAGTCGATTCGCAGATGGGCCTGTCAACAGCAGCGCAAATTAAATTCCAAAATTATCGGGATTCTGCTTAGTCCTCGAATTAAAAAAAAAATAAGGGAATAATCTTTTTCACTTTCATAAATCCAACACATCAACGACTCTTGTTATCTTTGTTATTCATTAAACTAAAGATAAAAGATCGATGTCGTGATAGTTAGGATGTACATTTCGCACTCACAACTGTAAAAAAGTAATATGCAATGCACATTACACTCATGTGGAACACCTGTATCTAGATATATTACATCGATATTAGTACTCGATATCAGGCTTCCTTTTGACCTAATGAAAATCCATTTCTACTATGGGAGCTGCGTTTACAGACGCGCAGAGCTGCGAATATTGCAACGGCACCTAGCAGCAATAAGTCTTCCACCCGTTTGGGCCTTAATGGGTTAAGCTGACGCTAGGTGGCATTGCGATTTCCGCGGTTCGATTTTGCTCCCGTTATAGAAACGTAACTTCATTTGGTATCATAGAAGACTTGAAGGAATATGTCGATACTTTATATCTTATATGTTACATGTGTTTCTTTTGCAGTATAAAACGCATATAAATATTTTTAAATAAAATACTGTAGTATATTGGTGACGCTTGCTATTTGCTACAAGTATTTATTGAAATATTACCTATTAGTGTATAACTTGTATTATCGTTGTGTTCACTACTTACCATGGCGGGGGTTTCCGATCATAGTGGTAGATCAAATACAGTAATTCGCACAGACAGATGCATAAATCCATAAAAAAGTTCCCACTGGGGAAGCGGAACTATTGAGAGCGGCTCTATTGAGAGTGTCCATTGTATGTATACAGGGTCATCGAAAAGTATCGGACCCCCCTAATATCTTCAGTTAGAATGCACTTAGGAGAAAATGTCCAATAGCAAAGTTGTATGGTTTCAAGCGGGGAGTAAGATGATGACCTTGACTTTGACCTTGACCATGTCCTTCAAGGTCATTTCAAGGTCAATCTTATTTTTTTAAATAGAACCCCCTACATTTTATTGCATATTCTTATAGCTTATCTCGAGAGCTTTCCAAAAGACTATAATAAAATATTTTTTTATTAAGTACTTTTTGAGTTATAAAGGTTTGAAGTTAACAATTTTTTGACACAAAATGTAGAATATCTTGTAAAATATTATTTAGTTTTCAGTAATCATAACCTTAATACTTTTGTGCGCGGAATGATGAGACCAATTAATTGGTTTAAAGAAAATACATTAATCGGATCCCCCTAATATTTTCAGTAAGAATGCATTTTGGAAAAATGTCAAACCTTTATATCTCAAAAAGTACTTAATAAAAAAATATTTTATTATAGTGTTTTGGAAAGCTCTCAAGATAAGCTATAAGAATATGCAATAAAATGTAGGGGGTTCTATTTAAAAAAATAAGATTGACCTTGAAATGACCTTGAAGGACATGGTCAAGGTCAAAGTCAAGGTCATCATCTTACTCCCCGCTTGAAACCATACAACTTTGCTATTGGACACTTTCTCCTAAGTGCATTCTAACTGAAGATATTAGGGGGGTCCGATACTTTTCGATGACCCTGTATATATCGAATTTCATTTACCTTGTTCTCAATAGTTCCGTTAAGCAAAATGCAAAATAGCCATCTTGTATCCCTCATAGTAATTTCTATTGTTCTAGACTTGGAATATAGAAAGTGAATCCAACGCAAAAAAATTAATATAATACTATTAATACTGTAATATTAATTACTACTGAATTAATGTTATACGAACATGTCACCTTATAACAATTAAATAAACAAAACTCTCTCGGGGTCAGGTTTGGCGTACCGGCAGTTCTGAGAGAAAGCGCAACAAATTTTCCGCGAATGAGTAAAAAGTGAGGGACCCGCGTTCTTGGAAAAACACTGCTCCTTTCCGCGTTGCCTGGAACTATTGAGAGGGTTTACTGTATATATACAGTGTGTATCTAAAAGACCGGAATATACCTACATCCGGAGGTAGGTTTTTTCGGAATCGAATACCGCTGGAAATAATTTTCTGGCAGGTAGGGTAATTTTTTTAATTGAATGTTAAAAACGTATTTATTTCGGGGGGGTTGCCGCAGAGAAACAATTGAGACAAAGTACGATCGGCCTTTGTGCTGTTTTAGTTCGTTCGCGGGATTCGTTGACAATTGAAAATCAAATTCAAAATTCCCGGGAAGGCAGGTTGAAGCTGACAGCTGATGGCAGGCGATTTCTAACCAATATTATCAAGCCCATTCGTAGAAAGGAACGGCTTTTAGTATGGCGTAATGAAGCAAATAAAGAACGATGATTGCTATTATTAATATGACTTCATTAATTTATGTACTAACCTTACTCCTTTCGTCGCACAGGATATTGAAGCGCTATTGAGTAATAAATTTCCGCGCACAAAAAATGAAACATTGTCGGTTTTAAAAACATGCAAAATAGTGTAAAACGAAACATTTTTTTTATGCGCTTGGATTTAAATTATTAAGAGTTAAATAAATTAACAATTTTCGGCCTGTTTCGCAAGCATTGTATTATTGCGAATTTGGAAAATTATTCTCCGTATTGACATAAATTTATGGTAGATATACGAGCAAAAATGTGTGGAATTTTCGAGAAATTTTAAAGTTTTAAACGAAAAACATCGCCTACACGGATATAAAAGTTGGTATAACCAACTAAATGGTTGATCCAACTAACAGTTGGTTATTCCAACTAACTTTTTTTTTCATGTACGAGATTCAGCAAACAAAAATTAATTGTCTTTATCGGGTAAAAAAATAGCACGCAAAAAAAATGTAAGAATTTCTTTATTTTTAAAAAAATTGAATTACTAATTTTGGTAAAAACAGAAATGGTCAAAATCTTACTAGAAATACATAAATCATGCATGGCTTCCGAATATTAAAAAAAATCACGCGTGACAAGGAATATTAGTATTAAAATACCATTCACAATCAATAATAACTTATGAATTTAATAAAGATAAATCACACTAAAAATAAATTATAAATTCAAGGGAAATAATCATAATTGCAAATGAATTAAGAATTCAAATAAAAATAGTGATAATGAAAAATTAATTATAAATTCTAGTAAAAAAAAATCTTAATTAAAAATGAATGATGAATTCAAGTAAGAATAATCATAATCAAAAATGAATTATTATCAGAAATTAAAAAATCGAAAGTCACGAAATAATTACAAATTTAAAATGAATATTTAAGAAATTATCTGTATAACAGTAAACACAGTGTTGATCCTGCTGTCGCTAATCGCGGGGGCTAGATGACACACTCCGTAATGTTTCATGATTTTATCTGAAATATTTTAATGTTTTTATGCAGAGATGAGCATAATTTGACTAGTAATACAGAAATTCAAAAACTATTCTTGGATCCGGAATATTAAAAAAAAAAGAATCATGGCAGGCAAAGCAAGTCAGGGGAATTCAAAATACAATTCAAAACCAATAATGAATTATGAATTTAAAAAGACTTTAATTGCTAGGAGAAATGTAAACTTAAAAATTCACGTACTGAGCCTCTAGGGACGTGAAATCGGAAAATATCACCGTAGATCATTTATTTAAAAAATCTAACGATTATTTAAAGCCTTTTTGAACACGCGAGATTATACCCCCTTTTTCTGGAAGAAATGCATAATTCAAAATCCACATACTAAGGGCGTGAAATCTTAGAATACCCATTTGTGGATAAAAATATTTTAGATAAAATCATGAAACATTACGGAGTGTGTCATCTAGACCCCATAATTGGCGACCGCAGGACCAACGTCGTGTGTGTTATACAGATAATTTCGTGAATATTCATTTTAAATTCGTAGTTATTTCGTTACTTTCGATTTTTTTAATTTCAATTAATAATTCATTTTCAATTACGATTATTTTTATTTGATATAATTCATTTATAATTAAGACTGTTTTTTACTAGAATTCATAATTAATAATAATTATTCGCGTTGGTTTAAATTAATATGCACTCAATCTTACCGTGGTTACGAAACAATTTTGCGTAAAATTCGAATTCAATTTAATATTGACTCGTCAATGTGTTTTCTTTTGTAATCTTGTAAGTAAACCACGAAAATGTTCTTAATGTATACAGCACTAAACGGACGGAAATAATAGACGAGTTCCACAAAAATTATAGCTAAATAAAGACCGATTGAATAGTTCAATAATAAATTTACAAATTTTGAAGTTTCCGTTTGGGTAGATTTCGAAATCAATTGTTGCTCGGAGACTTGCGATTTTCGAAAATGAGAAAATATAACGAGATGGACTTTAAAAGTATGAGTATTAGTAATAATTTCTTAATCCTTGAAAATACTGTAAATAAATACTGTCAAATACACTTTTTAAATAAATATTTACTTGAAGTTATAACCCCTTTCTAGGAAGGGTAAATGCAAAATAAATTTGTTACACAAGTGATGTTTCTAGGAGCACTATATTTCCGTTAACTCGAAGTACAATATTTTCACAATCTCAAATGGCGCGGGCTCTAATCTCGCGAAGGGAACCGTCACTATAAAAAAATGACTGAAGAAAGTAAAATCGCGGCAATAGTCAGCAACATGAGTCCCGTAGGGGCCTGCTGGGAGACTTTTTGTCTCTGGCACTCGGGACAACGGGCGACGAACCTCGCGACGTCCTGGAAGACGCCGGGCCAGTAGAAGTCCTGGTTAAGACGGTGATACGTCTTATCCACTCCTAAGTGGCCGGCTTGACGGTAGGAGTCGCAAGGGCCAGCTTTTCCTTTCCCCGCTTCGCCTTTGGCGTATACGCAAAAGCGGGGAAAGCCGATTGGTCAGCCGCAATATACCCTCTCCTGATTTGTGGCCCCTTCCACTTGTCTACCAATCCTCAATAGGTCGGAAAAATCGTACACGGAGTCACGCTCGATTTTTCGTGCGAGATCGGGGCGCAGATTCTGTACCGCGATATCTAACTGTTCCTCTAGAGCCGGGGGGAACGTAAGTAAATTAAAGACACTGCGTAGGGAGACTAAATATTCCCGTATGGGCTCCTCGGGCCTTGGGTGCGCAGGGTAATCTCCCTTTTGATGCTGGCTTCCAGGTGGCGTTGACCAAAGGCTTTCCCCTCCTCCCCTGAATAGCGTGGCCCATGCGTCCTCCAGTGTTCGATCGCGGTTTTGTGCCAACGAACGCTGGACATTGACAAGCTGGGGTTGAATGACCCTCCTGCTTATGCCGCATTGCCATCGACGTGATGAGAGGAGTGGGGGTGGCCGACCCGAGTGCTATTATAGCGAGGTTGGTGAGGCGATAAATCATACGTGAGATCTGCCGGGAAGTGCACACTTGACGAACCTGCGGTTGAGCGACGAGATGGGGGTTGACGCGTTGCCAATGGACGAAAGGGGTCCACGTGACGCACGTCGACATTGTCGCGAGGTGGGGGACCGAAAATACCCGCCCGTGAGGGCTGCGGCTCATCCTGTGTTCCACCCGAGGCAGTACTCGGTCGGAAAGACGCATCTACCGATAAGATCACGTAGATCGATGATTCGGTCGATCTCCGCGCGTATTGCCGAGATTTGGGCAAGGCTAGCGATTTGCCGCCCCGCCGCAAATGCCACGGGTGTCGTCGTAATAGACGGGTGTCCCGAGGTAATGGTGGGGGTTACCACCGTTAACGTGGGCACCACCGTTGCCGGGGAACTAGTGGGAGTGGATAGCAATGTATCCATTGTCCCCAAACAAACTATAAAAAGAAGAGAGAAAAAAAAAGAAGAAAAAGTTCGGACGCTCCTCAAGGTCACCGCGCAGTTCGAGATTCTACGTCAAGCTGCCGGATTCGTAAATCGAACGACCTGTGGTCCAACTTATGCAAAAAAACGAATACGAAGCTCAGAAAAAAAAGAAAACTCGGCTTCGCTGTTATGGGTTCAAAACCGGATATCTGGCGCTAAGGGAACGCGTTACTCACGTTACCAAAAAAAAAAACCAAAAACGAAACAAAAAAAATTTTAGAGGGGAGAAAATGTAATTCAGGCCTCCGCGGACCGATAGCCAAAAGCTCTCAAAAATAGGCGCAGAATAAGAGCGAGAGCACAAGCAAAAGCAACAAAAAAGTCACAAAAGAAAAAGAAGAAGGGGGGGGGGATTTTTCCCAGATGCCAAAACTTTTTTATTTACAGAGGCGCGCGACAGTTATCTGTCGCAGCTGACGCCTCGACAACGGTTGCAATAATCCAAGCCGCGAAGGGTAGGGGATCGCGCGTCGCGATAGGACGGGTGTTCTAGAAAATTCTTCGGGTCGCTGCACTGGTACATACAATATATATATCAATTATATTATTTATATTAATTATCTTATTGCATAATATATAAATCGAAATTTATTTCGACTCAATTGCAGGAGCTGCGTGTCTCACTATGGTTTGCTGCAAGGGGAGGGGGAAATCCTGTACCTGAAATCGCGAAAGTCAAAACGTTTTAAATTGAATATGCCAAACTAACTTAACTCTTCCGGGAGATTTACTATTAAATCGAAAAACGGAACACAACCTCAAATTTAATTGAATTTAAACTTCGTTCCCTCACTATTGTGTGAAAAATTAAAAATTTTTCTGAAGTTTCCTAAAATTAAATTGAATTTGGAAAACTATATTAGAATTGAAAAGAAAGTTAATTTTGGTCAAAAGAATTCTAAGTTCCGTAACGGACTCTAATTAGCGAAGTAATATTCAAGTTTCAATTTACTAAATATTAGAAACGGTTGTTGAAAACTACTGGAAAAGTACGTTATTTATTTCCCGGTATTTTCGAATATTAATTATTCCAGGGACGATAACATTTACTTAGGCCAACGTAATCATCGGCCCGTAGGGGGATACGGAGGGAGACCATAGGGAGAATAATAAATGCTGAAAAGATAAACACAAGTATACGTTCGTATTATTCATGCAACGAATTATTACTATCATAAATCCATATAGCAATATTCAGGGAGATCGGTTGGGAAGAAACGTAAACAAGGTCGTTCCCGAGAATTTCTCGGAATACGCCGAAAAGAAATCTATTGTTTACTGACGAAAGTTACGGCTTTGTTATTGTTTACAAAGCTCACAACTAATCTACTGGAGATCAACTTTATTTATTTTCGAAGTTGTTTTCAATTTCTGAAAAATGATTATCGTTATGATATACAATTTCGAAATAATATTTTAAATAATTAATTAATTATTTTCAAACGGTGCAAATTCAAACTCGAAAATTTATTTATGCAAAAATTTTTTGAACAACGATTGATAAACGATTTGAATTCCAAACACCAAAGAGAAAATATATTTTATAATTTCTAGAAATTTAATGTGATATTACTATTATTCATCAATTATTATTCCGTAATACCCGGAATTGGTTCGGGACAACAATGCGGACGTCGTATGACGTCACGCTACCTCCAGGCCAGCTTTATGGGCTCACAAATGTTATTTTGGAGGGAGAGGAGTAGCGACGGAAATCTGAAGGACGGAAAAGGAAACACATTAAATGCACATTTTTATATTAATAATCTAGTCTTAAGATTAATTATTACGCCAAGGGAAAAAGAGGGGGCGCGAACAACACAGTCGGAACTGAAAAAAAAAAACGCGAAACGCAAACGACACTTTCTCCGGCGAACTTTTCCGATACAAATTTCCAATTAACTCACAAATGTTTATAATTTTTGGGAAATCTTTTTAGATTTTCCCACCAGGGATGCCATTTTATAACCCCTTTCTAGGAAGGGTTAACGCAAAATAAATTTGTTACACAAGTGATGTTTCTAGGACCACTATATTTCCGTTAACTCGAAGTACAATATTTTCACAATCGCAAATGGCGCGGGCTCTAATCTCGCGAAGGGAACCGTCACTATAAAAAAATGACCGAAGAAAGTAGAATCGCGGCAATAGTCAGCAAAACCGAACAATGAAAAGGTGGGGGGGGGGGGGGTAAAGTCCAATGGCACTTACTCTAGTGGAGTTGGGCGATGAGATGCCTGGTGATCCTCGCCGTGAAAATGAAGGTTGCAGGTGTCCTGGAACTGGCTCTGGCGTCCAGGGGCACTGCGGAAGGCACTCTGTCTCCTTGGTCCACTGGCACTATCTCACGGTAGCGCAGTGTGAGTAGGTTTTCGCACTCGTACGCCCGGGATAAATGGTTCTCTCTTTGTATGTTCACTGGTTCGCGGTCCGTGACAGAATTCAATTTAGATCGAGTCGCGGCCGTAACAGAATGGCGTCTCTGTCGATTCTCCTCGTCCGTGAAGGCGCTCCAGCGCCACCTCGGGCCCGATGCTGGGGGGTGATCCGTGGAAGGAGGGAGAAGCGTGGCGGTCGCGCGGCCTGCTCGTACCGGCTTCTCCTTGGGAGAGAGAGAGAGAGAGATACTTGATCGAGTCAATCGGCTCGGCTTCCATTTGCGGAGAGAAAGAGAGAAAAGCTCCGTCTATGGGGAAGAAACTCCCGACGGCGACTGACGAGAGGAGCGACGGCGGGGAGGTATGAACCTCCATGAAGCGTATCCCCGGTACGGCGGGCGAGAGCAGCGGCGAATAGGGGGAAAGATTCCCCCGGAACGCTCCCCCCCGGTTGGAGTTACCGGCTCGATCTGTGACTACGTCACAAAGTAAACATTCTTAAAATTTGAAGTTCATTCGTCATACAACTCTTTAAAACCTCGATTTTAGTTCACCTTCGCTGCTATGTGTATTTCATACAAATGTATCAAATATTGAAAATATTAATTGTCAATGTTGGCACAATTACAAAAGGATGTATAGCATTGTGTTTCAAACTAAAATGTTCCCATTGTTTTGAAGTTCATATTATTGAGATCTAATCCATTTCAGATCAAGCAGGACGGAGAGGAGAAAAATTTAGATGTAGCTGGCGATTGAATATGACATTCTTCAAAGAAAATAAGAGGACACGTGTTATTCCGAATTTCAGAAAGATAATTTTTAACAATACAAGTCTTTTTAACGATAAAAATAAAAGAACGTTAAAAGATGTTTGTTTCTCGTGCCATTTTTTTTACCTGATGTAGACTATTAATTTTTGTTTGTTAAATCTTACAGTCAATTTTGTACCCTTTAAAAATTCGTTTAAAATTTAAAAAATCCGTCATTATTAACAAAATTGCGGTAGATTTTATAAAAATAAGAGAATTAAATTTTCTTGAAAATTCCACACTTTTGCTTAAAAGTTTACCATAAATTTTTGACAATATGGATAAGAATTAACGTAAGTTTCAAGCGTGCTGAATGAAATTTGTAGTTACAATTTGTTTCTAATATTTAAGACCAAGGAAAATAAAGTTTTGAATGAACACGAGCTGTTTTGAGACTCAGCTATCCTGGATTCATTGCTCCAGAACGCGGAGGAGGCCTTATCCAATTCAAGGTTCACGAGGGCGCTTCACTAACCTGAGAGACTGTCCAGTAACTTGAGGAAGCTCAACGCATCAACTAGAGCAGAGAAGACATCGAGGACGCTGATTGCCTACTTCATGAGTGCACGTTAAAAGATGTTTGTTTCTCGTGCCATTTTTTTTACCTGATGTAGACTATTAATTTTTGTTTGTTAAATCTTACAGTCAATTTTGTACCCTTTAAAAATTCGTTTAAAATTTAAAAAATCCTTCATTATTAACAAAATTGCGGTAGATTTTATAAAAATAAGAGAATTAAATTTTCTTGAAAATTCCACACTTTTGCTTAAAAGTTTACCATAAATTTTTGACAATATGGATAAGAATTAACGTAAGTTTCAAGCGTGCTGAATGAAATTTGTAGTTACAATTTGTTTCTAATATTTAAGACCAAGGAAAATAAAGGTTTGAATGAACACGAGCTGTTTTGAGACTCAGCTATCCTGGATTCATTGCTCCAGAACGCGGAGGAGGCCTTATCCAATTCAAGGTTCACGAGGGCGCTTCACTAACCTGAGAGACTGTCCAGTAACTTGAGGAAGCTCAACGCATCAACGAGAGCAGAGAAGACATCGAGGACGCTGATTGCCTACTTCACGAGTGCAGCTACGTAAGTAAATTTGCATTTCTGTACAAACTTTCTTAAAAAAAAAAACTTTGGAATAATTACCAATCTTTTGCTCAGAAGCATATTTAAATTTCACGAACAAAAAGGGAGAAAATTTGTAAACTATTTAACGATTGTTGTGAATTTTATGAACTTTGAAATATTGTTGATTTTAAAAAAAAACTTATAATTCATTTTGAAACACTATTGTAATTCATTTTGAAGTGCTTATTCAATTAATGTTGAAATACCGTCACAATTAACTTTGAAATATTGTTGTAATTAACTTCGAAATATTCTTTTAACTAACTTTGAATATTATCAAATTTACGATTTGTTACATCGTGCGAACATTTTTTAGAAAAAAAAGGGAAATTTTGAATACGAAACAAACGCGAATCAGAAATTAATAATAGCGACTTTCATAAAAAATACAAAAAATGGCGGACTATAAAAGCGGAATAACGACAAGCGGTAGCCACCAAGTGGCCCCCGCAGGTCCGGTATATGTGGTAGCACGAGCACCACCAATTGCGGAAGTAGTAGGCAGTGTGCCGGAATTTGACGGCACCCGCGAAAAATTCTCAGACTTCGAAAGTGCGTGTCGCGACGGATTCAGATTATTATCGGCCGACCAAACCCGGATCTATCTACATATGATGAGGAAAAAGCTTACCGGGAAAGCGAAAATTTTCTGCGAAAAAATTTCGACATACGCAACAGTAGAAGCCTTTCTAGTCGATCTAAAATGTGCCTACGGCATTTCTAGTGATCCGCTCAAGTTGCTAGCGGGATTAAAAAATACTTACCCCGGACCCCACGAAAGTTTAGAAGATTTTGGTTACCGTTTATTGCGCGATTATCGAGCTCTCGAGAAGGCTATAAACTCGTCGAGAGATTTTGACGCAGTTGCCGGTCAGAGATTATTAACTTTAGCAAATCGTGACGGAAAGGACCATTTCATTTACTGCGCGAAAGGCCCTATGGAAGTACGCCTCACGCATTGAATCCAGATACACTCGAGGCTGCCGTAGAACACGCTAGAAAATTAACTGAAAAATACAGCGCGAAAGACGCAGGATCCTATCCTATGCTGGGAGGTCGCGGAGAAAGATATTATCAAGCGTCTGCTCATTTAGTTTCGAAAGGTTCGCAATATCAGCATAACTATTTGGACCGGCCAGGACGTCATGAAATCGATCCTGAATGGCGAAATTATAACGACATACAGTGTAGTTATTGTAAAAGAATAGGGCACTCTCGGAAACAATGCCGAACTCTACAAAACAGGGATTTCGATACCCTGGACATAGAGAGACATTGCACTTGGTTGCGATCGCATACTTCACACCAGGGATAATTGTCCCGCGCAAAGATTCAATCAACAACAATGCGAGTTTTGCCAGCGAATGGGTCACATCAGTGAAACATGTTTCTTTAGAAACGGCGTGAAAAAAAAAGATTTCAAAATTTCAGGATAGGTCAAAAAATAGGTTTGTAGAAAATAACCAAACCTCTTTTAATAACGATCGCCAGGACGAATCGAAATTCCGGAATAGGGAAAACCTCCAAAGTTTTTCTAGAAATCGTTCATTCTCGGGAAATTATCATTCGTCTCATCGGACTAATGATAGATGGCAGAGAAATAAATACGGGAATAATCAAGACACCGATAAACGAGAAAACGATTTATCCTATAGTCGAAATCACCAACATTTAAACTCCAGGGGCGCTCGACAGCAACCAACAACGTCGAGCGACGCCCGAGACAAAAACTCCACTCAGAAAATTCGCGCCGTAAAAGCGGAATGGCCAGAGTCCATTTCGGGCATGTTAGTTTTTCAGAATGTCCACGAATAGACATTTCTAGCTCCGATCTGCATTACGGAAACGGAATATTCTTGGTCGATTCCGGAGCAGAAATAAATCTTATAAAACTGAGTAAATTACGTCAAGATCTGTATCCCGATCAGGATATCAAATTCGATTTAAGCGGAATCGGCAAAGGAATAATCGGTACGCTAGGTTCTGCAGAATTACAATTTAATGAAGAAATTATAGAGTTACAAATAGTGAGAGATGACTTCCCAATCGATGAAGATGGAATCATGGGAAACCCTTTTTTCCGAACTCTGGGAGCAAAAATCGATTACGAACAAGATTGCGTACATATAAGAAATTATATAATCCCATTTATTAATGAAGAATTCATACAGATTTCGCCAAGAAGTCGCATAGTAGTTCGCGTAGAAGTTCTAAACAACTTAGACTTTGTACCAAAAGTCATCATCTGCAGTGGTTTATTTTTTGGTAATGCCCTAGTAAAAAATCGCGATGGGTACGCATATCTGTATGTCATCAATACGAATGACTATGAAATAAAATTTACCGTCCCACAAATTGAACTGGAAGAATGCGAAGTAGCAGAAAATATACAAAGAGAAAATAATGTTATAAAAACCATGCAGGATCTTAAGAATTACGAAAATAATCGGAAAAAACAAAATGACCTAAAAATACAAGTGGCTATGGGACATGATAAACAGAGAAATAACGATGTTTTGAAGCGGATAAATGTGGACGGCTTGTGGGACGAGGAAAGAAAACATGTGGAGAATCTCGTTCACGACTACGCTTACATGTTTCACCTACCAGGAGAACCATTAGGCGCGACTTCAGTATTTAAAAACCGCATTCATACCACAAATGATGTGCCGATACGCGCTAAACGTTTCCGGCACCCACCCGCTATAAAAACCGAAATGCAGCGACAAGTGGACGAGCAGCTCAAGGCAGGATTGATTAAACCGTCCTGCTCTCCATACGACTCTCCAGCTTGGGTTGTCCTTAAGAAACCAGGTCCTAACGGCGAAAAGCGATGGCGTCTAGTTATCGATTTTCGCGATCTCAATGAGAAAACAATTGGGGAGGCATACCCTATTCCGAATATTACTGACGTTTTGAACCAATTAGGTCAGTCCGTGTATTTTACAACTCTCGACCTTAAATCTGGGTTCCATCAGATAATGATGGATGAGCGAGATGCCCATAAAACTGCGTTTTCGACTCCAAACGGTCACTATCAATATGTAAGAATGCCGATGGGAATAAAAAACGGCCCCAGCGATTTTCAGCGAGTTATTATATTATCTAGTATTAAGTGGCTTACAATGGATAGAGCTACTAGTATATCTCGATGACATAATAATTTACGCCAAAAATTTGTATGAACATGAGGTTAAATTTAGACGCCTCGTGAAACGACTTCAGAATGCAAATTTCACGTTGGAACCCGGTAAATGTCAGTTCCTACGCAAGGAAGCTGCGTAATTGGGGCACACTATTGGAAATAATACAGTCCAGCCAGATGCGAAAAAGATTGAAGCGGTAAAAAAATATCCGCAAAAATCGAAAAAACGTTAAACAATTTCTTGGACTAGCGGGATATTATAGACGATTTGTTGAGGGATTCTCAAAAATCGTCCACCCGTTAATTATCTTATTACGTCAGGATGTCAAGTTTACATGGGGTGCCGAGCAGATAGAAGCGTTTGAGAAACTAAAGGATCTGTTATGTAATACACCAATCTTACAGTTACCAAATTTCGACGAGCCGTTCGTTGTCATTACGGACGCCTCGGCAGTAGCACTTGGCGCTATTTTATCGCAAGGCAAGATTGGTGAGGATCTACCAGTTGCCTGCGCATCACGAAGTTTGAAAGGAGCAGAAACCCGATACACTACATCGGAAAAAGAAATGTTAGCTGCAGTGTTCGCCGTAGAACAGTTCCGTCCATATTTGTATGGTCGAAAATTCACTCTCGTAACAGATCATCAAACGCTAAGATTCCTTAAAACTATGAAGGATATGAATTTGAGATTACACCGTTTTCGCATAAAATTAGAAGATTACGAATACGATGTGGTATATAAAGAGGGGAAACGTAATGTAAACGCGGACGCATTATCGCGTAACCCAATCGATAGATCCGACCTCGAAAATGAAAATGAATATAACGATGAAATAGAGATGGTCGATAATAAAATAAATAAAGAGAATAAAACGATTAAAAAATTAAAAAACGCACGAAAAACTGAAAAATCGTGTATGCCAATTAAAGGCGGTAAAAATGATAAAGAAAACAAAAAAACGATCAACAAACGCTAAGAGTCTGCGAGTCTCAGATGCTGAAGGGTCAGGAAATCCTGCTCCAAAAAAACGTGGTAAGGATTTCGATGAAGAAACTGATACGTGTGGAGATGTTGAAGACAACGTGACTGACTGCGACAAAGAGAGCCAGAGTTCCAATGTAGAAATGCTGGGAGTTGAAAAGACATCTCGAAAGAAATACATAACCGAGGTCGAAAAACTCGAATTGCCAGCCTACGTGAAATTAGGAAACCACAATGGAAAAACTCGGTCGAGACAGCAAGACGGATCAACTTCAATGAAAAAATTTTCTACACCGGTGAAGAAAAAAGAAAGAAAACAATATATAACGGAAGTAGAAAAACTACAAGTGCCGGATTATTTGAAAATTGACCCTACAGTAAAGCGAACTCAGATAAAAGAAAAACCCAAAATAATAAAAAATGAAGTGCTATCCGAAGCAGGAACGAAATTGAACTATAAGAAACGGTTAGCTGATGTTCGAGACCGTTGGAGGGAAATAGAGGAATTTCCAACTGAGGACGAACTTACATCACAACCAGATACAGAAACCACATATTCCGAAATGGAAGAACTATGCGTCAGAGAAAACTCGAAGAAAAAGACTAAAATGAAAAATCGAAAAAGTCATACGTCGGACAACGAGGACCTAAAAGATTCATGGTCGTCGGATTTTTCCCTCGACCCGCCCGAAGAAAACTATACGTTTACTTCCCCATTCGACGCCCAAGGAGAAGGGCCCATCTAAAAATAGTTCTTACTCGCAAACGCAGAGAGCTAGAGAAGCTATCATCGACGGAGAGGGACACGCTCACCCGAGCACCAACGAACGGCCCGGAGATCGGGACGAAAAGAAAATCCTCGACGAGTCGATGGAACTCGACGAAATCCCCGTTGAGCTAACGAAATCGGAGAAAACGAAATGCAGGTCGACGAAACGACCATGCGTGCGTCTGGGAACGATGAATTGTCTCGGCATTTAAAGTATTCACTCTCAAACTCATGTATGGAACCCTACAAAACACTAAAAGAATATACTGATGTAGCAAAAGACGGAAATTGCCTTTTTACCTCCTTAATCAAATTGCAACAGTTAAACATGAGCCCTCAAGAATTAAGAGAACCGCTGAAGGACAGCAATTTTCTATTATCCAGTGCTGAATATGTACGTGCATTTTCCATACTGGAATCTACATCGGAATTCGGCGACGATAACATTTTAATGATATTTGCACGACATTTCAATACAAATATTTGCGTACATGAGCATAGTCCGACAGATAAAACACAATTTTATCACATAAAACCGGAAAATGCACTCCAAACGCACCATCTACATCTCGATAGGCTACACTACACCCTACTCTTGCCCGAGTACATAGGCATATTGGGACTAACAGACACGGCGCTAGGGATTACGTCATCGTACGTCGGGAATTTCCCGAACGCAACGGAGCCGATTGAGGCAGGTCACGATCCCAACGACTCGACGACAATCACCCCCACACAGAAACGTAAACAGAAGTCCTACGATCCGATAGACGCTGGGAGAAACGAAGACTTTTACGAGCCTGTCGATTCCAAACTAAGAATAAATACTATCAACGATCACGTATTAAGTAAAAAGGGACATATTGTCTACTTTACCACGGCCAATGGACATTTAGGTCCGAAGTAATAGTCGCGGCTCAAGCCGAAGCTTAGCTGAGCGGCTCAAGTACCGGAAGTAGCGTGTTCCAAAAGACATATGAAAAAATACTTATATAAGTGTATCGAACCGAACCAATCCATGTATGTACACGTATATCGACCTTTAAGTCGTAACAAGTCGCCGCCAGACGATTTAAAAATTCAAAATATGAAATTGGATATTCCGAAAAAATTGTGTTTTAGTAAAATTGTAAACGACAGATATAGATAGATTAGATTAAACAAACAGAAGTAAGTGGTAAATATATGTACAAGTTTGTTGATGCATCGTTGTATTGATGTATGGTTATATGTTTTAAATTAATTCCACTTGTCCATGAAAATGACTGTTTTTAATTTTTTTTTACCAAAGAATCAGAAAAATCACCTAACAATCGATGTCTTTTTTGGCTGTGCATATTACTTTGAACTTTAATTCATGTGTGTAATGCTCTGCCGACAATAAATTAAACCTCTACGTCACAGTAGCATACATATATGTCACCTTATGAAATGGGTTTGTTATAAAGTTTATTTTATTAATATTTTACATTTTTAAAGTTATATGAACATATTTGCATTCGTATGGATTCATAATTAACATGTTCATTACGACATATTATATATGCATTCAAATGAATTCAAGTTCTTTTTTGTACATTTTTGGATATAAATGAATTCATAAGCATTAAAAATTTTATGAAAATTTATTTTTCTATTCATATGGATTCGTCAGGGACAGAAAATGGATTCAAACGTATGAAATGAATGCATTTAAATCTTTTCTGAATGCATTTTCGATTACTGGGTAGATGTGGAATCTAAGATCTTGCATACTTGATAAAACATTGGTCAAAACAAGATTTTATATCTAAAATCTTGTAGAAGTTGTCAAAGCTTAATCGAAGGAAGGTTTTGGATGTGAAACTCTATTGATTGTAAAAGGCATGTTGAAAGAAGGTATTAGATCTTAAATCTTTTATTGGTGGTAGAAGTCTTGTCGAAAGAAGGTTTTAGAACCAAAATATGTCATCGGTGTTAAAATTTTGTTGTAAACAAAGTTTTAGACCTTAAATCTTGTATCGCTGGTACAATTCTCAACGAAAGAAGGTTTCGGATCTGAAATTGCCTGTCGGTCTTAAAAGTCTTCTCGCAACTAGATTTTGAATCTAAGATATTGCATATATGGTAAAACATGTGTCGAAGGAAGACTTTAGATAAAAAATATACAAGTTGTCAAAATCTATTACAAAAAATTATTTGCGAAATTTCATTAGAAAATATTTTGAAAAAATTTTGTAGAAAAACTGTATCCCAATTATCAAAGTCAAATAGCGAATTTTAAAATGATAGAATGAATTAAAGACTACACATTGTAATGCATTTCTGATTACAGAAATTTATAAGTTAAGGTGACATACGAAGGGCTTAAAAATGTGATTACTATAATACCTTACAATAAATCAATGTTGAAGAAAATGTACTTATAACAGTTCGTAACAAAAATATTTAAAAACTTATTTCATAGAAAAATATCAGTCAAACAATTCATTATTAGGGACTAAAATGTTAAATTACATCATTACGTAAGGACATTTTCAGATATTAAATTTTTCGATTGAGATATAGTAGAAATAAAAATGTTTATTCAAAACTAAAATGCAGGAAGTCTTTCTTTGCACAAATTGATCAGCAACTTAGAAATCGTACAATTAAAAACATTTAGTTGAAACAACAATGCTGAAAACTTCCTTCGCATAAAGTGACCAATAACTGAGAAACCGTAAAATAAAAGTATTTATTTGAAACAAAAATGCTGGAAAACTTTCTTTGCATTATACTATTTAATTTTAACGCCACTGTTGTAATATACGTAAAATGTCACATTTTTAAATTAATATTTTTTAAATTAAAATCATCCTCAACATGTTATTACAATTTACTTCAAGGATTTCAATGCATTCCTTCAGTAAACAGAATATTTTATTACGAATAATAATTTTATCATAAAATAACTTTAAAAATGTAAAATATTAATAAAATAAACTTTATAACAAACCCATTTCATAAGGTGACATATATGTATGCTACTGTGACGTAGAGGTTTAATTTATTGTTGGCAGAGCATTACACACATGAATTAAAGTTCAAAGTAATATGCACAGCCAAAAAAGACATCGATTGTTAGGTGATTTTTCTGATTCTTTGGTAAAAAAAAATTAAAAACAGTCATTTTCATGGACAAGTGGAATTAATTTAAAACATATAACCATACATCAATACAACGACGCATCAACAAACTTGTACATATATTTACCACTTACTTCTGTTTGTTTACTCATATCTGTCGTTTACAATTTTACTAAAACACAATTTTTTCGGAATGTCCAATTTAATATTTTGAATTTTTAAATCGTCTGGTGGCGACTTGTTACGACTTAAAGGTCGCGGTATACGTGTACATACATGGATTGGTTCGGTTCAATACACTTATATAAGTATTTTTTCATATGTCTTTTGGAACACGCTACTTCCGGTACTTGAGCTGCTCAGCTAAGCTTCGGCTTGAGCCGCGACTATTACTTTGGACCTTAGATAGCGAAATCGGTTTAGGCCTCATGGAACGACATTTAATTAATTCCGACGAATTGTCGTTAAAACGATTAAAAATCGGTGAAGTGATTGTACATAAAAAAGGTAAGACCCGACTCTTCGGACTTGTCGTTAAACAAAACCTTGATGATCGAGCCTTAAAATCAAGCATTGTCAAATCCATCAATGTATTGGATGCCCTTTTAACAAAATTTGAGATTTCATCCATAATAATCGGACAGGATCGCGACATGTTCCAACATATTCAATGGCGAGATATCCAAGATACAGTACAATCACTACTTGGCCGACAAGAACTAACTATCACCTTTTGTAAGGACAACCGTGCCATACGGCCAGTAAGCGAGCGATTCGCCATAACAAAAGAACACCATGATTCAGTTATAGGAGGTCACAAAGGAGTGACCAAAACGTATCTTCGCTTATGCAAAAAATTTTTTTGGCGAAACATGAAAAGTGACGTTACGGAATACGTAAAAAGATGTGCCGGATGTCAAATAAAAAACTCGTACGCGTAAAAACACGGTTACCAATGGTCATTACAGACACACCACGAAACGCATTTGACATAGTGGCCCTTGATATATGGGGACCAACAGATATCACTGAGAGTGGGAATCGGTATGTATTAACCATACAAGACCTACTCACGAAATACTCCCTTGGAATTCCGCTAGCGGAGGCATCAGCAGTAGAAGTCGCGAAGGCGTTTGTAAGACATTTTATTTGCAGTTTTGGAGCCCCTATATCCATTCTTACCGACCAAGGTCGTTGCTTTATCGCAAAGATCATGAAAGAATTTGCGAAAATTTTTAAAATTAAAACGTTCGTGACATCTGCTTACCACCCGCAAATCAACGGAAGCCTAGAAAGGAGTCACCAGGTGATGGTCGACTACCTAAAGAATTTTATCGAGAAACGTAGCGATTGGGACATTTGGCTTCCATTCGCCATATTTTCATACAACACGAGTGTTCACGACGGGACAAACTACACGCCACACGAGCTTGTATATGGGACAAACGCACGATTGCCAAGTGCACACGCCACCCGCGAGAAGCTCATTACATACGACGATTATTTGGCAGAATTGACCGAGAGAATCACGGAAGCGAGGACGTTATCCGCGATGAATCTCTCACAAATGAAACATCGGTCGAAAAAAATATTATGATCAAAAATTAAATATTTGCCATTTTCACGAAGGTGAAATGGTATTATTATTAAAAGAACCCCGGAAGGGCTCTGGGCCCTACGAAATTATTGAAATATGTGGCTCACGAAATATAAAATTACGCATCCATGCTCGAAAGAATGAAATAGTACACATTGATAAAGTAAAAAATAACCATGACCCGTTGATGGATATTTGTCTATAGGAAATTAAAATAAGATGTGGAAAAAAAATATATACGATAATGATAAAAAAAAATATATAAAAGTTAATGGATATTTGTTTATAGAAAATTAATATAAGATATAGAAAAATATATATCAAAACGATAGACATATTTTAGTCTTAAAATAATAAGAATACATTAGGGAATAAGTGTTAACAAGGAACACAGCACGCACAAAGAGAACAGTAAGAGGGAGAAAGAGAGTACGTCTTACAAGTATACTCACTGCATCTACCCCTTCCCTACTTTGAATCTCGCAAATGAACCTCGACACGTGACGAAGGACGGGAGAGCAGTCCCGAGGACTAATCGTCAGTTGTCGCCATCTTGGAATCGGTCCCCCCGCACGAGAAGTACCCAACGACCGAAAAGTGGAAAAGTGGAATCTCGTCGAAGAGAAAATCGAACGAACAGGGAAAGAATTGCGCTATACGCGCCCGAATATATATCAACATAGAAATTGTTAATTCGACAATTGGCTAACCCACACGTAAAGGAGACACATACGCGCAACATAGGAAAAATGAAGGCCTGATAAAAAGGTGCACTACATTTTTGCGCATATTTAGAACTTACCATCATTCCACCGTTGTGTAATCACAGAATCCGCGGAACAGATATCAGCTGGCGATTGCAGATCAGCATAATAAAAGCACTGAAACAACACCACGACACCGGAGGGCACCAACGCCCACCCAGGAACGCACCACTTTCACACACGGTAGATACCAGGTGAAAGGGTAATAACGAAAAAAACCAGCAAGTTAAGATAAAGATAACAGGATAAAGACAAAAGAACACACGGGAAGAATTATACACGACGAAAAACAAATAGAAAACACTTAATCATTATTAGTTAAATATCACTAAACATTTTCTATTTTTTTTAAAAAAAAAAACACTCTCTCTCACTTATAGAAGATATCGGCACGCAGAGGAGCGCCGATGATTCGGTAGGCACTGTAATCCACTATGAATCCACCAGGCGTAAGAGGCCCCGTCACGGTAATACTCAGCCGACGCATCATCTTGGAAGGCACAATAAGAATTGAATGAACGATTTGGACGAAATCGAAACGTAAGAAGACGAAAATGCAACTATTGATACTGAATCAATCCACACTTGTTTAGTGGGAAGATAAAATTTGTTGAAACAAGCCATTTCTAGAACCGAATCCCTATTGTCTAGGACCACACGGATCGTGTAGAAATGCGAAAGAATCATATAAACACTTGAAACTCTCAAGTTACATTACCAGTAAGATATTATCGAAAAATGCGATACGCGGGAAAAATGAAACCCGTAGAGTGGGCCTCAGTAATAAACACACTTAAGAAGAAGAGAATAAGCCGGAGAGACCAAGTGGAGCATGGGAGGAACGCGCGCACGCGTTTCCTTCTGATCTTCAACTCTTCCCCAAACTTTCCCCATCAATATATCGAAACACAATTGATGTACTGAATATAAATTTTGGAAAATTTTTTTTTGTTAATAAATACACCAAATAACCGAGGATATAAAGATTTGCTACAGAACGCAGATATACAAAATCCCGCCTTAACAAACTGAACGTCTATATGTGCCATTTGTTGTACAAAAATAAAAATTATTTTTTATTCTTATATCAAACGGATATGATTATATTAAAAATACGCAAATAAGATGATACAGAAGTTCTATGTATATAAGATTTTTTAACCTTTAGAGATAATATTCAAACCAAATTTTTTTTTTGAAAATTTCAATCATACATACGAGTATTTCAATAAGCATTTCAATTACACTAAACATAAGTATTTCAATGAATATTCCAATTATAATACATATAAATGTTTCAATTATAACTCACATAAATCTGTTCAATTATGATACAAAGAGTATTCACAACAATCGTCATGTTTGGTTGTTCCATGGAAGTGTCAATAGTGAAATCTCCATGGAGTAGCAAAACTCAGAAATGCATTTTTACAAAGACATAGGCAGCATAGTGCACAATAGCATAATAGGCAGTGTTAGTGATGTGTGGTGTCAAGTGTGTATAAGATATAAATAGACTTCCGAACACAGACCACGTTACGGCTAGCCCGGCGTCCGAACGAGACAAGGAGGCGCCACAGGGCTACAGAGGACTTTTTTATGCATGCACACTGCGGGATGCGTCATAACATGTCATTTTATAAGTAATCCAATACGAATGCCTAAGCGCATATAAATAAATTATATATAAAATATATATATATATATATAAAAGAAATGTATCACTAACCATAGATTAAGATACTTTGGAATGTATAAGATGACCCAATAAGACAATAATGTAAAATTTTTCTTAGTAACAATAGCCAACTGAAGGTCACGCGTATAATTTAAGTTGCGTATTGATTTTTTGTACGACCGTTGATCGACGGTGGATCGTCAATTTTTTCAACCCCGGGAATGTTACGGATGCTGGCTACGCATATAATAGCACTCGTAACATAGACAATACTTGTCTTTGTAAGATCGACATGACACACATACACCGAAGGGCCCGATTCGGCGTCGCACATATATTGCACACGTGCTGTAACTTACATGGGGAACCACGGGTTCCTCTAGCTGCAAGCCCAATCGGTCAAGAAAAGAATGTGCCACGCCGAAGCTCGAAGTAACACAATCCATAAGATTGTGACTCACGCGCGTAACACTCACAATAGCACACGTTCCCCGAATCGCCGAGGTCACCAATAAGTCAAAGGGGTGAGCGATTCGTGGAAGATGGCACGTGGCAAACAACAAGTGCAGGTGTCCATCGCAAAGGACGATGATCTCATCGACATCTACCATATAAAAAGGGCAATCGCATTGCCCGAAATCAGAGTCGCAACGTGTACGATCCAGAGAGGATCTCTGAGTCAGACTCGCACCGTCTATAACGCCGTGAAGATCTCGGTGCAGAATCGCACCGTGAACGAAACCGAAAAGATCTCCGTCAGAGTCGCCCGCACGAGACTTAGAAACTTCGCGACACATTAATCCGCGACTCTCCGCGAATCAATACAGGACTTAGTTCCTATATACCTGGACGATCTGTACGACTTGTAGTTGGAATTTCCCGAAGATAAAATAAAGTTATTATTACTAAATTCGCCAGTATTTCGTCACTTGGGGTGTCGATCCCCTTAGTTACAAGGACATTTTCTAACCCCCTTCTATAGTGGTTTAAATCGAACAATAACAATGTTTTAATGATTTTGCAGCTATGTCCAATGCGAAATTACGTAAATTGACAATAATCTGTAGGATTTGAAATCATCTGGCACATTCCAAGACACCGCCAAAACGGCACTTTCCAGGACATGTCGATTTCCTGCACATTTATACAGTGGCAGTTTCCAGGACATATCGATTTCCGGGACATTTAGTAAAATGGCAAGTTCCAAGACATACCGATTTCCGGGACATTTATATAAAATGGCAGTTTCAGGACCCGTCAATTTCCGGGACAGTTACTAAATTGGCAACTTCCAGTACATATCGATTTCAAGGACATTTATTCATCAATTTGCAAATATATCGGCGGATACCTCGTAATCGATTGCTAAAAAAGATGCATATATTTTGGAGGTCGAAAGGACGATATTCGCGGAAATAATTGCAACATTGACAAATTTGCAACTTTTTGCAAATTTCTTTTAATATTCGTGTAGATCTCGTCGAGATAAGCATTTTTTATCTCTTGATATTTTCGCGTATCTCCTCTCAGTTTCCCCATATTTAACGTAAAAATGTTGTTAATTGCAGAAAACGCGGGAACAATGAACCACGCATTGTCGGAAAACTCTTAAGCAGTTGCTCATATCGAAAAATCGCAAAGGATAAAAACGTCTTCTTTTTTAATTCGAAAACAGATTCAAGTATTTTCAAGGTAGAAAAAGGCAACATTCGCGGAAATTATTGCAACTCAAGATCTATCAAATTTAGTCTAAATTCGTTATTTGTAAATGAAGGTATTGCTATTTTGAACTGTTAAATATATAAAATGAAATGTCATCCGGTTTCTGCAGAACGTGAAAATGTTAAAAATAATCTATACTTCACGCGTCGACCTGTGAAACATTTTCTGGTGAGGTGAATAATTCGATTTCTCCCGAACGTATAGAATTAATTGTAATATCAATCGGTGATATAATTCATTTAATCGTAAATTCGATATTATGAAAATGTTTCTAGTAATCCACAACCCCGAAAACCAAGTGAAAATATTCCTTGAAGCGACTTGCGTCAGATGCATTATACAAAACTGTTTATTAAAAATTCTCAGGAATCATCTCACTTCGCATAATCATTTTTTATTACTTATGGTAATTAACATAAACATACAACAATTGTTTGCATTAATTTATAGCATTTTTTTTTATTAAATTGAACTTCGAATTTACTGAATATTTTGATTTTCACTCTTATATATAATAATAAATACAAATAATAATTAATTGTAGTATAAAATCTGAAAATATATTAATTGGAGGATACAAAAACTAAAATAATCAAGGAAGAGTGTAATGTGGATGGAATATAAAAATAAATTGTAGCATGTTTAAAATCTTTTATTTTTAATACTCTTCCTCGGATACATATTGATTTACATAATTTGTTACAATGATGCCACAATTCAATCAAGTTGTATAGGTGAGTCTACAGAAACAGGGCACTTTTGAGTCATTGCTTAATGACTTCGACAAGGTTTTATAGATAATATTAAAAATCAGTTCTCCCATTCTAAGAGGGAAGATTGTCCACTTCCAAAAATGTATGGTATCGCCTGAAACATGTTCAAAGTGTATGCTTTTCTTTTTGCAGGATGGTATTATACAAATAATAAATTTAAATATGGTGGGTTTTTAATCTGCATCGCAATTGGTCGTGATTTCATCAATCAAACATTTCAACATGGTTGAAATATTTTCCAAGCGCCATCTGTCGGAATCATTTCGATTCGCGTGCAGGCGGCTTTTTTGAAGAAAAATGTTAAAAATGCTGATTGGAGATGTTAATTATATGAAAAATATGAAGAACCCGAAAATATGTGAAAAATAACAAACTTGGAAGAACATTCGGCAGATACCAGGGTACGATCCTGGGACCTTTGGATTTCCGGTCGAATGCTCTAACCAACCGAGCTATATCTTCCCACATCCTTCCGCTCCGTTAATTTTTAATTAGTCCCATATTTCGTATTTCTTCATATTTTTCATATTATTGCATTTGATTCTTTCGCACCCAGAGTCGGTTCGAGTACAAATAACTATGATTTTTTTTTCAGGATGGTATTATACAAATAATATATTTAAAGTTGGTGGGTTTTTAACCTGCAACGCAATTGGTCATGATTGATCCAATCAGCATTTTTAACAATTTTCTTCAAAAATCGGCCATTCCGACAGATGGCGTTTGGAAAATATTTCAACCATGCTGAAATGTTTGTTTGATGCAATCACGACCAATTGCGTTGCAGGTTAAAAACTCACTAAATTTAAATTTATTATGCTCAAAGTGTATTTTTTGTATTTGGAATCATGGATACAACATCTTTGAACAAAAACTTTTGCGAATAAAATTGCAAATATATAATTTTTACTCAGTTTTGAACATAAGCATTTCAAATAAAACTCATATTTGTCTAAAGACAAATTCGAAAAGAAGAAACAATCTTATTTTTATTTTTAAATCATAATAGAAACACAAAAATATTTTAACTATAATTACTAGAAAAATTATAAAATTTTCTATGGATCACTCATTGTACAAGTTATATTTTGTTTATAAAAGTACAAAAAATAAATTATGCCTGATAACCAATTCAAAACTAAAAACACGGGTGAACTGCTATTTAGATTTATTTTAGAATCGAATAGCTATTATTTTATTCAAAATGTTACCTACTGTTAAATATTAGATAATGTTCTGGACGGGGCCGCGGCCATTTAGTTTTGTAGTGGCCCCTACACACAGGCAACCTGCACGACACGCCAGTATACACGAGACGGCGAGTTGCGTAACCCAAGTTGCAGGGGACCGAACTCGCGAGGGAAGTGGCGCATTTTAGGACCATAAGGAAATCGGTGAAACGATCAAAACCTCTAAAGTGGTGACCCCGACTGAGTAAAGGCAGCTATACCGGAGATAACTACCGCAATCTTTCAACATGGGTGACAGCACAACAAATCAGTCCGAAGGCATTTCTCTCCAAGGATTACAAGACGCACTCGCTCCAACAGTTCAGCAGATACAACCAAACGTCAATGCAGTTGCAGTCAAAGTTCCACCCTTCTGGACCGATTCTCCTGAACTTTGGTTTTCACATCTGGAAGCTCAGTTTTCTTTAGCAGGCATTGTTAACGAAACAACAAAGTACAATCACGCAGTCTCACATTTGGATAGACTAACCTCGTTAGAAGTGGCAGACATCATAGCTCAACCTCCTTCCAACGAGAAGTACACCCAACTGAAAACCGAACTTATAAGGAGACTTTCGGCATCGCAAGAAGCAAAAATAATACAGCTGTTGGAGAGAGAAGAATTGGGTTCCAAATCCCCTTCGGCGTTGTTACGAAGACTACAACTTCTGGCGGGAAACCACATAGACGACGCAGCGTTACGAACTTTATGGATCAGCAGACTACCCATCGCCATCCAGCCTACTATTCTGGCCCAGGGAGGACTCTCTCTGAACGATACAGCAGTATTGGCAGACCACATCAACGAAATCAGTACTCCACCAACGATCTCTCAGGTTTCACCCGCATATGCAGCCGAAATTGCAGAGCTGCGAACCACGATAGCGAACCTAGAACGAAGACTTGCTGAACGACGGTCTGCAACGCACGCACGCAGAGACAGACCACGAGAGAGGAACGAGTCTCGGAGAAGAAGGTCAACTTCAAGGACAAATTCGAGAAGCCGTCAAATCGATCCATCTGGAGTCTGCTGGTACCACCGGAAGTGGGGTGCACAAGCACAAAGATGTTTGTTACCCTGCACTTTCGGACAACCGCCAACGGGAAACGACCACGGCAGTGCATAGAGGCGGCAAATGAACTGCCCCGATCAGGACGCCGCTTATACATCACGGATAAGCAGTCAAAATGGCAATTTTTAGTCGACACGGGTGCGCAGTTATCAATCCTGCCACGTAACAAGTTCGGCAAACCCCGCATGGAGAAGTACGAATTGGCCGCAGCCAATAACACCCGCATAGCCACATACGGTATGCATCAAATGAAGCTGAATTTAGGACTTCGGAGAGACCTTATATGGAATTTTATCATCGCGGATGTGACGCAACCAATCCTAGGTATTGACTTCCTCTCACATTTCAACATCGAGATTAACACGTTGAATGGGAAATTCACCGACGGAACAACAAAGGTGTCCGCACAAGGTTTTTTCGCCCAAGGAATACGAGAAGAAGTCAGAATTATCTCGGAGTCGTCAAATTACTACAAGATATTAAACGAGTTCCCCGAGATCACAAAGTCTGCAGGATTCACCAAAGAAGTCCATCACAATACACGACACTATATCCCAACAACTCCAGGTCCACCATTAGCTAGCAAGGCCCGAAAACTTTCGGCAGATAAATACAAGTAGGCTCAAGACGAATTTCAAATGCTATTACAGATAGGCATAACACGTCCCTCCAGCAGTCCATAGTCGTCAACGCTACATTTAGTCAAAAAGAAGAACGGATCATGGCGACCTTGCGGAGACTATCGTCGTTTAAATGACCGAACTGTTCCGGACCGATATCCAGTACCACATTTACAAGATTTTTCACACGCACTACACGGAAAGAAAATCTTCTCTACGCTAGACTTGATGCGCGCATACTATCAGATTCCTGTGGCCGAAGAATACATTCGGAAGACAGCCATAATCACACCTTTCGGACTCTACGAGAGCACCCGAATGCCTTTTGGTTTGAAAAATGCAGCCCAATCTTTTCAACGGTTCATAGACGAAGTTTTGAGAGGGCTCGAATTCCGTTTCGTCTACCTCGACGACATTCTCATCGCATCAGAGACACCGGAACAACACCAGAAGCACCTTCGAGAAATTTTCAAAAGATTATCGGAGGTCGGGTTGGTACTAAATCCGGGAAAATGTACTTTCGGACAAAACGAGGTAACTTACTTGGGGTACACAATCTCAGGCGACGGAATAAAACCACTACAGAGTAAAGTAGAGGCAATAAGCAACTTTCCGTCACCCAAGACGTATAAAGAACTAAGACGTTTCCTCGGAATGTTCAATTTTTACAGACGTTCTATTCCACAGGCAGCAAAAATACAAGCACCGCTAAACGAAGCATTAGCAGGACCAGATACGAAAGGTCAGAAGACAGTTCAATGGACGCAGGAAAGACAGGAAGCTTTCGAGAATTGTAAACAGGCTTTAATGTCAACTACACTACTCGCTCATCCTAGCACTACAGCTCCACTAGCCATCTTCGTAGACGCCTCGGACTTCGCAACGGGTACATCCCTACAACAACTAGTGGACAGAACGTGGCAGCCACTGGCATTTTTCTCTAGAAAAATGTCACCAGTGCAAACTAAATATAGTACATACGACCGAGAGCTACTGGCAATCTACGAGACCGTCAAATATTTCCGGCAATTTATCGAGGGACGACCATTCACCATTTTTACGGATCATAAACCGTTGACTTATATGTTCCAGAAAAATATGGACAAGACGTCTCCACGACAATACCGTCACCTCGATTTCATCGGCCATTTTACAACATTCGGCATACACCCGGAAAAGACAACATCGTAGCCGACGCATTGTCCAGGATATCTGAGATCAAGGAATCGGTTCCTATAGAACAACTGGCGCAGGCGCAGACAGACGATCAAGAACTTGCTACGTTCGCCCTGCAGACATCTTCCAATCTACGACTACAGGACACGCATATTCCGGGCACATACGCCAAAATAAGCTGCGACATTTCTACAGGCCATGCACGACCATTCGTCCCTGAGGGTTTGCGAAGACAAGTTTTCACATCGCTACACTGTCTGTCTCATCCAGGAAGAAAGCCTACAGAGAAACTAGTCAGCGAACGCTTCGTCTGGCCAGGAATGCACTGTAACGTGGCAAAACACGTTACAGGACTATCTGCCACGAGACTCACAACTGGGATAACTTAAGGGGGGGACTGGTCTTCAAGAACCGCTAATATTTCGTATGGGTGCGATTTCCGAAATGATCTCATCACCTTATAGGGGGGACTGTTCCGAAGAAGCGGTAGTATTTATTCTGGTGATGACGTCATTCGGCACTTTTTGAATGATATTTGTTATGAATCTGCCGGGAGGCTTTTATCCAAGGGGAAATGTTGCCATTATAGGGGGGACTGCTCCGAAGAAGCGCTAATTTTTAATATGGCAACACATTAGGATCCATATTTGTTATGAATCTGCCGGGAGGCTTTTATCCACGGGGAAATGTTGTCATTATAGGGGGGACTGCTCCGAAGAAGCGCTAATTTTTAATATGACAACAATTGATACATAGAATTCGTAGTTTAAGAATTAATATTTGGTAATAATAAAGGTAGCTGTAATTCGGAGTATTATTCAGTATTTAATTTTATTTTGATTATTTCCTAAAAATAATATATTGCTTGCGATCAATATTTCAGGCGTAAACATGACTTTTCTATTTGCTTTGTTTTGGAAGTCGGCTCAAGGACGGCCTTGATGTCGATTTCGAGAGGTACGAAACCTGAACATCCAGGGTATATCGTCAAGCACGCTGCTTATTGCGGCGTGCAGGGGGGAACGACGCGTGGAGATTCTGGAATGTTCGCGAAGGAGAGGGTACGCGAGGGCGAGGTGCCGAAACTTCGCGAACATTCGAGAAGGATGAGAAAAGAGTACCGGGAGGGGACGGCCAGTCGCGTGTGCCCGTACGGGCCGCGGGGCTCTCCCTACCATCACGATCGCGGTAGAGAGGTGGTAAACGGCGGCCGGCACGGCGCGAGCTTCGCGATTCCAACCGACGTGTCGGACCGCCAGTCCGTAGCAGTCCGTAGCAGTCTGCAGGAGACTGCAGCAGTCCGTGGAAGTTGAATAGTCCACTGGTAGCAGCCCTGGAGCCGAGAGGTACGCCTAGTCATCAAAAGGTACCAACAGCCCTGAGCGCAAATAGTTTCGGCTACGAAGTCTTTCCGTACGCCAATAGTTTGATTCTTTGTGCTCACGGCTGTTTAAATAAAATGCGCTTTTCCGATTGTCCGTTGCCGTTTCGCGAGTGAAAGTGAAAGTGAAAGTGAAAAACGCGAATCGCCTTCGGTTATCTGAGTCGGGTTTTCGGTTCGTATCGTGATTCGGTTAACTTCTGCTTTGGCCGTGAATTTCTCTAGGGTTATCTTCCGGGAATCTTTCTTTCGCGGAGAATATCTTGATTAGATCCTTTAACGCGACTGTGGTTATCTCTCGTTGTTTTATTCGGCATACTCGGGAAAAATATGGTTATTTTACGCTTTTGTTCGTTCTCGTTACTTTCGGAAAGACGAAGCCCAAAAGCCACGCGCGACGGTTAACTATCGGAAACGTGATCGCAGACCGTTCTCTTAAAATTCTGTGAGATGCTTCGGTAAGAGGATAACTTCGTCCTTTCGAGGACTTCAGGAAAAAGCCGTCATTTGGTTATCTTGGGTGATCGTTCGGTATCCGGGAGAAATAACTAGCGGTTCGGGCGAACGTAAGATCGAATCAAGTGTGGTTACCTTTATCGTCTCGAAAGTCCGTGTCCGGTGATCGGAAATAAAGACGGTAACGAAAACGGGAATACAACGCGTGAAAAGCAAATTTCGCCGAACGTGATGCTTTGTGACGTCACTCCGCGACGCCGACAAGATGGCCGCCGGTTCCGATCCGCGGTCCGCGACGCGATCTCCAGTTGGCTTGGCGAGCTGTTAACTAGCATGGTCGACGTTCTAAATTTATAGAGTGGCTTCTTATGATCGAAAACGCAAGCTCGTTAATTTTACCTTGGTTCGCTGGATCGCTCTTGTGAGCGATCGTACCTTGAACTTCCTGGTTATCTTTTCACTCTGTTAGAGTGAACACTGTGGTTATCTGTTATCTTGCCCCTCTTGCGAGGTGGCGCTATCTTATGAATTAACGAACGGACTTTTTGTGCAATAAGAAGGTTTTTCTCGGGTAATACTCCAGCCGATCTGTCGGTAAGGAAAGGACCATGCGTGCGATGCTAACTGGACCGGGCCCTCCG
This sequence comes from Trichopria drosophilae, assembly GCA_030407085.1. Lineage (NCBI taxonomy): Eukaryota > Metazoa > Arthropoda > Insecta > Hymenoptera > Diapriidae > Trichopria > Trichopria drosophilae. The sequence continues at coordinate 58,092,293 of CM059587.1, forward strand.
CGCGGTTAAGTTACCTAGATTGCTGACTCACGAGCAATCTGGTGGGGCCAAGGCTATCTCGCACTGTCGGAAGGTAGTGCCGTGTTTTTGTTATGTTTTTGTACGTGAGGATAACTGTCTCTACGGAGACACTAAAATTGTTGCGTATAAGTGTGAGTGCGTTAACTTGAATAGCAGTGTCCGTGGTAAACGATAGCGTCCGGGTAATCCGTTTTAATTTAGTAACGAAAGTGTAGATAGTTAGATTAGGGAATTCGGGAAGTACTCGGTCTGGTAATTCGCGCGGTCAGTTTGAGTGGGTTTCGGGTGACGTAATTTCGGTTATTTGTCCGGGTCTAGCAGATTTCAGAAAAGGGGTAGAATCAGTCAATTTGGTCGGTTTCAGTAAAGTTCGTGTGGTTCGTATAACGTCGTTCAGTGTAGTTTCGGTATGAGATTCGTGTAAGTTCGGGTAGGTATTGTAGTGTCGTTTTGGGGAGGGCGCGTGCGTATCGGGCGAGCACGGTTCCTCGACGGGTTCGTCACAGGGCGCCGCGACCGCGTGCAAAAGTCCCGACCGAGTCCGTCGCAAGGCAGCGCGCTTCAAAAGTCCTTGTCGAGTTCGTCGGCGGGCACCCCGTATTTAGAAAGTCCTGGTAGAGATCGTCGCCAGGCATCGCATGCGACAAGTCCCTGTCGAGTTCGTCGCAGGGCACCGTATTTAGAAAGTCCTGGTAGAGTTCGTCGCCAGGCACCGCGTGCGCAAAGTCCCTGTCGAGTTCGTCGCAGGGCATCGTATTAGGAAGTCCCTGTCGAGCTCTCCGTCGGGGAATCGCGTGTCGTCGCGTATCGGGGAATCGGGTGTCGTCGCGTAGTTGGGAATCGCGAATAGAAGATGACGTCCGTGATTTGGGGCGCTAGAGAGGGCGCGATGAACGTGGTGAACCGTCCTCGTCGGCCGTGGTCGCGTAATCTTTAGTCTGCGCCAGAGAATACCGCCCTCTCCCTTGCCGACCCGGGAACTCGGGGCTGAGCTAGCGGGCACACCAGCGCGTGCGACGCGCCCATAAATTTGTCGAGCTTCGGCTCGGCTGGCGCCCTCTCTTACCATCCGGCGCGCCGTGCGGATTTTTGTGGCCCCCCGGAAAGTTCGGTTTTTTGCAGGCGGCCACGAGCGACGACGACGGACGGGTGGAGGCGTAGATGAAGCGAGAGGGGGCTGGGGGTCACAGCACAAAGACATCGCTGTTTGGGTCCGTAGTTGCAACGAATGCCAACGTTCCAAAATACACAGGCATGTACGAGCACCAGTCGCAGAATTTCAGCTTCCACGAGGCAGATTCGAGCATGTCCATCTAGATCTAGTCGGACCTCTTCCGGAATCGCACGGCTATCGCTACTGCTTAACCTGCGTTGACCGTTTTACACGCTGGCCAGAAGCAATTCCAATCACGAACATCACGGCAGATACCATAGCTTTCACCTTCTTTAGTAATTGGATTTCAAGATTCGGCATACCAGCTAGGATAACGACGGATCAAGGCCGGCAATTCGAGGCAGACTTATTTTTCACCCTTAATAAAATGCTGGGCATCAAACGCTATCGGACAACAGCCTACCATCCTGCAGCCAACGGTATGGTGGAACGCTTTCATCGGCAACTAAAAGCAACCATCAAGTGCCACGCAACAGACCGTTGGACAGAAATACTTCCAGCAGTCTTACTGGGAATTCGGGCAGCTTGGAAAGACGACCTAAAAGCATCGACAGTAGAGCTCGTCTACGGCCAGACTTTGCAACTCCCGGCTGATTACTTCACCGAAGACAACACCAAAGAAGTGACTGCAGAAGATCTTTGCACCAGATTAAAACGAAAAATGCAACAATTACGAGCATTAACAGGAACGAGACATGGAGAGCCACATACATTCATCTGCAAGCAACTCGAAGATTCGTCACACGTTTTTGTAAGGAACGACGCAGTCGGCGGACCCCTAAGACAACCATACGACGGACCCTTCGAAGTTATCAAGAAAACAGAGACATTTTTTATCATCAAGCGGGCAGGCAAAAATCGTTCAGTTTCAATCAATCGGTTAAAGCCAGCATTCATTATGACACCGGAGGAACCACATCAGGAGGCAGCACTACCAGCCATTCAGCCGTCAGTCCAGACAACAACTCGCTCCGGGAGGAAAGTACGATTTCCAGATCGCCTACAAATCGGAAAGACTCGTTAACCACTGCCAGGGGGGTGCTGTAGTGGCCCCTACACACAGGCAACCTGCACGACACGCCAGTATACACGAGACGGCGAGTTGCGTAACCCAAGTTGCAGGGGACCGAACTCGCGAGGGAAGTGGCGCATTTTAGGACCATAAGGAAATCGGTGAAACGATCAAAACCAGCTTCATCGCTTGCCTTCCCCATCGCAAGGGAACTCAAGGGAGAAAATCTCCGGCAATATTTTTACTTTTTTTTCTTCCTACGGTAGATGTCCATCCTGATCATCACCAAGACGGCCGGAACGACTTCGGTGATCGACCAGTCGCCGACCACGACCATTGCAGCCTCACAGCGCCATCTGTCGACCTGTCAGCTGCGACTAAGGATCTGCGCCGCCGAGAGGACGACCCGTTTCCCGGCAACGAGAGCTGCGGCGCCGATTACTGCAGATTCGCCGGACTCAAAGGCAACACAGATTCTTCCGGCATTACCGACGACTCCTGATTCAACCGTCACTCCAGCCGAGACTGCATCTCCGCACACCCCGCTTGGGTCTCCACCAAGACAAACGGTGTCAGCAGCCAAACGCAGCCGGAGGAGAATTATTTCCCGGAATCTTTTCGAGACCCCGCCGGTAAAGTTTACTAAGACGATGCCTCGTATTTCATACCGCGAGAAAACAATATATGATCTACAATATGTATCTTAGAAAATAAATATCAATTTACTTTATTTAATTAGAGCGCGTTTAATTTAAGATACTGGAAAACACCTCTAAAGTTTTTTAAAAGAATTATTAGTGCACAATTTCTTAAAAAATGCATATTACTCTTACGTGGAAATTGCTGATCGACTCAGATTTTTTTATGGTGGCTTCTAAGGATCCCCCGAAAAGATTAGATAAGGTTCTGGACGGGGCCGCGGCCATTTTGTTTATAAAAAAAAAATACAATTATATTTCGAATTTTCAAATTATACTATGTTCCTTATCCGATATCTTCCGTTAAGCATATAGAGAGAAGATTTCAATAAATAGTGCAGTTTTTGACCGCACAATTCGAAACAACACAATTCACGTCAAATATTTCATATTTGACGTAAGTCTTTGCCAGTTCTAATAATGCAAATTCAGTTAACATTAATAAATCCGAGGATTACAACATCGTTGATAAAAAATAAAATCATGGTTACACTGATATTCTTCATTTGTCCCATGTAGTCAGTAGTGTTGCCGATCTCAACGAATTCGGAATTACTACTATTGACTACATCTCTATGATTAGTTTCTGTTCAGGAAATTGCAATGAACAGGTAGTCGATATACATCCTGATTTCACGATACGAAGTCCAAATAATGCAAATCCTTTTTTTGTCTGGATGGATATAAGGCGAAAGTATTTTGCTGCCCACATCATTTTGGACTAAGTATTGGACAGCAACTCGTCAAATGAGAAAGGGCTGTACAAACTATTTATGCAACATACTGGAACAATACTACCTTATATGCCCGTGGTCAGTCAAATTCCATGTTTGCTATCCAGACGGAGGGAAGTACGGTATATTTTTCAGTACAACCATAAAATGTCTCCATTACCCAATGTGCACTTTATATAAAGTAATTGTAATGAATAAAGTAAATCACCCCTTCAATGAAATAAAAGCTAGAGTATTTAGATCAAGAGATATTTGTCATACAGTAGGGAAATCATTTAGACGCCAAACCCGAATAGATGTCTGAAAGCACGTTGGAAAAGAATTAGAGAAACGTTATCCAAGCAAATATCAATTACAAAGCTTAGCGACACAAGAAAAAGATTTATTACAAAAACAATTAGATTCCGGAAATTTAAATAATGTACAAAGTTTGCAGAATTTACAAAAAAATTCGTAGTGAGGACAAGAAAAAAAGCGATTTGGACAAAGACTGGATACAGTTTATGAGAAAATTAATGAAAGATACGGACAAGAAATGGCACGGTCAGCATGTACAAGGTTGTATTCAATAATTTTGTTTGAAACCTTCTGGCATTATCTGCTTTTCAGAGGAGCAATTAAAAGTTGGCTTAGCCTATAAATCAGAAGACCTTTGGCAAGTTGATGCTACAGGAACCATTATTGATCGTCCTTCGAAAGATTGCAAACAAATTTATGTTTATACAATAATAGTCCCAGGAAATAAATCAACAGCAGCGTTCCCGTTTACAGAATTTATATCTGCATCTCATACAGTTCCAGATTTGACAAATTTCTTTTAAGAGGGTAGATTTTGCTTTAAAATTAATAACATCCCGAAGGCAACTTTTTGGGGAAATTCGATCTGATTTCAGTCTCGCAATGTTACAAAGTCTATCACTGGGATTTAATAAGAAGCCATTGATACAATATATGACTTACTTATACGTAAAACATCTCAATAATGGTCAATATTATCCCAGTAATATGGTTGTCATACATATATGCTCTTCTCATCTGATAAAAACGGTTCTAAGAAAAGGAAAAAATTACGGCTTGTCCATAAAACAGCTCTCATAAAATATCTCATTGGAAGAATTATTACAAAATTATTGCATTTGAAGATAGCTTGTGACTATTTTATTTGGCCTTCGGGATGTTATTAATTTTAAACTAAAATCTACCCTCGTAAAAGAAATTTGTCAAGTCTGGAACTGTACGAGATGCAGATATAAATTCTGTACACGGGAACGCTGCTGTTGATTTATTTCCTGGGACTATTATTGTATAAACATAAATTTGTTTGCAATCTTTCGAAGGACGATCAATAATGGTTCCTGTAGCATCAACATGCCAACGCTCTTCTGTTTTATAGGCTAAACCAACTTTTAATTGCTCTTCTGAAAAGCAGATAATGCCAAAGGGTTTCAAACAAAATTATTGAATATAACCTTGTACATGCTGACCGCGCCATTTCTTGTCCGTTTCTTCCATTAATTTTCTCATAAACTGTATCCAGTCTTTGTCCAAATCGCTTTTTTTCTTGCCCTAACTAATGAAACTGAATTTTTTGTAAATTCTGCAAACTTTGTACATTATTTAAATTTCCGGAATCTAATTGTTTTTGTAATAAATCTTTTTCTTGTGTCGCTAAGCTTTGTAATTGATATTTGCTTGGATAACGTTTCTCCAATTCTTTTCCAACGTGCTTTCGGACATCTATTCGGGTTTGGCGTCTAAATGATTTCCCTACTGTATGACAAATATCTCTTGATCTAAACACCCTAGCTTTTATTTCATTGAAGGGGTGATTTACTTTATTCATTACAATTACTTTATATAAAGTGCACATTGGGTAATGGAGACATTTTATGGTTGTACTGAAAAATATACCGTACTTCCCTCCGCCTGGATAGCAAACATTTGACTGACAACGAGCATATAAGGTAGTATTGTTCCAGCATGTTGCATAAATAGTTTGTCCAGCCCTTTCTCATTTGACGAGTTTCTGTCCAATACTTAGTCCAAAATGATGCGGGTAGCAAAATACTTTCGTCTTCTATCCATCCAGACAAAAAAAACGGATTTCCATTATTTGGACATTCCATCGTGGAATCAGGATCTGTTTCGACTACCACTTCATTTGAATTTTCTGCAGAGGAACTAATACGAGGGCTGCCGTCAATATTAATTCTGAATTCTGTGGGATCGTCATTAGACGAATCACCAGTGTAATTATACTCATCAGGGAATTCTCTAATTTCATTCGAATAGGCAACACTACTGATTACATCGGACAAATGAGCAATATCAGTGTAACCATGGTTTTGATGGTTATTAACAATGTTGTCATTCTCCCTATTCTGAATGTTAACTGCAATTGTAATATTTGGTCTAGCGAGACTGGCATCAAATATTTCGTCATTATTGTTCGAGGTGTACTATGAAAAACCCGCACTATTTTTTGAAAACTTCCCTTTTTAACATCCGATAAGGAATATAGATAAATTTTAAAATCTGAAATATGCCGTAGAAACATTTTTCGACATTTATTCACATAGTTTTTTCATTTTTGCCGTGCAAAATAAATTTACAAATCGCAACCCATTTTGCAGATTGTCTCAACTTCGCTTCAATTTCTATTTCGGATATAATGAAATAAAACTGATCATTGTTTCTTACAATTATCAATGAAATTGATATGTGCCATTACCTAATATGTAGCGTAGTATTGTTCCCGTACATTGGATATATCATTTGTCCAGCCCTTTCTCATTTGACAAGTTTCTGTCCAGTACTTCGTCCAAAATAATGCAGGCAGCAAAATACTTTCGCCTTATATCCATCCAGACAAAAAAAAGGATTTGCATTATTTGGACATTGTATCGTGGAATCAGGATGTATATCGACTACCTGTTCATTGCGATTTTCTGAACAGAAACTAATCATAGAGATGTAGTCAATAGTATTAATTCCGAATTCTTTGAGATCGGCAACACTACTGACTGCATGGGACAAATGAAGAATATCAGTGTAACCATGATTTTATTTTTTATCAACGATGTTGTCATCCTCGGATTTATTAATGTTAACTGAATTTGCATTATTAGGGCTGGCAAAGACTCACGTCAAATATTTCATCATTATTCTTCGAATTGCGCTGTGAAAAAACTGCTCTATTTATTGAAATCTTCTCTTTACATGTTTAACGGAAGATATCCGATAAGGAACATAGTACAATTTGAAAATTCGAAATATAATTGTATTTTTCTTTATAAACAAAATGGCCGCGGCCCCGTCCAGAACCTTATCTAATCTTTCCGGGGGATCCGTAAAAGCCACCATAAAAAAATTTGAGTCGATCAGCTATTTCCACGTAAGAGTAAGACGCATTTTTTAAGAAATTGTGCACTAATAATTTTTTTAAAAAACTAAATGGCCGCGGCCTCGTCCAGAACCTTATCTAATCGTTAACAGTAGGTGACATTTTGAATAAAATAATAGCTATTAGATTCAAAAATAAATGTAAATGGCAGTTCACCCGTGTTATTAGTTTCGAATTGGTTATCAGGCATAATTTATTTTTTGTACTTTTATAAACAAAATATAACTTGTACAATGAGTGATCCATAGAAAATTTTATAATTTTTCTAGTAATTATAGTTAAAATATGTTTGTGTTTCTATTATGATTTAAAAATAAAAATATGATTGTTTCTTCGTTTCGAATTTGTCTTTAGACAAATATGAGTATTATTTGAAATGCTTTTGTTCAAAACTGAGTAAAAATTATATATTTGCAATTTTATTCTCAAAAGTTTTTGTTCAAAGATGTTGTATCCATGATTCCAAATACAAAAAATACACTTTGAGTAAAATAAATTTAAATTTGGTGGGTTTTTAACCTGCAACGCAATTGGTCGTAATTGCATCAATGAAACATTTCAACATGGTTGAAATATTTTCCAAGCGCCATCTGTCGGAATCATTTCGATTCCCGAGCGGGCGGATTTTTGAAGAAACATTTTTGAAGAAAAATGTTAAAAATGCTGATTGGAGCAATCACGACCAATTGCGTTGCAGGTTAAAAACCCACCAACATTAAATTTATTATTTGTATAATACCATCCTGCAAAAAAAAATCATAGTTAATTGTATTTGAACCGACTCTGGGTGTGAAAGAGTCAAATGCAATAATATGAAAAATATGAAGAAATACGAAATATGGGACTAATTAAAAATTAACGGAGCGGAAGGATGTAGGAAGATATAGCTCAGTTGGTTAGAGCATTCGACCGGAAATCGAAAGGTCCCAGGATCGTACTTCCAAGTCCGTTATTTTTTCTGAATTTTTCACATATTTTCGGGTTCTTCATATTTTTCATATAATTAACATCTCCAATCAGCATTTTTAACATTTTTCTTCAAAAAAGCCGCCTGCACGCGAATCGAAATGATTCCGACAGATGGCGCTTGGAAAATATTTCAACCATGTTGAAATGTTTGATTGATGAAATCACGACCAATTGCGATGCAGATTAAAAACCCACCATATTTAAATTTATTATTTGTATAATACCATCCTGCAAAAAGAAAATCATACACTTTGAACATGTTTCAGGCGATACCATACATTTTTGGAAGTGGACAATCTTCCCTCTTAGAATGGGAGAACTGATTTTTAATATTATCTATAAAACCTTGTCGAAGTCATTAAGCAATGACTCAAAAGTGCCCTGTTTCTGTAGACTCACCTATACAACTTGATTGAATCGTGGCATCATTGTAACAAATTATGAAAATCAATATGTATCCGAGGAAGAGTATTAAAAATAAAAGATTTTAAACAAGCTACAATTTATTTTTATATTCTATGCACATTACACTCTTCCTTGATTATTTTAGTTTTTGTATCCACCAATTAATATATTTTCAGATTTTATACTACAATTAATTATTATTTGTATTTATTATTATATATAAGAGTGAAAATCAAAATATTCAGTAAATTCGAAGTTCAATTTAATAAAAAAAATGCTATAAATTAATGCAAACAATTGTTGTATGTTTATGCTAATTGCCATAAGTAATAAAAAATGATTATGCGAAGTGAAATGATTCCTGAGAATCTTTAATAACCATTTTTGTATAATGCGTCTGACGCAGGTCGCTTCAAGGAATATTTTCACTTGGTTTTCGGGGTTGTGGATTACTAGAAACATTTTCATAATATCGAATTTACGATTAAATGAATTATATCACCGATTGATATTACAATTAATACTATACGTTCGGGAGAAATCGAACTTTTCACCTCACCAGAAAATGTTTCACAGGTCGACGCGTGAAGTATAGATTATTTTTAACATTTTCACGTTCTGCAGAAACCGGATGACAGTTCATTTTATATATTTAACAGTTCAAAATAGCAAAACCTTCATTTACAAATAACGAATTTAGACTAAATTTGATAGATCTTGAGTTGCAATAATTTCCGCGAATGTTGCCTTTTTCTACCTTGAAAATACTTGAATCTGTTTTCGAATTAAAAAAGAAGACGTTTTTATCCTTTGCAATTTTTCGATATGAGCAACTGCTTAAGAGTTTGCCGACTATGTGTGGTTCATTTTTCGCGCGTTTTCTGCAATTAATAACACTTTTACGTTAAATATGGGGAAACCGAGAGGAGATACGCGAAAATGTCAAGAGATAAAAAATGCTTATCTCGACAAGAACTACACGAATATTCAATGAAATTTTCAAAAAGTTGCAAATTTGTCAATGTTGCAATAAATTCCGCGAATATTGCCTTTTTCTACCTTGAAAATACGTGGATTTCTTTTCGAATTAAAAAAGAGGTCGTTTTTTTCCTTTGCAATTTTTCGATATGAGCAACTGCTTAAGAGTTTTCCGACAATGTGTGGTTCATTTTTTCCCGCGTTTTCTGCCATTAAAAACATTTTTACGTTAAATACAGAGAAACCGAGAGGAGATACGCCAAAATGTCAAGAGATAGAAAATGCTTATCTCGACGAGATCTACACGAATATTAAAAGAAATTTGCAAAAAGTTGCAAATTTGTCAATGTTGCAATTATTTCCGCGAATATTGTCCTTTCGACCTCCAAAATATATGCATCTTTTTTCGATATGAGCAACCGATTACGAGGTATCCGCCGATATATTTGCAAATTGGTGAATAAATGTCCTTGAAATCGATATGTACTGGAAGTTGCCAATTTAGTAACTGTCCCGGAAATTGACGTGTCCTGAAACTGCCATTTTATATAAATGTCCCGGAAATCGGTATGCCTTGGAACCTGCCATTTTACTAAATGTCCCGGAAATCGATATGTCCTGGAAACTGCCACTGTATAAATGTGCCGGAAATCGACATGTCCTGGAAAGTGCCGATTTGGCGGTGTCTTGGAATGTGCCAGATGATTTCAAATCCTGCATATTACTGTCAATTTGCGTAATTTCGCATTGGACAAAGCTGCAAAATCATTAAATCATTGGGTAATCGAGACATTTTATGTTTTATATTTTATAGTCTTTGTTCTGTCTTTATTAAATTTATTTAAATATTAATAAAGTTTTTTAGTTTGATGATTGGAGCACGGACAAAATATTATTCTGCTGGAATATATCAAAATTTGTCATTTTCGTAGGTGTTTGTCATTTAATCTTTGTTCTTCAGTATTTCTTTAAACTTGTTAAACATTTCACGCTAGAAATGAACAAAGTTGTTTAGTTAGGTGATTGGTGTATGAACCATTTCATATTTCAAGAAAATATTAAATTTCGAAAAAAATTTCCACTTCAGCATAAATTTTATATAGTTCTTGTGAATTCATCATCTTCTTTCAGTCTTTGTTTTTAACCTTTTAAATTTTATACCTTAAAAACATATAAAACTGTCTAGTTCGATGACTATTGCATGCAAGATGACAGTTGCATTGTTTTAATAGTGTAATCCGTCCAGCCTATAAAACTTCGTAGACCCGCGAATCATCTTTCAAACCTTAATAAAGTTAGAATTAATGATGCCGCTACTTAATTATTGACTCGGCTTCGAATTTTCTCCTTTCTAAATAAGCTATTCAAATGAACACTTACTAAACAACATAAGTAAATGCAGAGGTAATGCATTTAATTGAAATGTGATGCTGATGGTTTGTTACTCCTTATGGGTTTCGCTCTCAGGGTTGTTAAAGTCGTTGCTTCACAATTGTAAGTGAATACCATTTAACTCAAACTCGAATAAGGCTCACATTAATCCTTAGACGACCACTTGTGAAGACAGTGATTTCAATTGAAATTCGGTAAGTCAGATTATTATTTTAAACCATATTTTTACGAAAAAATTCATCACAAAATGTTCTTACGGAATATCAATGCGATTGACATCTATAAATAAAATATTGTTCGATACAAGAGCCAAAAATTTAAAGTGCGAACATTCCTGCACGCATGTCAGTGCGCAACATCGTATTTTACCACTAGCCATTACACACTTATTATTTTTACCCTGGAGAGAGGTTGCAGCCAGAGCGGGAAGCGAGGGTTGCATTCACATTAATTCAAAAAACATTTTTGCACATGCTTCGAAGTATATTTTTTGTTGCAAGAGTGCGCAAAGTGTCCCTAAAAATCGAAAAAATCACTTTACGCACTACTTTACGCAGACTAAAATAAGGCACCCATGTGAGGTTTCTGAAGGAAACTACACCCCACCGTCCACCGCCTTTCAGCACACCAGTGATATTGCATATCTTACATTATTTCTATTTGTACAATTATTGTAAAATTACTTGTTTTTTTTTTATTTTAATTAGCCCAACTTTGAGTTGGGACATGTGTATATGCAGGCCCTACAGTTTATAGTGGATTCCGAACCACTTTTACTTCTAGAAAAACATAATATTAAAAAAATTTGATTACTCTTAGAGAGTTAATTAATTTATTATTTCTAGTTTCTAGTTTCTTATTTCTATATGTACAATAAGATTTTTATATATTTACAATTTCCAGTTTTTAAATTAAAATTCTGCAGTTCATTTCGTAGTTAGGAAATGTGAGTGCTTCAACCGCTCTCCATCTCCTCTATTATTTTGAGGCATATCTTTTCATCTAATAGTTCCTTTGCGAAACGGGAGAAAGTTTCGCATTTTTCCCTATCCTTGAGGATATTGGAGAGACTGATTTATGTTTCGTTTATTTCTTGTTGATATTCTCTTCTAATTTCTATATAATTTTGGCATTCTGTTAATATATGTTTCGAGGTGTCAGCTTGTCCACATGAGCATAGCTCTGTGGTTTTATCTACACCTATATGGAATTTCTAATGTTTTAAATTACCATGTCCCGTGAGGAACTGGTTTAGCCATTTATTTGGTTGGATCCATTTATATTTCAGTCTCTCACTCACTCTTGGTAGGTACTCATACGTAACCCTCCCTTTGTCTGTTGCATCCCAATCCTCTTGCCATTGGTCAATGAGTGCTTCCAGCACTCTACTTCTCGCAGTACGTTGATGCTCCTCTTTGACTACCTCAAATTCATTGTCTACTGGCACGTATGTGTAATTATTTATAGTGAATTCAATTCCTTTTCTTATTTTGTAATTGGCGGCTATTTTATGGATTTCTGCGTTGATTGGCAATACTCCAGCAATGACCGGAGCTGCCATTCCTGATATTGTTTTATACGCTCCAGTGACTCTGATGAGAGCAAATCTCTGGGCCATCATGAGTTTTTTCTTGTCGTCTGCTAAAAGTCGGTCTTGCCAACCAGATACCGCATAGGCAGCGATCGGCAGGAACAGCCCTCCGTAAATCCTGCTCAGAGCCCCAAACCTGAGGCCCCAATCGCTTTTAGCTACTTGGCCCAGGGAGTTGAAGGGAGTTGTCTTGTTTTTATTGCTATATTGCTCACGTGAGTATACATTTTCAAGTTATGCTGAAAGGTTACTCCTAGGTATGTGTATTCGTTCACTATTTTGAGGACTTTATTGTTCAATTTGACCGTGGGACCTCTTACGAGGTGCGGTCTTTTAAGCATCAGTACCTCACATTTTTGGTTGCTAATTGTAGTTTATTTATTTGTGTCCATTTTTCTACTTCATCTATTGCGATTTTGGCTTTTCCTTCCAGATCTAACTTGCTTTTACCTTCGATCAATATGACTTGGTCGTCGGCGTAAGTAATAGTTTTGATGTTCAACTCCTCTAGTCTTTTCAGGTTCGGGTCAAAGATCAGATTCCAGAGGGCCGGTCCGAGAACCGAGCCCTGCGGGCATCCCTTGTTGGTCATTTTACTGACTTGGCTTGAGTTGTTCTGCAACATGACTTTTCGTTTGCTCAGGTTTGCTCAGGTAACTTTGTATAATTCTGTATATTTCGCCTGGGCATTCGTGTTTCCTTAGTCTGTTAAGAGCCATAGGCCAGCAAACATTGCCGAAAGCTTCCTGAATGTCGAGGAATATTGCCATTACGTATTTTTCTTTGGAGTTTGCAACAGTTTTTCTAAAGACAATAATTGCGTTTTCAGTGGAGCGATTTTTCCGAAACCCATACTTAGCATCACTCAACACGGGCTCGATAATTTCGTTTAACTTGAGGAGGATTATTCCCTCGAGAAGCTTTCCCAGGATGGACAGGAGACATATCGGTCTGTATGATAGTGGATCAGAGGGATCCTTATCCGTTCCTTTCTTTATCGTCACGACTCGAGCGATTTTGTAATCATTGGGGAAGATACCTAGTTTTAGGCAGGCGTTGAAAATTTTCAGCAGATCTTTTTTAATTATAGGCATAGCTTGTTTGATTATTTCAGGATTCAGGTTATCTGGTCCCGGTGCTTTTCTCAATTTCATGCGGTTGACCACATGTTCCAGTTCTTTCATCACTATTGTAATATTTCTGTTTCTGGGTGTTGTTTTGATATCTTCCCTGATTTGTTTCTGCTCTGTCGTTTCGTTTTCTTCCGTGTCATCCGGGAAAAGTCTGTTTAGGACCACTCCAGCCGTAGTTTCCCAGTCCAAGGTATGGCGGTCTTCCATCCTTATATTACTGGACACTTCTTTGACTTTGATTTTTTCTGTTTGCATTTTGTATATTATACTCCAAGGGTTTTCATTCCCTTTATACGTTGCGAAATTCCTCCAGCTCTCGGTTTTCGCCTCTTGCTCTTGGTAAGCGCGTTGAAACTCCTGTCTAAGGTTTTGGTCTCTCTCAGCTATGTATTTACGACGAGCTCTATATGTTAATTTCTTTTCATTTGTTCATTCGTCGTTCTACCACGGTGCCCGTTTTTGATATTTTTGCCTTTTGGGTGCAGCAAGGTTTATAGCCTTAGTTATGCTTCTGTTTAGTGCACGAATAGTTCCAATCAGTTCTGCTTTTGTATCCATTTTGATCTCTTGACTGTTCCATTCCATAATTAATGCATTTGTGAATGCTTTCCAGTCAGCCTTTGCTAGCGAGTATCCAGGATGTGGACCTTCATGTTTTTCATCTTCGGGCCATATTTTCTTCTTGGACTTATATGTTAGACGTCTTATTTCATATGTTATTGGAAGGTGGTCGCTAGAGATTCCTCTGCCTTTCACCCTCCAGTTTACTATACCTCTCACCTCCCTGGTAGTGAGAGTTACGTCTACATTGCCAGTGCACGCTTCGTTTCGTACAGTAGGACCACTGTCAATTGTATTGCATACATTTAGGTTCCACTGTCCTATTAACTCTTCCAGCAGTCGGCCTTTCTGGTCGGTTTCTGTTGATCCCCATAATGGAGATTTTGCATTCGCATCTATGCCAATTATTACCTTTTTTCCTTCAAGTTCACACAGAACTTTTTTGAGGTGAACAAGGTGCCCTTCAATGGATTGGCTCCACTGAAAGTACCCACTCCCAAGATAGAAGGTTTCTTGGTTATGTTTTATTTCTGCTATGATAAAATGCGAATTACATAAGTGATTCAGTCTCATTACATCAATTTCTGGATTGGTGACAGCTATTGCTGCCCATGGATATTTATTATGCGCTTTTACGATCTTGGTGTTAAAACCAAGACCGCGTATTTGGAAACTATTCTTATTCGCATTCGATTCTTGTAATAGGACTATGTCCGTTTTGTTGTCTGCGCAGAAGTTTTTAACTTCAGGCATAACCGTTGTGCACTTTCTACAATTGAGTTGCAGAATTTTTAGATTACGGCTATTGAATGCCGTAATCTGTGGCGTTTTTCAGCCTTTCATAGGCTGTGATATACGACGGGCAAGCCTTGTCATTGACGTTGTGGCTGCTCAGTCTGTTCGTCTTAGCGCAATTAATGCACTTTTTGATAGGCGGATCACCCTTTTTTGGGCAATCCTGCTTTTTGTGACCTATTTCTGCGCAGTGAGCGCAGATTTCGTCACTGGTACAGTGCTTTGAGATATGACCGTATCCCTGACACTTCTAACAACGCGTCACCATTAGAATGTCTTGGATTTTGCAAGATGCCCAGCCGATATACAATCTAGTTTTTGCCAGTACAATCCGGCGGAGGTCTGGTGTTAGTTCGATAACCCAATTTACCGTTCCGGAGTCACGTTTGCCTGTTTTGAATTTCATATTGATGCCATTTGGATCCATGTTTTCGTTTTGTTGAATTATGGTTTCCTTAACTTTTTCTGACTCCAGGTCAGCAGGCACGTCATATATAATCACTTTAGGCAGTCTCTTATGTGGTTTGTCACATTGGAAGTTGTCAAGTACTTTTTTGTTATTGGTCAATCAGTCGAGATCTTCTTGCGTTGGTGTCTCCATGATAAGGCCGTTTCTAGTTTTTCTAATACTTTTTATTTGTATTTTTTCTCTAGTAGGGTCAATTGTCTGCGTTAGCAGCTTTTTGACCTTATCTAGATCCTTTGCCAATTCTTGATCTTTTGCCTTAAGTATAATTACTTTTGGCGGAGACCTAATTTGAGTTCTCAACTGTTGCGACTTAGGCGCAACGATTCTTGCGGCGGTTTCTGCATACGTTTGCACAGGCTTTTTGAAGCTTTTTAGTTCTTCGTATGCTGCTTTTGTTTGTGCGTTCTTAATGGTTAGATTTGTGATCAAAACCATCAAGTTGTCCAGAGCCGTTTGTGCTTTTTCTTGAATCCTTTTATCTTCAGTGTTATTGAAGTATTGCAATGTTCCCTTACTAGCATATACCGCCATGGGAATCGTTGGTTCTTTGCCCTCAGTTTGGTTTCCATGTTCATTTCCATTTTCAATGCTTTTGGCTTTGGATGTCCCTTGCTTAGGATCTTCTTTTGCTACTTTTTTGTTTATTACCTTAGCATCTCGACCCTCAACATGACTTTAGACCTTTTCCTTGTTCTCACTTCTGTGAACTCCACTTCCATTTCGGATTCAATGGAGCTTGCTTCTGTATCAGACTCAGGAGTAAGGCTTGGTACAGTTGCCTTTGGTAATTCCAGTTTTGTTGTCTTTCTTTCTTTCTCTTTCTCTTCGAGTTTCACTCTCGTGGCGCTCTCAGACTTGCCCTCTTTTGTTGCTGTTTTGCTTTTGCCTGTAGTTGTCTCTGTGTGTTTCGCTTTAATCATATTCATAGCCTTTTTCGTTTCGAGTGTCGTTATTTGTTTGTGCATACCGGTTTCTTTGTTTGTTTTGGTTTTTTGGTTTGTAGAAGAATTCATTTTGGATCCCACGAGTAATGAGGAACTAAAAGATCGGCCGAGCAGAGCCTCTTGCCCGGCCTAGGAAATTGTGTACTCAGCGTGCTCCCCTGGGCCTTGCTGAGGGACCGTTTGCGACACATCTTACCTTGTGCCATTCATGCCATCTGCAAGGTGCCTGAACACATTAGCGTTAGGGTTTTTCTCTGAAGTTAGTCTGACCTTTCACAGTGAGCCTTCCTAGCATACCTGAGACTACAGTCAGGGTACATATTCAACCAACGCGGAATTCAGATTTCCGAAAGAGATGAGAGACTTCTGCAGAATTCAGTACATTCACGAAGGAGATTTGTGGGTAAGGCGTCATCCCACCAGAGATCTGCTATCCATAGACCCTGAAGTAATATCTTGCCTACCACAACGATAGGTGCTAGCCAACCCAGGGGATCATAGATCTTGGCCAAAAAAGATAAAAATTGTCGCTTAGTTTGGATAGCCGTAGTTTGCCCTTGAACCTCGAACTCGAATGCGTCAAGCAAAGCATTCCAACAAATCCCTAAAACTTTCACTTGACTATCTTCCTGTAAGCGAAAGAGGGACGTAGGTTCCAATGGCTGATCTGGCCTAATATTGGGTCTATTCGAATGCCACTTATGCAATTTGAACCCGCCTGATAGAAATGCACGGTAAAGTTGGTCACTAATCTCGCAACACTCCTCTATAGTGGCCGCTCCGAAAAATACATCATTCACAAAGGTATCGTGAATGATAGGGGAGTACGCTAAGGGATACGAGTTCTTTGTGGCGTCGGCGAGTTGAAGTAATACTCTTTGCGCCAAGTAAGGGGCACAAGATGTACCGTAAGTTACAGTTTTCAATTTACACGTTACTATCTCTTGAGTGGTAGGGCAGCGATAAAATATAAGTTGGTAGTTAAAATCTTCGGCTCGAACGCGAATTTGTCGAAACATTTTTTCGACATCAGCGGATCCAACTACGCGATGTTGTCGCCAACGAAGTACGATTGCGGGGAGGTCTTGTTGAAGTTTCGGTCCAACGAGAAGGAAATCGTTCAACGATTTTCCACTGCTTGTTGGTGCAGACCCATTAAAAACAACTCTGACCTTCGTTGAAGCACTGGACGTTTTGACAACTGGGTGATGTGGAATGTAATAATGTGGATCACTCGAAAAGGGTGTCGGACAAAGGTCCATGTGACCTAATCGAAGATATTCCGCGAGAAACTCGTTATATGCTATCGCAAGTTCCGGGTCCTTCGCTAATCGGCGCTCCATCTTGAGAAACATTATACGCTCAAGATCTGAGGAGTTCCTAAGGTCAAGTGGAGGAGTTTCAGAAAAGGGCAACGAAACTTGGAAGCGGCCATCGGCATCGCGGGTCACAGTGTCCAAAAAATACTCTTCGCATTTACTCTCCTCTGGGGTAAGATATACTTGCTTAGGAACTTCTTCGATCGTCCAAAATTTTTCGATCGCTCGACTTATCTCGTCCGTTTTCGAAACATGCAACGACGGGAATAACGGTAGCTGCAATACATTCCCGTTATTTCCGTCTATCGGTCCGCGTAATACCCACCCAAAAGTTGGCTGACTACCGCACAGATCCGGATCGGCTAAGATTAAGCGACTGAGGTTCGGCCACTCTGAAACCCTTATATAACGCCTGGGTACGTATCTCGATAATTTAGGTAAAATAAATGCATCTACTTGCAGCTCAGTTTTATCGGATTCTCGCGAATATACATTAAAATGCGTAGAATGCGTAACTGTACCGGATACCGTCGCCCCAATACCAGCAATCAAAACCGGCGTGTGTCTACGAGGGGCTCATAGCAACTGCGCTGCCTTTTCTGAAATGAGCGAACATTTAGACCCGGAATCTAAAATTGTACCTACAGTACATTCGCTACCGTTAACTGTACGAATACGTTCCCAGGCAGTAGCAAGAAGTGCCGCATTTGGCATACTTGAATTAATTAAACCCGAATGGATAGTTGTTAAGGGAACTGACGAATTAGTTCCATCAAACGAAGAGGTGGAGGCACTGGGAGGAGAAACTTTCTCGGTAGGTTCTGCGGGACCGAATGCATCATGTAACAGTGAATGGTGGCGCTTATTGCATCGAGTACAGGCTGATCGGCGATTGCACGTTGACGGGATATGACCTTTATTCATACAGTTATAACACAATCTTAAAGAACGGACGGTTTCAAGTCGTGTAGCGGGATTTAAATGGTTAAATTTCGCACATGACATTATAGTATGAGCTTCAGAGCATAAACACGAAGTTGAATTAGGCGACGCGATATGTGTTGTTTTCTATGTGACCTTTTCAGAAGAGGATTTAATTTTAACAGATTTGCTAGTGTTAACATCGGAGGCCGTTGTAACTCCCGACTTAACCGCAGCAATGTTTAAAGCATTAATTCTACTATTTAGAAATTGTTCAAGCTCCTCGTACTGCGGGAACGTATTGCGTACATTTTTTCCTCAAAACTTTTCCGAACTTCCGGCTCCAATCTAAGCAAAGTCATTACCAGTAATAGAGCGTCGCTGTTGAACTGATTAATATTTTTTAAAGAAATTACGATTTCGCGAGTTTGTACGACAAGCGATTCCAAGGCGGCCGCGCTCTCGCCAACTGGCTTAAGTTTTAACAGTTGAGTAATTAAGAAAAAGGTAATTAACCGTACGTCGTCACAATGATCGGTAATAATTTTCCACGCTTCCACAAAATTCTCATTAGTGAGCGCAATATTTTTTATTAGAGAAAGCGCGGGACCGCTTAAACCGTTTTTTAAATAATAAAATTTTTGCACGTTTGTAAGACTCGGTTCTCTTACTATTACTGCTTCATACATATCTTTAAAGGCAGCCCAATCTCGTTGATTTCCGTTGAAGGTTGGCAGCGTAATCCGATCAAATCCCAGAAAACGCGTAGGAGTAACAGTTGGCAGAGGTGCGGCAGTGGATGCGGTATAAGATGTCGTCGCCCACAAAACATCATCTTGCTGCATAGTTAGATGATCGATGACTTCAAGATAGCGACTTAATTAGCCAAGATAGCGTCATTAATTCCACCATCGTCTTTGAGAGCAATTAATTCGGAGTGCCTATCTCGCGCTCGCTGAAAAGTGTCATTCAAGGACATTAATTTAGTATTAAGCGTTGTTATCCTTGAAGTGTTGCTTAATTTCACGGCGGACTCAAAAAGTCGGCCCAGTGATCGGAACTCTTCTCTTTGCCGATTTACTTTGATGACGACGACAAGATGCGAGCAGCGCGACTGACAGCGATAAAGCGCAAATTGATAAGAGTGGCACACTGAAGGGACTACCCGATATTCCGTACTGTACCGTTTCGGTAATTTCCGTATATGAGCCAAGAGGCTCTCCTTCTCTCCTTACAGCGGGTAAATTTTAAGGGGGGATATAAACGCGGAAGTACCACGATATGGCGTCATTTAGCGGATATGCCCTAAGTTGCGAAGCCCATGAAAATGGCTTGATGCTGAATAATAAAGGCAGTTATCATTCTTTGCACGATCTTTTCTTCTTGCATGAAAAATCCACTACACATAACACATATTACAATTGAGTGCACAAATTTTGTTTTTACCACTAATTTTCGGATTGTCAAGTTTAAGCGCAAAATCCTTCACTTAAACAGTCCACTCTATATCCGGCTCGAAGGATCATGTTTTTTAACGAGAAAACTTAACGAGAATTGTCCGGGTGAGATTCACACAAGCAAAGAACACGTGCGGAAAATCTGACCACGCGGTGAATTGTTTTGGATCTGGCTTGCTAACTATATCTGGACAAATCAGGAAAATTAGATACTTATCAGTGAACATCGTGATAGAATCCTTTATTGCAAATTAGGCTACAGTAATAAGTCCGCACGCGAAGCTCGCCGAAAGCTATGAAAATTATGAAGCGTTGCATTCGCGCTACTAATCAAGACTAACTTGTCTACACGACGCGGAAAGGAAGCGCGCAGTAATATGTGAGACGCGTCGTACGATTTAGTACACCTTCGACAAATAGCACTATTTACATAAATTGCTGTTGTCGATCAAAATAAATTGCGCCAATTTCAAACAATATGTATTTTCTCTTAATCTTTAAGAATATATTTTACAAAAATCATTTCTTTATAGTAGAAAATTCTCAAAAATAAAAAAAAACTATGATTTTCGAACTTTTTATTGTTCTGCAGCAGCTCCAAAACGAAAAAATCTATAAACAAATTTAGAAATATATTTTAGACAAATCTTAAGATACCCGACATTTTCAGAATTTTTCGAGTCATTTTGAAGGTCGAACAACTGTTGTTTTAATAATGTATATTATCTTCTAATCGAACATGTAATTTGCGATGAAAACTTTGAATTCAGATATTTGGAGCTACTTGACTATTTTCAGAATTTTTGCAGTCTTCATTGCAAGTTTACATGATTGATTAGAAACTAATATATATTATTAAAATAGACGTTTTTCAAAATTTTCGACCTTCAACATGACTTCAAAAATTCCGAAAAAATTCATGTATCTTAAGATTGATCTAAAATATATTTCTGAAATTTTGTAAATCTTGTTTGGTTTTTGGAGTTCCTACAAAAGAATAAGTTCGAAAAACGTGGTATTCGATTTTGAGAGTCTTCCACAATTAAAAATTATTTTTTGTCATATATTCTTAAAAATGCAGGAAAAATACATATTTCAAGTTGTATTAAATTGCTGTACCTTTCATTATTTTAAATCCACAGCAACTTTAAATATTTTTTATTCTGTTTACCTTGTTAGTGAGCTCAAACATTTTTGCCATCATACGGACTCTAGTTAATATCTAAGTTTTTATCAGAATTGAAAATTATTTTCAAGGCCAGGAAAAAAAGTTGAAAAATAGAATGTGATTGCTCTAACGAAGGGGGTGGTGGCTTTGGAAGAGGAGGGGGAATGTAAACAATGGAAATCTTATTTGTGTGGGTCTCATAAATATTTACAATAGTCATATTTACGAATCTTTGACAGGGGCTTTTGACCTATCTCTCGGGAATATCCTTTGCGGCAATATACTGAAAAGTATAGTATTTTAGGTGCCTTCCCTCCCTTGAGGGTTTCAGACCCCCCCCCCCCCCCCATATTTGAGTGATGCACCACACCGCTGGTTGTGCCCATTGAAAAATAAACAACAATTCAGCTACCAAATTATTAGTAACAAGCTGCCTGCCTTGAGACTTCTGTTGGTTCAGAGAACCCTTTCTAACGTTGCCACGACCCGCTAGAGGCCAACCCTCTTTGGGGTTACTACCGGACGGACACGGCACGCCGTAGCGCTCCCCCGTGTGGAACCCGTCGGTAGGGGCTTGACACCGCACCCTAGCTCCCCAGTACGGTGGGTATCTCGAGTCGTTTCACGATCAGGCAATCGTCGGGACAGACCAGCCGAAGGATCGGGTCCGTGAGGTCGTCAATTCTCAAAACTTGCTAAGAGAAGCGGATCTTTCAAAAGCATTGCTCCTCTTCGAGTTCGGGCACTTCGACCCCTCCCTCTTCCTTGCGGACGGAGTTACCCGCTCCGCTCTCTTCCACAAGTCCCCTGCGGGGGGCGGGAATATTCGAACGACAAACGTAAATATTAGCGTTCGCGTACCACACGCAATTTTTTTGTTTGTTACATAATAATACATATAGTAAAATGTCTTTTTTATATATTTTTTAAATGTATACATTTAATTTATTTTTTAATTTTTGGAATTTATTTCTCCACTTTTTTTAATTCAAATGTTGTTAATTTGAATTGTAAAATTTGAAATAAATGAAAATTATTAATATTTTTCTTTACATCAGGATGATGTGTCACGAAATTTATTATTCGGAACTTCGCGACCAAACTGAAACAGATCTGGCAATATGGCGGCCTGCACTCAGCTGATCAGCGGCGGCGCTTTACGTTCAGTACGAACAGCATTGAGGTTTTGACGTTTGTGTATTTGAAAAAGAACAGCTTTGTGGAAAAGTTCTTGAAGATGACAGAATAGAGATTCGCCTGAAAAGGGGCTGGAGCACCGACTTGGAATTTTGACAACGGTCTGAGGTCTTCAAGTTTCCTTGCCAGTGAAAAAATAAAAATTTGTACCTCCAGCAACTCTACAAAAACGTAAGTGAACTTTTTTCAATGTAATGTTGAAATGATCTGGTAAGTGTAGTTTATAATTTACAAAATAATCTTCGAAGTTGATTGCTGGAAAGAAATTGAAAAAGATTCTAAAGAAGTGTAAACAATGGTATTAAGAATTTAAATAATTTGTCCTAATGTCATGTATCATGTACAGAGAGCAGCAAATACTAGTGGTTTGTCTTTCCGACACAAGTAGCCAAGTAGACAAGTAGTTCGTCTCTATACATTAGTGAGTTGTCTTCCAATATTAGCCAGTTGTCCTCCGTCACGAGCCAGTCATATTTAGACATTAACCATTCGTGTCGGATGACGACTCACTAATGCGTAGAGACGAACTACTTGTCTATAAAAACAAAACATTATTAGACACAAGCCGGTTATGTCGGAAAAACAAACCACTAGTATTTTCTGTTCTCTGTACATGATACATGACATTACGACAAATTATTTAAATTCTTAATACCGTTGTTTACACTTTTTTATAATCGTTTTCAATTCCTTTCCATCAATCAACTACGAAGATTCTTTTAAAAATTATAAACTATACTTCCAAGATCATTAGTATCATAGTTCGTTCAGCGACTATGTGTACATATTTTTCAGCATTTCTTGGTATTTTGAGTGTGAAATGCACTAGAAATGTATTTGCGATATATGATAATTAATAAAGAAAGCATCTAATAATATACTTGATTGTTACAGTCGATTGTCGATGATATGCAACAATTTAGATACAAAACAGTGTCCATAAATTGTATAAGGCCTCGGAGGTCACCTGCCGGTAATCGGTATCACCACGCGGGCCGCACCTTCCTTGGCACAGTGAATCTTCTTTGCGCGAGCCTGCAGTCCGATGGTGAGGTTGAGTTTGACTTAGAAAGACCCCCACAGTCAAATTTCCTTGGAGATACTCCTTGATCCCCGCGATGATGTCGTCGCAGCAACTCGTGGTATTGAGCTAGTTGAGCGTCATCTACAAGATTATAATATCGCTTCTTGACAGCTTTCTCGACGGTTGAAATGTGTAGATACTTTCACTATTATCGCGTATATTTATTATATACGTAAAGTTACATCATCCGCGTGGAGGATGTATGCCAAAAGCGCATACTATGGGAAGAGAGAGAGAGAGAGAGAGAGAGAGAGAGGGGAGAGAGGGAGAGAGCCCTTATCTTTTTTGTTTGTATATCGACTTTGTATGCCGAGACTATGGATCAAACGATGACTGGCGACGAATAAAAGTATTTGATATAAAAATTTCCATTAATTTTCTATACATCTATAATATATTGCTGGTATAGTAATAGGTATTTAGAATTTTCAAAATGTGGTAATGGATTCGTAATCTGCAATCTTGAAAACCTCTCTACAGGATGGCTTGCATAAATACATTGAATACTTTTCCTAGTAATGAATTTTTTGTGAAAAATTGAGGTATTTTTTAGCATTTGTTTATTTAAATCAACGAATTGGTAGCCAATATTCACTACTAGTATGTTATTTTAGATTTTGTGTTTTCTTTATGGACTGCTCTCTTTCTCTCCTAGGTGCTTGTCAGAAATAACATAAATTAGAACCACATTCAACAAATACGGCGAAATATACTGCAGGAAAAAGGATTGTGTAAAGTTCGGCGTGTTTGCAATATCAGTAAAATCGCCCTCACAACTCATTTTTCGCGATAACTGCCTATATATAATTTATATATATCGACGATAAAATGTAAAGGCGAGCTAGTAATAGTGCATATAGTCAAAGCGGAACCGTAAAAAGTAATTATGTAAAATTCAATAAATAACTTTTGCTGCTTTTCAAAACTTTGGCCTTCTAAAGGCGAATATAAACATTCCATACGTTCGCTGTCGAAATTTGAGCAAAATCGGTACAATAATAGTGTAAAGGCCCTGTTTGAAACACCCTACACTACTGGAGGTTACAAGTTAGAAGTAAGTAAAACGGGGATCAGTATGCAAAGTTAAAGAAAGAAAACTTTGCAATTTCTACTTTCATCAGCTTCTTCACTAATTTTATGCAGGTTTACTGTCTTACTACTGCATTTTTTGTATATAATACAATTTCTTTATTACAATAATTTTGATATTGAACTTTATGGCGATCCAATTACTTTTAATTTGGTATGTGTCATATATTCAAGAGTACACATTTTAATGAAACATTAATTATTTTTGTAATTCATGGAGCCGGCATTACTCTTAGTCGTTCATAAGCAGCTTTCTCTAAAGATTCTCGATGATCAGGGTGCGTAATTTGAATTAATGCATGCGCCCGCTGCTGTAACGATTTGCCAAATAAACTCGCTATACCCCATTCAGTAACCACATAACGCACAAGTGCTCTGGATGTGACGACTCCAGCACCTGAAACAAAATGGTTGCAAAAGTAAAATATCTAAAACCGAAGTAACTTTAAAAAGATACAGTGTTATTATATACAATATTAAAAAATCGTTTAATCTTTCACACTTAACATACTAAGATTTTAAGTTCTGCATTAATCGAACCAAGACAGCAAGCAGTCTTATACATTACTGGACGCTCTTGCATATAATACGAGTAGGGTTACAAGGTTACATGTTATTCAATGTAAAAAGTCATGAATGAGTTTATCATCGAAAGTAAAGAATATTTCTAGTGTACCTAAATGCCGCTATTCTTGGTCATGTAAATATCTACCTTCAGCACAAAAGAATTGCATATTCTTTATACACCGGGTACGAACGGGAGTACTGCATATAGGAAAGCCTATGTATCTTGCGACATTTTGCATCCTCTCTTCGGAACGGTCCAGATTTAAGTGGTAATTTATATCGCCACCTCTAGTTGTGACGCTGAATAGCAAAAATAACTAAGCTACCACATTATTGAAAACAAGCTCTCTGCCTTGAGTTCCCTGTTAGTTCAGAGGAATTTTTCTAACGTTACCATTGCCCATCAGGGGCTAACACTACTGACTAGTAGACATTGCGCCACTGTAGCAATCACCAATGTGGAGCCCACCAGCAGCGGCTTAACACCGTAACCTGACTTACCAGTGCGGTGAGTATCACCTGTCGTTTCTCGATCAGGCATTCTATGGTAATAGACCAGACCAACGATCAAGTCCTTGTGATCGGCAATTCTCAAAGTCTGTGTATGCGCACAGTTTTCAAAAGCATCGCCCGTCCTCGAGTTCGAGCACTTCGCTGCATCGCTCTTTCTTACTTACGAAAATACTCGATCCACACAACCCGGAACACTTGCGGATACCCCTTCCTACAATTACCAGAATAATATTTATCCGTTTTTGTTTGAATTTTTCAAACTCTGTATACCCTCCTCCCCCCGAGCACTGAAACGGTATACAGAATATATCCACATTTTTTACCATCTAATCTTCATAATCCAAAACATCCTCACGAGACGCTCGAGTAAATACACATTTAGACTCTCGGCCTTTCCTACTATTGTTTTGTAATACAATTAAGAGTGCTGTTACTGGTTCCTGATTCTGTTCTGCTATACAATGAGATATCAACAAATCTTCTTAATATTTGATTCCGTTTTATAACTTTGAAGTTTCAATAATTCAAAAACAAAGAGTAGCATAGACATAATTTTGTTTAAAACGTAATCTAAATCTTAAATCTGGTTTATTTTGAAGTAGTTGGTATAGTATAAAAAATATAAAATTAAAACTTTTCTGATAAGAAATTTTCGAAACATTGAACTTCAAGCACGCAAACTATGTTGATTTTTAATCGATTATGAAAAAAACTTTAATAAATATTTCTCTCTATTCTTCGGAAATAGTAATGAACACAAAATACCAAGTTGTTGATTTAGAGATATAATTTTCGCCATGATGTCATTTCACCACATGTTTATCATTTGATATTATTATCATATTCAAACCGCAAAAGAGGCTATATTCTCTGGTGGTGCTTGTAATGCTAAAAAGTTGACTGCCCTATTAGCAAAAGTTGTTATATTAAGATCTGCGAAAGGAACTATGTATTTATACATATTTAAATAATAAAATCTAAATTTCTAATGTATACTATTTAGGGAGGAAGTCGCGTACGCTTGTACACCGAGGCAGAATTAATAACTCATTGAATTTATGTAATTAATAGTTTCATAGTATACAGGGTGTCTCATTTTAATCGTACACGTAAATAACTCGCCAGGGAAGCCTCCAATCGAAAAAATCGTATGGTCTGAAGTTGTAGGAAATGGAGGGAGATATCGAACGATGACCTTGAATATGACCTTGAATGCGATTTTAAAGGTCATTTGAAGGTCAACATTGATTGTTTCAGTAGAAACCCCATTTTTCTATTGCAGGAATAAAAAGGGCGGGAAATTTTACGTTCAGAATGATATGTTCTACTGGGGCTTCGAAAGTCATTTCAAGCAGTCAGTTTATCAATATCCCCATACGTAATTCATGTGACAAGGCCAGAATAAAAAAAAAGGTAGAGATAACAGTTGTAGGACATGGATGGAAAATCGAACCGTGACCTTGGATAGGACAGTGTATTCGATTTTAGAATGAATTTCTTTTCAATTTATTACCGTTGGCATTAAACAAATGATATCAAACAAAAAAACATAAAACAAATGATCAATGTTGGCAATCATGATTCAATTCAATAACAAGCTGATCTCGGTAAACAGTAAAAAACAATGCTAATACAACTTAAAAAATAATCTCAGTATTTATCTCAAAGAAGTAATTAGTAATTGATTTATACCAATGATAATTTTAACTTACTCCAAAATAGCTATAAATAATTAAAATGTCATAAATTACCATATGTTAACTAGCTGTTTGACTAAATATCAATCTGTATTTTTCCAAATCGGTTCATAAAGAGATATCAGCATGCATTGTAATTTCTGTACACACATAATACCGGCGCGGTTAAACTAAAGGATCCGAATGTAAAAGAATATTTTAATTAGCTATGGGATACTAATAAGTATAGGTATATTTCTTGACCGCTTTAATAAATATGCGGGTTGGGTGGATCGCGAGATGACTCGCGAATTAAGACCGCGATATGATATCGCGATTTGATTCGATGATTTGATTGCGCGAATAATTATTGCAACGCTACCTCTTCCCCTCGAAAGTGCTCTAGATCCCCATTCTCTCATTCGAAGCGTGCTTTTAATAGCATCAGGTGGTCATCGGCACGATGCGGACCCCCTGACGCTCGGGGCCTGGCAGGTCTGTTTTTCCTACATCTCCTCTTCGAAAGCGCTCGTTTTATATTCCCATCCTTGGGAAAACACATGTAACTTCGACCATCCCTGAGAAAACACATGTAACTTCTAAGCATATTAGATATGTCGGGACCTATACTGACGCTCAGGGCCTGGCAGGTCTGTTTTTCCAAAATCTCCCCTTCGAAAGCGCTCATTTAATATTCCCAACCTCGGGAAAATACATGTAACTTCTAAGCATATTAGATAATACGTCGGGACCTATATCTCATAAAGATGATATACGAGTTGAGACGCGTGTAAAATTTAGTCATTACGTTCCCCATGATCTCATTCCTCCGTACTTTTAAGATTTACGATCTGGGCCGACGCCCGAGACGCGACGATGACCTACTAACGATCGGGGTCTGGCAGCTACGACAGGTGCTTAAAAGACGCCATGCAAGTCTCAACGCGTTCCTAAGAATATTCACTCATGAACCCGTTAAAACACACGTGAAAACACATGTAACTTCTAAGCATATTATCTAGTATCTCGGAACATATAGCTCTTAAAGTTGGTATACGAGTTGAGACTCGTGTAAAACCCATTAGTCAATACGTTATATATCGGCCCTCTCCTATTTCTTTACAATAATCTCACCAGCGAATCATATAAATCCCTCGATAGATCCACGGAACTATCAGTTTCTACCGAAAATTGACGCTCCGTAGTTTTCCATCGTTCTCCACAAAAATAAAGAAAAATAAATGGAAGTCGCACGATATCTCAATGGGCTCTATACGTGGGTTGAATATAAATATTTTAATATAAAAAAAATTGTAACACATCCACGAATACAATTCGCGAGGATTTCGAAAGTGAAATTGAAAGTTTACGGCCATATGCAGCGACATCAGTAAAATACAACATAGAAAACGCTGTGGAGTTGGCAGTCAACCGCCTCATTGCCATGCGAGAGAAAATTAAATCGATGAATTTTAATACACAGGAGGAAGACTAGGATATTGGTGATGAGAGATTCGATCATCTGGATTCGGATATGGAGCAGAAGATAAATAATATTTTAGATTCGTTCTCTCAGCTCTTCATTTATGAGGAAGTTGATTCACCATTCGAAAATCGCATAAAAATTGGACTCGCGATCAATTTTGAATACTGGAATTTCAATGATTTCTTTGATGCTGTAAAATTAAAAGTGTTCAATACTCTACGCGTAGCTTTCCAAGAGTACCAGTATGTGAATGTGAGCATAGTTTTCGGGGGAGAGATATGTGATACAGAAACAACGCTACACTACATTGAGAATTCTGATAGTGGATATGAAAAATTACGTATCACTTCAAATTTAAACAAGTGGTATGAAGAAAAAATAATATCTCAGATTTCATCAAATCTTGAAAATCTCGCATCCGATTTTGAATATCAGCACCCCCTATTTTTTCAAATTCAAATATGTATGACTGTATAAGTGCTATTCAACTCATCTATTCCAATATCTATGTCCATGTGTGTGTGTGTGTGTGTGTGTGTGTGTGTGTGTGCGTGTGTGTGTGTGGAAGTAGAACCTTAACTACTCCTGTCAATAGCTTTTTTTTCTCAGACTTTTTTTATGCAACGGGCAAAACTAATAGACAGTTAATGATCACCCCACTAAATAGCTCGAAAAGCACAACAAATACGACGTATATATAAATATGGTGCCAGGATATCAAAAATCTCAAGTGTTGGCACGCTGCAGAATCGTCGTTTTTGTTTTTATCAGAGACCACCCAAGTTTTTATTATATCAAGATGGTTCATGTGCGGAAAGTTTTTGCTTCCTGGAAAAGGTCCTTAAAAGATCCCCTCATAAAGGTTTATCGTACCCTGGATGAAGACGCTACTTTGGATCAGTTCCATAACTTCATCGAAGAGTGCCGCGAAATCGCCGACAAAATATATAAATATATAAAGTTAAATCGCGGTATTCCAATCGGTACAAAAACCGTCCATAGAATAACGAGCACATCGCATCTTAGGACTCAAGGCTGCAGCATCAAGGAACTTGATGAGGAGGAAAAGGAGTTGAAAGGACCCCGAGGAAATCTCGTTCTCGAGGAAAATGTGCAATCCGCCTTCAATAAGCGCCTTCGTACCAGCCTGGTGGTAAATATAAAATATTTAGATCCAGCACAATTTTTTGAAGAATCAAAAGCTGTCATAATAAAATACGTGCGTGGTGCAATATGTGATTTTAATAATGTGAAAGTGTGCACCGTGTTTTCGGGACAGTTTGTGCATGGTGAGCAGGAAAATAATAAGTACTTTAGTAATAAGTACGTTGCACTATGTGCTACAAGTAATTTAACGGAGTGAAGACACCCATTCTTTCATCAATTGAAGAATTTCAAGAGCGCGACTCGGACTGGGCATTATCTTGTGTAGTACATTTGCAATCTATGTCTTCACTATTTTCATAGCGATGAGAAATTGTGTGCTCATAAAATCAATTGCTGTAAAACGAATGAGTATGCAGTTAAAGTACCGGAACAAAACACTTTAAAATTTAAAAGTTTCGGTCGTGCGATGCATGTCCCTTTCACAATATTCGCCAACACCGAGTGTCTCCTTGGTAAAGTAGAATCGGAGACAGCACCTAAGTTGGCCTATAAAGAGTATAAAATTTATAGTGTAGATCTACCTGCATTATAACGACGACTCATCGTTGTCCCGATACCGCTTACACCGAGGGACCAACTGTGCTTCCTGGTTTGCTGAGGAATTGACGGAGTTGTCTGAAGATGTCAATCAGGTAAACACTCACTTTATATAATTAATTAATTACATTATTTATTCTTGGGGGGTCGGTGCAGTATCCGCATTAACACAGGATCTCTGCACTAACTGCGTGTGGTCCAGGTTCGTAAATAAATGAAAGGAACACTTGAGCACTTTGGGTTATCACATTTTAATTTTCTCAAAGCGGCAGGATACAAAGCACATTTTCGTACATGTTGCCGTAGAATGTCTTTAAGACAATTGATAACTGGGAAAGCCGAGTTTCCTTCACGCACGTGTGCGTGCAAATGAATTTTCTTATGCGAACACGCGGTCAATGGCCGAACACTCCGAAGCCCGGTAGCGCACGGGTGGAGTGAGATGCGGTGTGAAAAGTTTGCGAAATCTCGTATCGTGGGGAAACTCACGATCGGCGAGACGATTGTTCCGTAATTCCGCGTAAAATTGGATAACGCGACACTAAACAATTCGAAAGAAGAAAAGAGAACTGTTCGCGAGGCACACGTGACGACGGTTCTCCTTGAAGTAGCCGGAAATCGTGTTGCACCTTCCCAGGAAATCAAAGAGTGGTGCCGCAGGTGGGCTTAATCGGAAAAGCTTTTCTGGAAAAGCGCGAGAGATTTGAGATTTTATCGTTGCCAATGCGAAGCGATAAGAGCTACGTTACAGAGTTCAGGCGCGGTATGTCCGTGCGTACAGATGACGCGACAAGTATCGTTTTGCCAGTCCACCGATAAACATAAGGCATTGAGGTTTGATCGAGAAACATTCCACCCGCCTTGCGGTATCGGTACCGCAATAATCTTACAAACTACTTAACTAAATACATGAGTGAGTAAAACGCTGACTTAGAACTAACGCTAGAGATCTGGCACCGTGCTACCTTCGATTGCTATCGGCAATAGGGCCAGCTTGATAATCGGTCGTGTGTATGAGGATGACTTAGTGCGAATCGTCACAACCCGAACGCGGCCATCATGACCTGGATGGCATTCGGTTACACGCGACAAATCCCATTTAGCAGGCGGCAGACCGTCATTGCGCAGGAGGACGCGACAAGTATCGTTTTGCTAGTCGACCGATAAACATAAGGCGTTAAGGTTGATAGAGAAACAATTCGTTTGTAAAATATCATAACAATTATACACAATTAATACAAATTAAACTTAAACTAATATAATAAACTTTATATTTTCAAAGGATGCCTTTTTTTATTCCAGATTTTGATGGACACGAACCCGATGAACTTCACACAGAGAGAAGAGAATTCATTTCGGTCAGCGACGATATGCCACATCTGCGGGCGCTCTTTTGGCGACGCTGAATACAAAGTTCGTGACCACGATCATCTCACTGGTCAATTCCGAGGTGCTGCACATAACAATTGTAATATTAATTATAAATTTAGTTTTAACTTACCGATAATATTCTACAATTTAAGTGGCTATGATGCTCATTTCTTAATGAGCGAAGTCCCCAATTGTTTCGAGGGAAACGTAAAAGTCATTCCATGCAATATGGAAAAGTATATATCAATTATAAAGCGCGTACAAGAGAGAGAGATTAAGATCATATTTTTAGATTCCCTTAGATTTTTAAACTGCTCCCTCGAAAAGTTGGCGCCTTATTTAAGTAATGCAAAAAAGAATGTTAAAATCCCACTTTCCAAATGAGAAAAAATTCAATTTATTAATACGTAAAGGGGTTTTCCCTTACGATTACATAGCTGAAATGAGCGTCCTAGATCAATCATGTCTTCCTCCTTGAGACAAATTTTTTAATAAACTGTACGAGTGTGATGTCAGTGAGAATGATTATGTACATGCGATGAATGTGTGGAACGTATTTAAGTGTAATACTCTGCGTGAGTATTCAGACTTATATTTGAAAACAGTGTTCTTCTACTTGCGGATATCTTTAAAAATTTTAGCACAACTCTGTTGAAATCTCACGGTTTAGATCCTGCACATTAATACACTCTACCTGGATATATTTGGGACTGTGCTCTCAAGCATACCCGAGTAGAGTTGGAATTATTCACGTATGTGGACATGATAATGTTTATCGAGAGCGGTATAAGAGGAGGTCTTTCGCAGTGCTCAAACAGATACGGGAAGGCAAATAATAAGTATATGCCTGATTATGACCCTTCAAAAGAGTTTTTATGTGCTTTGTAAGTATTTAAAGTACTTTGATATTAATAATTTGTATGGATGGAAAATGAGTCAATCACTGACTACCGGACGTTTCTTATTACTCGCTACATTAACTAACAAGGAACGGTATGACATACATTACCAAAAAAGCAAGCGCTCACTCACGGTATTATTTTAAATATAATTCATAGGATACTAAAATTCAAACAATCTCCATGGTTGAAATGTTATATTGACTTCAATACCAAATTCCGCACAGACGCGACAAATTATTTTGAAAAAAATTTGTATAAATTGATGAACAATGCGGTATTTGGGAAAACCATGGAGAATGTTCGAAAAGAGTGGATGTAAGCATTAAAAATAAATGGGATGGTAGATACGGTGTTGAAGCGCTCATATCAAAACCAAATTTTCATCGATTAGTAATATTTGGTGAAGACTTGGTCGCTATACAACTTAGAAAATTAGAAGAAGTTATAGATAAGCCTATATATGTCGGAATGCCTATTTTAGATATTTCTAATACTGAATTTTACGAGTTCCATTACGATTATGTTTCAGAAAAATTTAAAGAAAC
The DNA here is from genome assembly GCA_030407085.1 of Trichopria drosophilae. Lineage (NCBI taxonomy): Eukaryota > Metazoa > Arthropoda > Insecta > Hymenoptera > Diapriidae > Trichopria > Trichopria drosophilae. The sequence continues at coordinate 58,125,571 of CM059587.1, forward strand.
GGCGAAATTGTTATATACCGATACCGATAGTTTAATTTATGAATTTAAGTGTGATGATGTATATGATTACATGAAACGCGATATTAATATGTACGATACGAGTGATTATTCCAAACATAATGAGTACGGTATGCCGCTAGTCAATAAAAAAGTTTTATGGTTAATGAAGTATGAATGTAGTGCAAAAATATACCAAATGCAGCAAAAATCTAATTTTATCTTAAGTAAATCTTCCTTCCAACTATTCAACCATCATTCGTTCCACCATATTAGTCTTAAAGTAATAAATCTCCCTTGTCGACTCAGCTGTTATGCCTGTCTGCGAAACCTAGCCATTTAACAAATACTTTATATCCTTTTTGACGTAGAATTTTTTCAATCAGGTAAACATCTGGATATTTAGTACGTTGCAGTTCAAATTCATAAAATCCACCTGATGTTCGGTTTCTATCCTTGTCTTTTAGTGAATATATTACTGGACTCGTTTTTTAACTTGTATTATTTTAAACACTTCAGTAGTCCAATTTGGTGTATATCCCTTTTCATATATATGTTTAAATTTACTAATACGAACTTGTTGACCTACTTTAAACTTTGGATGATTGTTGCGCTGTTATCGACCTGCGCGTCGATTTACAAATTAAATCAGACTCGCAGCGCCATCTCCGAACGAGAGTTTGTACTGCGTCGCGCAATTATTATCGATCTCATATCGACCCCCTGCGAAGCGCCGAAATCTTTGAATTTCGCGGACTTTTCCAGGAACTCTAGTTACTGATAAAAGCCACCCGCGGCGTAATTCTTTGAGTTCCTGAAAAGGTCAAAGACGACTTCCGTTTTTCAGATTCGGTTAATCACTGCCACGTGTGATATCGCGCTCTTAAGCCGCATAGAGAAAAAAATCACGATTTAGTAATTCCGTGCAATATTTCACGTTTTGTCAGTTGGCGATTGACCCTCCTTACTCCTCCGCGAATTCCGCTCGCTAATTCGCATCTCTCGCGAGTGTAAGGTGCTGCGGTAAATTGCTACGTTGAAATTCGCCATCGACGCACGTCAGACACGTGCAAATTTTGTTACACGTTCACTTCCGAACATAGACTAATGTGTACAAACCTTGCTGAATTAATTAAAGTGTTCATTTTCAAATTTCAAAGTCAGTGTCCAACCAATTGTTTTATTTCACGTGGGCCTGAACTCCACAGTATTCGAAGCTAACCATCCAACAGTTTCGGAGGATATTGCAACGAAACAACATTTGGCGATCCTGCCAGGATCTCTACGTGAGTAAAGTAAAGTGGACATTCAGAAAATGGGACAGATCTTTAATTTATATATTAAAGACATATTATTAAAAGACTATTTAAAAAAAAAGACAGTAGTGAATTCGGGAGTGCCGACAAAAACGACGGTTTTGAATTCAAAATTCAAAATCCATCGCGCGCATATAATTAGTGCGCGAGACCACATATGATTAGCGCATTCAAACGCTTCGGTCGTTTTCGTCATTCGTCGGTTGTTTCCGGATAAGCCATTCGGAATCGACAACTTCGACGTGACGTCACGGCGGGGGGCGCGATCTTCGCCAGCCGTTCCGCGAGCGAACGTTCCATTTCGTTGCTCCGGCAGCCGTTCGGGTATCTCCATTTCGGAGCTCCGGCAGCCGTTGCCGCGAAACTCCATTTCGGAGTTCGGCCACCTTCGGCCTTGCTCGGAATTTCGCGATATCACACGCATTTGTGCCAGTGGCACTCACACGGTTTCGCTACTTCACCGATTGGTGACGTCAGCAAGAAGGAGGTTCGAGCACCGCGGCTCCCTTCTCTCGCGTTTCGTTGCCTAGTCGCAACGTCTTCAGATCTGAGGCTGTCTCACTCAGTCACGCCTCATTACCGCGTGATTGGATTCTTGTGCGAGCGCCCTCCTGCGCCCCGATCGAATCCTCTCACCTCTTCGCAGTCTCGACTCTACCAGTGCGACGACAGCGCATAGCTCGATCAAATAAAACGCATTTAATTTCGTCAAAATTGAGCACGAAATAAAAATGCCCAGACGAAACACGTCCGATACTCTCGATGAGTATCATGAGATGATCCAATTAATAGCTCAGCAAACGAAGGCAGTCACCTCGATAACACGAGCTGCAGATTTGCTGAAAAATGATCCTACGGTTGATCAAGCACGCACGCGACGTGCGTACATCGAAAAGATGTGGGACCAGGTTCTCTCACGGGATGCGCACATTTCCACATTTGAGACGCTTCCTACTTGTGCGTCTCATGAATATTTTGCTAGTAAGTTTATGGAGACGCATAAAGAAATTTATTTGAACACCGTTGCTGGTTTGTCAGCCATCATTAATACTGTTTCACCACCAACGTCCACGCCGACTACCGTCAACGCTCCAGCCGCTGCAGTCTACGAAGGTCAACGAAGAGCACAAGTACCAACGTTAAAATTACCTCAATTTTCCGGGGAGTTTTCGCGTTGGATTGAGTTCCGTGACCATTTTCAGGCACTTATCATTAATGATAAATCTTTCGACGCACTACAGCGCCTTTATTATTTAAAATCTTGTCTGGAAGGCGACTCTGCTGCGTTATTAAAAAACGTTGCAGTGACTGCCGACAATTTTGATTTAGCCTGGAAAATGCTTACCGAACGGGACGAAAATAAACGTCGACTATTGTTTACCGAATTAAATAAATTATTTTCCATGAAATCGATTTCTCGCGAAGGCTCCGCGGGGGAGTTGCGACAATTACTGGACTCAGCGCAAGAGTCAACGGATGCGCTCGCGAAGCTCGGTCGTCCGGTAAATGACGATGTGGTAGTCTTTCTTATTTCGCAACGTCTTGACCGTGTAACTCGCGAAGCTTGGGAGTTTTCGCTTGATGGTGACGAATTCGCTTCATATGACGAACTGTCCACATTTCTAAAGTTGAAAATTCGTGCACTAGAGGCATCAACGCCTAATGTAAAAGTCGCTCGTCAACAACTTTCGAAGCCTCGAGCTAAAGCTACCACTTCCACGTCAGCGTCAAATCATTTCGCGCAGTCTAAGCCAAACGGCAAGTGCATTATCTGTAATAATGCACATTCAATTTACAGGTGTGCAGTATTTAAGGGTAAAAATGTGTCCCAACGGTGGGACCTAGTTAAACAGCACGCGCTGTGCTTTAATTGTTTATCGCTGACACATAAATCAGATGAGTGTAAAAGTGAACGCTCATGCTTTAAATGTAAACAGCGCCATCATTCACTTTTGCATCCCGGGTCGAGTCAAACGAATAACGCGTCCGCAGAAGCTAATACGCCGAGTTTCAGTTCAACAGATGTTGATGTAAATTTGATTCAGTCGCATTTAAGTACATCTCAAGTACCTGCACATATCGTATTAGCTACTGCGTGGATTTTAGTCACTGCAGCATCGAAGCGCGTTGTCAAATTTCGAGCGTTACTCGATCAAGGATCCACGCACACATTTATATCGCGAACCGCCGCGAACGAATTACGCTCAAAAACATATGCTACGTCGATGAGCGTAAATGGAATCGGTCAGCATCGCTCAGCGACCGTTGATTGCGTGTTGCCAATATCGATCAGCTCGGTGAAAGATAAACAAGTCGCGTTAACAACTGATGCGCTCGTACTTGATCAATTAACAAAGAACGTTCCGAAGTTCAAGCATCCAGTATCGCATTGGCCTCACCTCAAAGGTCTCGAGTTCGCGGACGGGAATCTTGTGGATGACACACCGATTCATGTGATCATCGGTGCAGATCTTTATGTGTATGCGATGCGCGATGGAATCATTCGTGGCCGACGCGACGAGCCGGTCGCTTTGAATACCATTTTTGGTTGGGTCCTTTCAGGTACCACTAACACGCGAACGATTCGAACGATTCGAGTAATACGCCCGCCGTGCAGACGCATCACCTCCATGTTAGCGACGATGACCTCAAGTCGGCCCTCACGAGATTTTGGGAGATTGAGGACGTGTGTATCGATATGCCGATGTCAGAAGATGACGCAAAATGCGAGCGTCATTTTCAAACCACACATTCACGTACTCTCGATGGCCGCTACGTTGTCCGGCTTCCACTACGCGGTGACCCATCGCCCGCACTCGGCGACACATACCGACGCGCCGTACAATGCCTGCACGCTATTGAGCGCCGTCTTGCTACTCGACCTCAAGAATGAGCTGCGTATTCGGACTTTATGAATGAATACGTGTCGCTCGGACACATGCGGGTTACAACGACGCGGCCAGAGGCCGCACCCGTGGTTTACCTCCCCCATCATCCGGTTATGAAGCTCACGAGTACCACCACGAAGACTCGGGTTGTCTTCAACGCCTCAGCAGTTTCAACATCAGGCAAATCGTTTAATGACCTGCAATTCGTCGGTCCTAAATTGCAAGCCGATTTGCCCCTTCTCCACCTTCAGTGGCGAACATACCGATATGTTTACACAGCCGACATAGAAAAGATGTATCGGCAAATTTTAGTCGATCCCCGCGATATCGAATTGCAGCGCATCCTGTGGCGCAAGCAACCTTCGGATGCCATATCGGAATATCAGCTGTTGACTGTTACGTATGGAACAGCCAGCGCACCATTCTTAGCCCTGCGCGTTCTCAGACAGCTTGTTGAAGACGAGGGTGCCGCATTTCCACTCGGGAAAGATGTCGTCCTTTCACATATGTTTGTGGATGATGCTCTATTTGGCGCGGATACGATCGATGATGCCATCGCTATCCGTGACCAAACTAATGCGCTGCTGAGTAAATGCCATTTTACCCTTCGCAAATGGTCCAACAACTCAGCCGCAATGCTCGCAGACATCGATCCATCGAATCACGGTATGTCTTGCGACAAAATGCTCCAGAATGATGACAGTGTGAAGATCCTCGGTATCGCGTGGCGACCTGCCTCCGATTCCTATTGCTTCACACTGAATCCCAACCCTCCGTCGCTCATCACGAAGCGAACAATCCTGTCGCAGATCGCTCGCATCTTCGATCCGCTTGGATGGCTTGCGCCTGTGATCGTCGTTGCAAAGCATTTGATGCAACTGCTATGGGCTTGCAAGGTACCATGGGACTCGCCTCTTCCTGCAGATCTGCATCTGATCTGGGACACGTTCTATAACGAATTACCATCGCTAACGGACATATCCATTGCTCGGTGGCTTGAGACATCGCCATCAAGCTGCATCGAGATTCATGGCTTTTCAGATGCCTCCATGAAAGCTTATGCAGCTGTGGTATACGTCCGGGTAGAATCAACATCTGGTGAGGTCACGGTCAAATTACTAACCGCAAAGACGAAAATTGCACCTTTAAAGCAATTGTGTATTCCGTGATTAGAACTTTGCGACGCAGTCATCTTGGCCCGTCTATTGCACCAGATTCGCACCGTACCCGTATTCGCCCAATGTTACGTACAATGCTGGACGGACGCAACCATTGTGCTTGCATGGCTCAAGGGTCAATCTAACGAGTGGAAAACCTTCGTCGCCAATCGGGTAGCCTAGGTGCACACATTGTTACCCGAGGTCGTCATGTTCCGGGTATTGATAACCCAGCCGACTTAGCGTCCCGAGGTATGCCAGCATCTGGATTTGCGTCATCGGGCCTTTGGTGGCACGGACCATCTTGGCTATCTTCAGATCGTTTCGGTTGGCCCTCGTTGGATCCCTTGGTGCCTGACGATGCACCTATGGAACGTAGATCTCATACATATGGTATCATATGGCCGCGAATGTGTCGGGTCCTAGCCCTTTGTTTGCGCGTTTCCACTCAGTGGAAGTCAACCGTTTCTGGCCAGCCACGGGTAACGGAACTAAGTCTCGTAGCAAATAGAGTCTTTGCCCTCACACAGGCTCCCGCATTTGCCAGAGAGATTGCCATGCTCTCGACCAATCCGATGGCACCTGACGGAGAACGCCATCTTCGAAATGATCAAACGCTTCCAAAAGGAAGTCCGCTACGAAACTTGAACCCGTTCTTGGACGCTAATGGTCTGTTACGCGTATGTGGACGCTTGTCGCTGTCCAAATTGCCGTATTCCGGAAAATTTCCGATACTCTTGCCTCGCGGTCATATCGCTTTACTTCTCGCGCGTCATGCTCACGAGCGATGCCTGCACGGAGGCATAACTTTAACGCTTAGTACTTTACGGACTCAGGTATGGGTGCTGCAAGCGCGAAAAGTAGTGAAGTCAGTAGTCGCTCACTGTGTACCTTGCGCCCGGCAGATCGCGAGGGTTCCTACTCAGATGATGGGTTCATTGCCACTGGCTCGTATAAATCGCCCAACTCGCGCGTTTATTGAATGCGGGGTCGACTACGCCGGACCTTTTCGGATAAGACTCGCAAGTGGGCGAGGCTCTAAGTCGCACGCCGCATACGTTGCTCTATTCGTGTGTATGGCCTAACGCGCCGTGCATCTGGAAGTAGTTAGCGATTACTCTTTCATGAATTCACGTCCGCTAGCTCCTCTGAGCGAAGGCATTGAAAGTTTAGAAACACTGACGCCTGCGCATTTCCTTGTCGGCGGCCCGTTGATTTCTGCACCGGCTCCATTAATGACTGATTTCTCAACCAGTCATTCATCGCGTAGGAAATTGTATCAACAATTACTAGATCAGTTCTGGACATGTTGGTCCAGGGACTATGTCACGTCCTGCCAACACAGATCGAAGTGGACCAGTCCAAGTACATCGCTGACCGTCGGGCAAATTGTTTTGATGCGTGATGATCAGCTGCCGCCAGCCAATTGGGCCTTGGCTCGTGTCATCGAGTGTCACCCCGGTCATGATGGTTTGACCCGGGTTGTAACAGTGCGTACGGCAAAATCCGTTTACAAAAGACCCATCACCAAATTGGCGTTGTTGCCAATCGCGTTCGAAGGTGACACGGTGCCAAGTGCTCAAAGTTAGTTTAAGTGTAGTGTTAAGCTCATGTATATAGTTAGTTAGTAATAAGTTTATTGCGGTACTGATACCGCAAGGCGGGCGGTATGTTGCGCTGTTATCGACCTGCGCGTCGATTTACAAATTAAATCAGACTCGCAGCGCCATCTCCGAACGAGAGTTTGTACTGCGTCGCGCAATTATTATCGATCTCATATCGACCCCCTGCGAAGCGCCGAAATCTTTGAATTTCGCGGACTTTTCCAGGAACTCTAGTTACTGATAAAAGCCACCCGCGGCGTAATTCTTTGAGTTCCTGAAAAGGTCAAAGACGACTTCCGTTTTTCAGATTCGGTTAATCGCTGCCACGTGTGATATCGCGCTCTTAAGCAGCATAGAGAAAAAAATCACGATTTAGTAATTTCGTGCAATATTTCACGTTTTGTCAGTTGGCGATTGACCCTCCTTACTCCTCCGCGAATTCCGCTCGCTAATTCGCATCTCTCGCGAGTGTAAGGTGCTGCGGTAAATTGCTACGTCGAAATTCGCCATCGACGCACGTCAGACACGAGCAAATTTTGTTACACGCGCACTTCCGAACATAGACTAATGTGTACAAACCTTGCTGAATTAATTAGTGTGCTCATTTTCAATTTTCAAAGTCAGTGTCCAACCAATTGTTTTATTTCACGTGGGCCTGAACTCCACAGTATTCGAAGCTAACCATCCAACAGTTTCGGAGGATATTGCAACGAAACAACAATGAATCTTTTCGTTCACAATTACATTATACACATTCCAATAATTATTTTTCATTGTCTTTATTAGCATCTTGCGGCTTCATTTTAATATTACGATAAGTGTTATTGTTATAATTATTAACCAAGTCTGGTAAGATATGGAGCTATTGATAATTACCATGAAGGCTAAACTGCGGCGACATTTTATTTTTCAAAGTACGACTAAAGCGTTCGCAAATTGGTGCTTTTAGATTACTGTATGTAGAATAAAAATTGATATCACGTTTTACATTAAATTTTCCAATTTCGAATTATAAAATTCATTTCCATCTCTCTTCTCTTTAGAAGTCATTATTGTTAAACAGATATGATAACGTCTTGATTAAAACTATTGGGTGGATTGTTGCAGATAATTTATTTATTCATATTTTTCAGGCTAACTAATTAATTCTTCCGTAAGGAGTACAAATGTGAAATATCCCCCTTCATAACATCCGTTATTGCATTAATCTTCTTTAAGGCTTCACTGTTTTTAAGGACATTTTGTTCAAGGACAAAAATTAATTTCTCAGCATCGTGAGCTACAGTACTACTCTCCCTTATGTCATAGGTATGTTTTTTTCAAGTCTCCTTCTGTATTAGCAGTATCTACCGTAAGACTATCAATCAAACCATTATTTTTATTCAAATCCTCTTTATTTTTCTTTACTTCCCGCTCTAAGACAGTGACATAATTCGTAAGATTGCTAAGAATATAATTATTTTTATTTAAATTAGGTTAGGTTAGTTTTTTGTTGATGTAATTCAATAATATAATTTCCGATATCTAAGGATATTATCCGCCTCTTTTCTATATCATTGTAATGTTTGTTTATACCTTGTTGCATTTTATTTATACTTTTTTCAAAATATTCAATCTTCTCATCATTTTTAATTACACCTTTACACAATTCATCTATTTGCTGTTTAATATCGTGAATAGATGTGTGGAACATTCTTAAAGTAATGGCATCATTCGGATCTCTCCGATTTCCGATATTACATAACTTTCTTTTCTCAAAATCATAAGAACCGTCTATAGAAATTTCAACACTTTGAAATACTTGCTTCCGTGCTCGTTGATACTAAAGTCCAAATACAGCGATGCTCATTATGATACTGACGTAATTATCGCAAAATTAATAGATTATATTAGCTTCGCGCAACTTCTCAGTGATCGATAAAATTTCATTCGAAAGACTCGAATTACCCGCAGCTTGCGATGCTATTAGAAGGCGCAAACTATCGACAAGTTCATTTGGATCATCACAATGCAGGTAATCAAATTTACGGTTTTATCCAGCAATCATGTATTCAGGCAAATTATCACCCTTTTTCGCAACATCTTTCAACATATCTTTGATATAGTTTCGATACTTGTGGGAAACATTATATCGAATAGGTTTTTCCTGATTCCAATATTTCCTATGGGCATTAGTTAAGGTAAGTATACATTTGTAATTGTTTAAATCAGATTGCAGTAATAGCAAATTTGTTATCCTTAACAATGACATTTTTATTCTTATACTCTATTGTCGAATCGCTGATTCTTGTATTACCACCTTCTATGCGAACACCTTAAATTGTATCAATGATATCACTTCTCTCGTGAATATTCCTCGTCAGAAACTTATTTGATAACCTTTCATCAGTATGATATGCAGGTGTTTTAATATCAATGCTAAATGTCTGCTCTAAAGGGGTATTATATGCATCAAGCATATCATAATCATCATCATCATCATCATCATCATCATCATTATCATCATAATCGTTAACATCATTAATTTCCATACAATCCATTAAAGTTTTGACTGTTTCACTTAGCGCAAGGTCATGCGTTTCTTTACCAATTTTTAATAATCGATGTTTCCGGCGAATAGATTCGCTAGCTTTGACAATTTTACGTAATACGTCTTGCTGCTGTTGAAGTGGGGAGGGCATGTTAATACATACAAGTCTCACTCTGCACTGACTTGTTACAACATTTTTTGTTAGTTCTTAAAATCATTTATGCTTATGAAACAATCAAAACCTATTCTATATCTTCCCTCTTCTAATTCACTGTATTTATCTATTACTATAAAGACATGCTTATCTGTCCAACATTGCGCACATATATTGTTGATCTATCTATCTCTATCTATTATTCTTGGATTCCAAACGGCAAGAAAAAATGACAAGGCGGGAAATGCTAGTCTGTTTGATCACTGTAACAATTTTCTTTATTATATGATAAGTATATCAATTTTCAAGCCAGTTACTACAATAAAAATGTTATTGGTAAACCTATATTGAATAAATCAATATTTGTAGAGAAAGCTCCATTAATCATTATTGATTGCTCTAAGCAGAATGAAGCTATAAAATGTCGATGGTCGACTCGAATTTGAATCAAAGGAAAATTTTCCTGCAAACACTTCTGCTTATTGTTTAATTTTACATGATCGCATTGTAGAATATAACCACAAGTGGAAATGTAAAGAAATTGGTTTGAGAGGGGAGTAACCATTATTGTGCGTGCGTCAATTAATGAATAAATAATTAATAAATAAAAATTTTTTTTTAAAAACCACGTTTTTATAATTCGACTAAAAAGGATAAAATAATTTTTCCCATCCACACAGGTCACTAATACCACGCCGAAATAAATACGCAATAATTTTTCATTTTATTAGGAAATAAAATATTTGTAAGACTTAAAATGGAAAACGTGGGACGCAATAGAGGTAACAGAAATGACTAGCATGTCTAAACTAGCGTATCATATTGTTCATTTAAGCATAAGTTTCTCATTTGTTATTGTTCGTCGAGGAGTCATTTCTGTTACCTCTATTAAGATTATGAATAATTGATATTCTTCATATTAAAAATCCAAACTGATTACATAAAAATTGTGCATACAATATGGAAGCAATTTTATAAATAAGTTTTCTACCTTCAATAAAATTACATTTTAGGTTTTAAATTTATTATTTAATAAACAAAAAGAGGACATCACGCAATCCATTAAAACGCGTCATGTCCCTTCACTCAGCTCATTCATTCTCTCTCTGTATGTTTTTTCCGAAATGAGAATAAATAAGCTGAGCATTGACGGTCAAACCAGCTTCTATTAAACAAAACGAAACTCTTACTTCATTTGGGGATTTCGTCGCCATCTACCGGACCCCGTGAGAACTCGCGTGGTTTCATACGTGTACATCGCTTGCATTTCGGCCATCACCGGCGCCGGTTCTGTTACATAACGCTAGAGGGCGACATAACTCGAAAATAAAGTAGCATATCATTTTATACATAAGTTGAGTCACACGTAACCAGTTCACCTACATTTTTCTCTTCTTTCCTGAAGGGAAGTAAATGGATATCGCGACTTTCTAATCCCCATATTAAAATTTAGTATTCACGGTCTCTCAGTGTAAGACTGTTTTTGAAGTCCATTGTATTGGTAGTAATTCGGTCGGAGGTCACTTTGCTTTTAGAATATCAACTTTCCGTTTACGTGACTATTTTTTGTCTACCCTTCATTGCTTAAATCGAATTGCAAGATAAAAATGAATCCTGCTACAGTTCCCGAAAAAAATCGAAATGATTCTTATTTATGGTGAATGTAAGAGGAATATTGACGATGCTGTTGCGTTGTATGCTGAGCGTTTTCCAGATAATGCTCGCTCGCGTTCTTTTTTTTACAAAGTTGTGAATGCCTTTCACTCTGATGGCAGCGTACAAATGAAAAAAAGGAAGCGAAGATTAACAGTTACAGGAGAAGCTAACGAAGTAGCTGTACTAGCAGCTATTCACCAAAATCCACATGTAAGCACACGACAATTACATCGCGATTCCGGCATTTCCAGAGACAGTATTCAAAGAATATTGCATCGTCATAAGTTTCACCCATATCACATTTCACTGCACCAGGAACTAGATGGCGATGATTTTCATAACCGCGTGGTGTTTTGTGAATGGGCATTTCAAAAAATGGAAACGAACCACAATTTCTTTGCTAATGTATTATTTTCAGATGAATCTACATTCACGAACCATGGTGGCGTCAATAGGCATAATATGCATTATTGGAGCGTAGAAAATCCCCATTGGTTACGACAAGTTAATCATCAACGTCCTTGGTCGGTGAACGTTTGGTGTGGAATCATAGGAAATAAACTCATTGGTCCTTATTTCATTGAAGGTAATTTGAATGGAACAAAATATCGAGATTTCCTAGAACAAGAAGTACCATTACTACTTGAGGATGTTGCTATGGACGTCCGACGGACAATGTGGTTTCAGCATGATGGTTGCCCAGCACATTTTTCAAGAGTAGCAAGGGAAATACTAGACCGTGATTACAATGGTAGGTGGATTGGTAGAGGTGGCCCCATTAATTGGCCTGCGAGGTCACCTGATCTAACATCTCCGGATTTCTTCCTATGGGGTTACCTAAAAGGTAAGGTTTATGAACAAGTACCAACGACTCGTGAAAACATGGTGGAACGCATAAGAACTGCTTGCGCAGAAATTTCTGCAGATATGATTCTATCATGTATAAAGTCATTTGAAGAAAGAATAAATAAATGCATTGAAGTGGAAGGTCAACATTTCGAACACTTACTCAAGTAAGTGAACAGTGAGACAGTGAGAGGCAAGGGGACTCACGTAAAACAAGCACCCCAAAGGGAACAGAAAAATACTACGTCCACGTCGTTGTTCCTGGGTAACGCTAAATGTATTTTTTTCCGGCTTTGTTAGAATGACCGTATTCCATATCCGCTACGCGGGCGAAAATTGTCAATATTGGAGAATCCAAATCTGCAATAAAAACTGGGGGTTCCTATTTAAGTTTTATTGTTTTTGCCCCCACTCCACCCCCAGGGGTTGGGGGAGGGGGTAAATTTCATTATTACTGGATGCCCCCCTTCCTGTCGAACAACTTTCATCCGACAACTTTTTTGATTCTGTGCATAGTTCTCGAGGTATTTCAATGTCTTCGGATAAATTTGGATTTTTATCGATTACAGCGCCACCTGTGAACCAAAATGCAATAGCTCCTAGGTCAAATTCGTGTACTTTTTTCCGGAGAATCCAAATCTGCAATAAAAAATGGGGGTTCCTATTTAAGTTTTATTGTTTTTGCCCCCACTCCACCTCCAGGGGATGGGGGAGGGGGTAAATTTAATTATCACTGGATGCCCCCCTTCGTGTCGAACAACTTTCATCCGACAACTTTTTTGATTCTGCGCATAGTTCTCGAGATATTTCGATGTCTTCAGATAAATCGGCCACCCTGCAGAAAACAATGCAGGCGCGTCAGAGAGGGGCGGTGTCCCTTCTTGACGGCCACGATGACTCCTACCATCGGGTGGTACCTCCTGCGCTGCCGAGAGGGACAGCCAGGGGAAAGAGGGGCTCGGGCGGTTCGAGTGCTCGGAAGGTGGTGACGCTCCCGGCGAAACGCGCAACCGAGCAATGACGGTAAAGCCGTTCAGGCGGTTTGCCGGCGACTGACGGACGGGTATCCGAACTCATGAAAATTGGTAAAAAAAAGGATTGAGGAAGGCGATCCTGAGCTCCGGGACACTTTCGACACGCGAGGGAACCGCGGCATCCACCGCGAAAATTAATACGGCACTGACTCGAAAATTAATATGAATAAGTTGTGACAAGGTGTCACCGATCGACCCCCTGGCAGATCTGTCGCGGTGGATGCCGCGGTTCCCTCGCGTGTCGAAAGTGTCCCGGAGCTCAGGATCGCCTTCCTCAATCCTTTTTTTTACCAATTTTCATGAGTTCGGATACCCGTCCGTCAGTCGCCGGCAAACCGCCTGAACGGCTTTACCGTCATTGCTCGGTTGCGCGTTTCGCCGGGAGCGTCACCACCTTCCGAGCACTCGAACCGCCCGAGCCCCTCTTTCCCCTGGCTGTCCCTCTCGGCAGCGCAGGAGGTACCACCCGATGGTAGGAGTCATCGTGGCCGTCAAGAAGGGACACCGCCCCTCTCTGACGCGCCTGCATTATTCCCCCCTCCCCCTTTCTGTCGCAGCGCGCCTGCATTACTCAGGCCCAGCACGCTAAAAAGCTGCCTCCTCTTCCCCCACATTTCCCCCGTGTATGGCGACGATAAAAGCTACTATTTTGTAGCGTGACTGTTTACGCCGACGTTGCGTCATGTAACGCCTGTCTCTCTCTCTATTGCTGCATGGAAGCCGAAAAGACGAAGACAGAGAATACTTTCTCTACACATGTGATTAGGTGGGGAAAACCCCTATCGAACCCCGCTTTTCTATTCCTCAGCCCAACTACATAGTGGGTTCCCCCGTATCAGCCCCGGTGATTCTCCGCTCCTGGGCACTGGAGATGCGCATACGGTTACGTGACCCCCTGACATTCGTAAAGGGCACTTCCGCCTTTTTAGGAACGGAGTCCTCCCTACCTCAAAATTCCCCCCATACACTACCCCAAATGTCCGATCCGGCGAACGCCCACTACCATCCCCAAACGGGAGATATTGGGCCGCCGAAAGACACCAGGGGAAGTGTACTCTCGTCGGGACCTCAAAACCCCGGTAACCCTCCCCCCGAGGCGGTTGGGGATAATAATCCCCCTCCCCTTTCAGGCACAAATAATCGAGACCCCCGGAATGAACCCCGCCATGAGGCCCACGGGTTCACACCGTGCTAACTCCAAATAGGATCGCGTGATAACTATCCCCCGCCCCCACGACTGGGGGAATACCCCCACCTACCCTCGCGTGACAATAATGCCCGGCCAACGGTTCGGGAAGAGCACCCAGCTCCCCGACCGGGTCTGGTACCGTACCGGAAACCTCCCTGTTCCCGACCACCTCCTTCCTTCCCCCAACAAACTCCCCACTCTCCGCTCCCACAACCGGCTGATTCTTTCTTCTCCCAGCCCTCGGAGTTCCCCCGAGTCTTCCCTGACCGATCAACCTATCCTGTTGACCCACACTCCGACTACCAGCCTCACCCGACCTCAACCTATCCCCCGCCACCGCAACCTCACTATCCTCCCCCATGCCTTACACTCAGCAACCACCCCCAGCCTCATCCTACCCCCAACCCTCTTACCAGTACCCATACCCCCCCTCTCCCCCATCCCTGCGCCACTTGGTGTGCATGATCGAACCCCTCCTCTGTCAAATCCTCCGGGCAGGACAGCCGTCCATTTCCCGGCAGATTTGACATACACAGTCTATTCCCCCCCCCCCCTTCCGGTAGTAGTACTCGAGTCGGGCAGCAGCTCCCATCGGGTAACTCGACATACCACCCCAGCTTGTCCCAGTCCGCAGTTCGTTGGGGTAAAACCGCCATCGAGCACTGGAGGTCACATGGGCCTCGATTCTTGGGCGAGGAAGGCGAGGATGCAGCAGACTTCCTCACCAAACTCGTAGAATATAGCTCGAGCCGTGACCTCACAGAGGACGAACTCCTACGTGCCCTCCCCGAAGCTTTCAGAGGCGCAGCCCTAGCCTGGTTCCGGGTAGAACGGAACAGCTGGAGCTCCTACCCTGGCTTCGTGCGCTATTTTCGGGATGCTTATGGGCAGCGAAGCCCAGAAGCTAGTATTAAACGGGAAATTACGTTAAGGACCCAAGGGCCGGAGGAGTCCATTCGAGAATATATAGTGGGAAGCCTATTTAGATTAATTTCGGTCCCCCCTTCAGTTGACGAACAATTGGACATTTGTGTCCAGAACTTGCGACCCGGTCTCGCGAAGCATATACGCCGCGAATCCGTACTAGATTTTACTGATTTGCACGCCAAGGCCGCCAGGTCGAGAGTGTAGCGAGTCAGGAAAGATCTTACCGACCCCCTCCCCCCGCTACACAGTCGGTTTACCCGGCTTTCGCCTACTCTCCAAAGAGTAAGAAGCAGAGAGACAAATTAGCCGCTGCTACCAATTGCCCAAGGGCAATCATAGCAATTCTCCTTCACCCCCATCACCCGTGGTTGACGCATCTCCACTGCTGCGCGCCACATCGGTCCCGGTGTCGCGCCCAAAACCTCCGAAGTCGTCGGCCCCGCCCCGACGTCCTTCACCACCGACCCTCCCTACCCCTCAGTTCTCGCGCCCAAAGCGAATTCCTCCATTATTGGAAGTCGCGCCATCCACCCGTCCCCTCAGCCCTAGAGGTTCACCCAGCCCCAGTCCGATGATCCGCTGTTACAACTGTAAACAGACGGGCCACATTTATCGCGAATGTTCTCATCCCCTTGGCCATTTTTGCCGAGTTTGCGATTATCCGGGACGCACGAGCAACGATTGCCCCGTCTGCGCGCGGAGACGTTCGGGAAACTACTAATGGGAGGGACAGAGTCCCCAAGGCCTCCCCCCCTATTAGTTTCAAAAACCCGAATACCCCAGACTCCCGAGGGAAATCGACTCCTTCACCCGCGACGCCCCAATCCACGAAGTCTCACCGGTTCCCCCGGTCACCCCCTCGTGGATCCACTTCAGAACTTCCCTGTTGGACGCTGATCCGCGTCCATTCATAACGTTGGCGTTGCTTGGGACCCAGATACGAGCCCTAATAGATACGGGCGCTTCTAAGTCGTATCTGGGGGTTATCTACAAAAGACTCGTGGCCCCCTTCTTAAAAAAGACAAGCGAGCAAGTCCGAGTCGCGGACGGATCATCAGTCTTCCTTGCTGACTTAGTAACCCTCCGAATCACCCTTGACGAACAAATGGAGAACTTGGAGATCCGAGTCGCGCCCCTCGATTACGCATGCGTACTTGTCATGGACTTTTTGCGTCTATTTAGAGTAAAGCTAGACACGGAAAACGGAACGTGGACTAGTGGTAGCGGGAAAACTAGAGCATTAGAAGAAAAAGAGGTTTCGGCCAACTCACATGCCTCGTACGATTGCGTAGGATTGATCGCCCCGTCCCAAGAAGCTCACTCCCGTTTAAAACGGCTTCTCAATCGTTTATACCCCCCGGACGCACCCCCTCTCTAGGTGTAACACACTTGACGGAGCACCGCATAGACGTCCAACACCACCCCCCAATTCGTCAAAAATCCCGACTCCTGTCCCCTTACATGCTCAAGGTCGCACAGGACGCCATCGATGAGATGGCCCGAGAGGGTTTCATCGAACGAGTGGAAAGTCCGTGGTTGAGCAACCCGGTGATAGTAAAGAAGTCCAACGGTACGTTCCGGTTCTACTTTCAGGTTCCCGTTGCACCCCAGAGTCGACCCATCACGGCCACCGCAGTCCCAGGCCGTGGACTCTTCCAATTTAAACGTATGCACTTTAGCCTTACCAACGCCCCTGCCACCTTTCAACGGTTAGTGGATCGCCTCATTGATCCTGCGTGGGAAACCCACGTCTTTGCGTATCTAGATGCTATCATCGTCGCTACGGACAATGAGGAGGATCACTTCCGTTACCTAGAAGTCGTATTAACCTCCCGCAAACGCGCTGGTTTGGAGTTAAATCTAGAGAAAAGCGAATTCTTCCGGGAAGAGGTAAAATACCTTGGTTTCGTGCTCAATAAAGACGGCTTGAAAACTGACCCGGAGAAGACCGCCCCCATTTTGGAATTCCCCCCACCTACCAACGTCAAGCAGCTCCGCCGCTTTTTGGGAATGGTGGTACTCCCGATTCCTCCCAAATTTCTCCCATGATCGCGTTCCTCTGTCACAGCTTTTGACCAAAGGCACCCCCTGGACCTGGGGAGAGGAGCAACAGAACGCGTTTGAAGCGCTACGTGACTCCCTCACCCACACCCCCGTACTGAAACGCCCCGATTTTGGAATTGAATTCACGATCCAGACGGACGCAAGCGATTTCGCCCTTGGTGCCGTGATTATCCAGGAGGTCAATGGAGAGGAGCTCCCGATTAGCTTCGCTAGTCGCATCCTCACCAAAGCCGAACGGAAGTACACGGTCACCGAGAAGAAATGCCTCGGCGTCCTCTGGGCGGTGAAAAAGTATCGTCCGTATATAGAGAGAACGCACTTCAAGGTCATCACCGACCATCATAGCCTGAAGTGGCTCAGGAATTTGCGTGACCCCTCCGGTCGACTAGCCCGATAGGCATTAGCCATGCAGGCGTACGACATGGAGATAAAGCATCGCGCAGGTGCCCTCAATGTTGTGCCGCACCCCTTCATTGAGTCAGCTGTGACCGATCAGGACGCCTGGAAGCTGGTTATACCCGCCCCATCGCGTTCCCGTGCCATGAGCGATGCCCATGATTGCCCCCAATCCGGTCACCTTGGCGTGGACAAGACTTACCATCGCCTAATTCAGGATTTTTATTGGCCCGGAATATTTCAGGATGTTTTGCGTTACGTATCCCGATGCCCTTCGTGTCAGAAAGTTAAGGTTTCCCAACAAGCCCCCCCTGGTCTAATGACGGAGAGAACGACCGAAGGCCCATGGATGACGGTTACCTCCGACATCATGGGGCCGTTTCCACCAAGCAAGAAGCAAAATCAATTTGTAGACATATTTCAGGATATGTTTAAGAAATATATCGAGGTGAAACCCCTTCGCGCGGCTACTGGTCCCGCGATTATGGATGCTTTTGATAGCCTAGTAATAAACCGATGGGGTTGCCCGAAATACTTTCTGACGGACAACGCCAAACAATACGCTAACAAGCATATATCGTCTCACCTCGCGGATTTAGGTATCACCCCCACCCCTATCCCGCCGTACCATGCACAGGCCAACCCGGTCAAACGAGTCAACCGAACTCTCAAAACGATGATGAGTGCGTTCGTATCGCATGACCATCGTGACTGGGACGTGGATCTTCCCGAATTAGCGTTTGCCATGAACACGGCTGTTCAATCCTCCACACAAATGACCCCCGCGTTCCTGAATTATGGTCGTAACCCGGTCCCCATGAGAAACCTTCGCAAAGATATTTCCACTCCCCATTTGTCCCTTCCTACCAATCCTGAATTTTGGTGCGACCGCATGAAGCGATTACCCCTCATTCATGACTGGGTACATCGCAACCTGGAGCGGGTTGCGACACGCCAGGCTCAGTACTACAACTGCAACCGACGTGAAGTAGAGTACAGAGTCGGCGACCTCGTCCTGCGCCGCGCGCGTTTTCTCTCCTCTAGTGCCCAGAAATTCGCCGCGAAGCTCGCGCCAAAATTCAGCGGTCCCCACAGAATTCTTCGAATTATCTCCCCAGTAGTCTACGAACTGGATGACCCAGACAGCCGTAGACACCCAAGAGCCCATATCAAAGACTTAAAAGCCTACCACGCTCCGGATGATGAGTCCCCTCCAGAAAACTCCAAAAACGTAACGGACCCGGTATCTCGAATCCGGGCGACGCGACAGTGAACCCCCGTGCCCAACAGCCCCTACACCCCCCACAGAGCCCCCGGCGCCCCAAGAGGGTGTCGCCCCACGCCGCCGTAGTCGACCCCCAAAAGCACCTACGCAATAACCCCCCACCACCTCCGACGGAGAACAGTTGGAGACCCGAAACGGCTAGGGAATCTCAAAAGGAAGACCTACCCGAAGTAACAAATCGTCGTGGACGCCCACGAAAACCTCCGGGACCGCGAGTAAAAATCGCCCCGGGGCCAATGGTTGAGCGGCGACCGGGCCTAAGGCCACGCCGAAATTGAGAATTTTCACACTGACACCTGGAACAAAAAAGGCCGCTTTCAAGTCGGTCAGTCACCAGACGTGGAAATGCAAGCGTATTTAAATAATACATGGTGTGCGGTCGATGCATGACTACTTCGATCCGATTTTTGATATCACTGTAATTTCACCTTTTAGTAAAACTTAACGTTAATATAACAGAATTCGTTCGTTTTTTTTTGTCCCAGAAAAGAGAAAGAAGTTTAAATACTGATAAAGGGGTAGGGTACCAGAACTGTGTAGGGCCAACAAAACCGGTCAACAAAACGCAAGTATAGGGGATTAGAATTAGGTTAGGCCTGATAAGCGGGGCACTGTTGTGACAGATGGCCCCGACGGCCGCAACTCCAACAACACCGTTCGGCTAGTGTCACCTTTTTGGAATCTTTACGTGCGCTACTTTCTAAGTAGGGGACAAATTGTTGAGGCCCCTCATGGAGACTCCGGTCGCCAGACATGAAACCCAAAACCCCCCTCGCACGTTCCCGCTGACACCGGTGAACCCGCGGCCGTGGAAACCGGGGCGTCCTCCACCCGCCACCGCACGAACTCATGAGGGAACACGCCGGGGTTCAAAGAGCGGCCCGACCGCGCCCCCCACCCATACCTCACTGGCGGGCCCGGCGACCTCGCGGCCTCCTGGCGGTTCGCTTGGAAGCACCCCCCGGGCGACTGGGACCTCGGGAACGCCGGTACACCCGGCCGCCCCTATGGACTCCCAGGAGCCTGAGCATCCGCAGCGCACCCGTCGGAGGGCGCGACCCCGACCGCGTGCTCGCAGGAGAGCCCCGATTCCCCCAACGCCGAATGTCCCCGCGGAACCACCGCGACCAGAACCCCACCGGGCGGTAAACCTCCCGCAAATCCGGCTGGAGCTCCCCAATCCGGATGACCCGGATATCCGGCTAACCTGCGTTATCGCCTAGGCGTCAGGACTTAATTGCCTGGCCGCCCTGGCGATTCACCCCCACCCCTAACCCCTACCATTTTTTTGGTATAATTTTTTTATTATACCCCAACACATGTTTCCCCGACAGGCACTGAATCACCCATTACCCCCAAAACAGTTCCTATCCAATCCTCGGTACCTGGATCCCTTCCACTTCTCTCGCCCTCGTCGAAGATTAAAGACAGCGTGATCCGAAGCCATACGTACGGTCAAATACCGTATAGCAATAAGGTAAAATTGTATCAGCCAGCCGGCATATGTGCTTACCCGGGGAAAGGACCCCGTTGAACTGCGAAATTTGCGTGTAGTAGCGACATTTATTTAGATACCCCTTTGTATAGGCCAACGGGCAATGTAGGCTTCCCAGGGATACAGGAACGTACCCTGTAGAAAATGTCAAGTGTATTAGAGAATAAGGACTGTGAGCGATTCCGCGTGAAGTTCCCCGAATATAGACACTGCGTAGTAAGAATCTGGAGAAGGATGTGATTGCGTTAGGAAGTAACGATTAAGGAAAGTGAGTTGAACGCCCGAGCCACTCTTTCCCCTGGCTGTCCCTATCGGCAGCGCAGGAGGTACCACCCAATGGTAGGAGTCATCGTGGCCGTCGAGAAGGGACACCGCCCCTCTCTGACGCGCCTACATTGTTCCCCCCCTTTCTGTCGCAGCGCGCCTGCTTTACTCAGGCCCAGCACGCTAAAAAGCTGCCTCCTCTTCCCCCAACCTTCGCCACCTAAAAGCTACTATTTTGTAGCGTGGCTGTTTACGCCGACGTTGCGTCATATAACGCCTGTCTCTCTCTCTCTCTCTCTCTCTATCGCTGCATGGAAGCCGACGAGACGAAGACAGAGAATACTTTCTCTACACCTGTGATTAGGTGGGGAAAACCCCTATCGAACCCCGCTTTTCTATTCCTCAGCCCAACTACATAGTGGGTCCCCCGTATCAGCCCCGGTGATTCTCCGCTCCTGGCACTGGAGATGCGCGTACGGTTCCCGCGCGCATCTACCAAGCACAATAGCGGCCCCACTTCTTCACTTCGTTTTCTGACGTGCTACGAGATGGACCCCAAAAGCCCTTTTGTTTTTCGAGCTGTGTTGCGATCTTTTTAGCGTAAATTTTTGTTTTTTTTTTCGATCGATTCCCGGTCCCGAGTATGGCTAGTGTCAGAAATATTATTTTGCGGACTAAAAGAAGAGCGAGAAGACCCATCTACGTGAGGATATTTTGTTGTGTGCAGTGACACCCTACACGAGGAGCGTTTTGTGCGACGAAAACCCACCATCCTGTCAAGTCGGACCGAATTCCCGGAAGGAGAACTTCGAGGACGGCCAGGTACTCCGCCGCCACCGGACACGCTAGCGACGACGCCGTAAGTCACTCCACTACATATCTATTGTGTTCCCCCCCCCCCCCCCCCCCGCGGTTTATACGCTTATCGTGTCTCCGGTCATTTTTTTAAGAGACTCTACCGTCGACTGATTCGTGAAATCAGCGCCCTTTGCGTATTAGTTCGTTCATTTTCTTGTCGCGTCCCCAAAACTTTAATGTATTTTTTTTCCGAGAAATATAACTTTCAGTTTTGTGCATAGAGGTTGTAGATTATTTAACCCCCTTGCGTTTTTCTAATAAATCATCTGCATTCGTTCATTCTTCTTGTTCTGCCCTTTTCCAATTCGGGAAAAGGGTTATAAAGTCAACATGAACAAATGTTGACGCATGGACATGAATCAAGTCACAAGGGAATTTCAAGAATTTAACACGTCGCGAGAAAATTATCGTAAATGAAAAGAAAATGTTAAATCAAATAGTATTACTATTAATTATTATTCATTTGAATCTATCATTTATAATATAGGCCCGACACTCGAGAAACCGGGTAGGAAGGAGCCGGTACTTACAATATTGTGATCGGGACTGTTTTTTTCTTTTTCTCCCGCACGTTCCTTCGGATGGCTGTAGCCCAAAACGGACGTCGCTCCTCTCAATAAAACGGCCTGACAATTAAGATCGACGGTGCACTCACACAACTCACATACTGTCGTCGACTTCAGATACGCAAAACAAATACAAAAATAATTAAGGCCTAAGTATAATCAACCAATTTTCGCCGATCGAATACTCGAGAATAATAATATTTCCCACGCGAAGATCAGGTAAGGTCTGGCGAAGTTCGCGGGTTCTCGTCGATGCCCGCCTCGCTCCCCTCACTCACCACGATGCGAGTTCATCTGAACTCGACGATTGTTTACATTATTAGCTGAAAATAAAGACATGAACTATAACACTATACTGTAGATTAGCCGTTCCAAACAAACACAAACCAGTACTCAAGCACGACCCATAACGCGGTGCCACAGTAAATATTACAACATTTTCATAAAAAGGCATTCACGTTACACCCCCCACCCAAGCGCTGGCTATCCGTCTCGGGTACCAGCTCTTCGAGCAGTTTCCGAGTCTCGGGCATATTATAAAAAATAATTAAATAAAAGAAAAATAGGTTGGATGTAGGAGAGAAAATGAAGACAAAATGAAATAACAGGTCAATTCCCTTGATAACCTTCACCTTTATTAGAGAAATACTTTAAATGGTATAAAATGAGATGTCATATCGGACGAGTTAAATTGAATAGTCGGACGGCTTTATTCCATCTGCTTCCTTCCATGACAGATGTCTGGGTATTCTTGTTCCCTATATTTCTGGGTACATCCCTAATATCGGCCGCATAATTTGCATTCCTCGGCTTTCCGTAACAGCGGCATTTGAGCCTTTTTAATTTGGCTGGCGGTTTGGTCCTGTGCCATGCTCAAATTTGATTTGGCTATACCCTGATTTTCTCTCGACCATTTCAAGTCTGCTTGAAAAGCGCGGGGTAATAGGCTCAGTTCGGTTTCTCGTCGAGCCACTCGAGCCAGCTCGGCGGTCGTCGCTCGACCTTACCGACCCTATATACTTCAATAAGTAATCGATAAATTTATCGGTAATCCGAACCACTAGTGTCTGAGTTTTTTTAAATTTCGCGCGACAAATATTTTGCCAGCTAATCAACTTTGAAACTCATTTTAAATGGAATGTGACACGAAATTTAAATTAAATTAAAGTATCTCAAGAATGATTCTTTAAAAATGTGAAATTAAGATGATAAATAATAGAAAATTCAGAAAAAACGAAATGAAGAAAAACACTTGAAAAAAATGAGGTATGGAAGCACATTCGCAGCCGGTGGGGACGAACCCACGACCTTTCGATTTCGCGTCGAATGCTCTACCATCTGAGCTACGGCAACCCCGTGCATTCCCTCCGATTTAATTCAAGTCATGATTCATCAGTTCATTTTTTCTGGTTGCATCATTCCAACCCAGATGCGTTTTTTTTAAATAAAGATGGGTACGGTATCGGTCGTGGCGGACGCCCGAACCGGGGTCGCGTCAGAAATCGGCGTTTCCACTAAGTCCGCGTCACTCAACATCGGTTCGCGTTTCCTTTTCAATCTACTCGGCGGTCGTCGCTCGACCTTACCGACCCTATATACTTCAGCCTAAAGAGTCAGTTCGGTACCCTCTAAATATTCTGGTTCAGACTCAGGGGATGGCTGTGGCTCGAGGTCTCCTTCTTCAGCAGGAACGTCTTGATTACATACGGGTTGTATCAGTCGACGAAATTTCACATTCTTCATGGGACTTCTTCAATTGACTGACATGAGTTTTACTGACCGTCTTGCCAGAAGCACTGCGCAACTCGTACACGTTAGACCCTTGTCGGGCGGCAATAACATACGGCCCGACAAACCGTGGAGCTAACTTGGATGCAAAACCGTGAGCTGCTGAGGACAGTACATGATTTCGTTTTAGAACGTAATCTCCAATTGGAAATTATACGTCCCTCTTCTTAGCATCGTAATATGTGTCTTACTTTTGTTGCGCTCCCTCTACATTACGTGTAGCTTCAGAATGCAAATCTTGCAGCTTCTTCATACGAGTAGTCCAATCCTGGACATCTTGAATTTTCTGCCATGTATCAGCATTATTATCGTCTTGACATCGGCCACGATTTGGTGGAACTAACTATCGTCCGAAATTCAACATGGCTGGACTTTCTCCAGTAGACTCGTGGACGGCAGTATTGTAGGTGAACGCAAATGCAGCAATATGTTCGTCCCACATCTTATGATCGTCGTCGACAAAAACCACAATCATACTCGTCAGTGAACGGTTAATCCGCTCGACAGGAGTTGCCTGCGGATGGTAAAATGGATTTGTTGACAGTTCAATCCCTCTTTCCCTCAAATATTTTTCGATCTTCGGATTACTAAACGCTTTGTCATTATCTGTATGTAGAGCTTCTGGCGTTCCGAAAAGTAGAAGTATCCTCTCTTCGAAAGCCTTTATAACTGTCAGCGTTTTTACATTTCGAACTGGGATACACTCCACCCATCGAGTGAACAAATCCTGGAACACGATTAAAAATTGCTTACCAAGGGGACTTCTTGGAAACGGACCCATGGCATCGGCAGCTACTGTTTTCCAAGGTCCTGGAACCATTCGAATACCCATTTTTCCAGCCGGAGTTAGAGAAGGTATTTTAGTTTGT
This sequence comes from Trichopria drosophilae, assembly GCA_030407085.1. Lineage (NCBI taxonomy): Eukaryota > Metazoa > Arthropoda > Insecta > Hymenoptera > Diapriidae > Trichopria > Trichopria drosophilae. The sequence continues at coordinate 58,150,454 of CM059587.1, forward strand.
TGACAAACTAAACAGTTTCGAACATATTTGACTATGTCACGGTGCATCGTCGGCCAATAATATCGGGCGACACGATCATAGGTCTTCCGGCCACCCATGTGTCCAGCAGTTGGAAGGTTATGGTTTTCGTTCAGAATCTTCCTAATATCTTCTTTCTGCACTACTAACTTCCATGCCCTCCTCGTCCATGACTATATCCAAGAACGGATCAGGATGATAGACATATAGTCGTCTGCCAATTACTTTCCAGTACGGATACTTGTAGGGATTCTCTTCAACCAGCCTCAGTTTCTCCAAGTACCATTTATCCCCCGCAAGAAGTTCCTCTTGAATAGAATGGATTCGGATTTTTTCGTCAGTTTCGAACATACGGGATAAGGCATCCGGTACATGGTGCTTGGAACCTTCACGATGCTTAACATAATATTGATAGCCTTGAAGTTCCAACGCCCACCGGGCTAACCTACCGTTAGGGTTGCGTAATATGCAGAGCCACTGAAGACTACTATGGTCCGTAATCACCCTAAAACGGTACCCTTCCGAGTATTCTCTGAATTTGCGAACGGCCCACAGAACAGCTAAACATTCTCGTTATGTGACGGAATAATTCCGCTCGGCTGGTGATAGCGTTCGACTAGCGAACGACAATAACCAACCCACTCCCTAGAATTCTTGAGTCAGGACAACTCCAAGTCCTGTATCGCCGGCGTCGGTTTCAAGCGTGTACTCCTCATCATGCAGAATAGGGGCAGTGCTCAATAGATACTTGTGGTGCTCAAACGCAGCCTGCTGATTTGGACTCCACATATATGGTTGATCCTTACGAGTTAGTTGGGTAAGTGGTTCAGCAATCGTAGCAAACTCAGCAACAAATTTTCTATACCACGACGTCATGCCTATAAAACGGCGAGGTTGCTTGAGATTTTTAGGCGCCGGATACTAGTGGACGTATCTTCTCCGGATCCGTTCGGAAACCATCCTTGTTGACTCGAATGCCAAGATATCGAACTGCTTCTTGTCCGAACTCACTCTTCTTCAGATTGACACTCAATCCAGCTTCCGTAATTTTTGTGAGTACGTGCCTCACCCACTTCAGATGTTCGTCGAATGTCTTTGTTACGATAATAATATCTTCTAGATAACAAAAGGCGAACGGTTCTAAGTCCGGACCAATCAATGAGTCCAACAGACGTTGAAAAGTAGCAGGTGCTCCGTTAGGACCAAACGGCATTCGTTTGAATTGGAAGAGTCCCTTCCCTGGAACAGTAAACGCCATAATCGGTTTTGATTTCTCTTCCATCGGGATTTGATGATAGGCACTTCCTAGATCTAATGCTGTGATGTATCGAGCACACTGCAGCTTCCTCAATATTGAGTCCATGAATGGCAGAGATAAGCATCCGTTTTGGAGACTCCATAAACTTTGCGATAGTCCACACAAAATCGCCAGGTTCCATAGGACTTTTTTACCACGACGACCGGACTGGACCACGGACTCGACGAAGTCTCAATAATTCCTTCGTCAAGCGTATGCTGCACTTGCTTATGCATCTCCTCTTCTATTTTGTTGGAAACCAGATAATATCTCTGCTTTATCGGTCGAGCATTACCAACATCAATTTCATGCTCAACTAGGTGAGTACGACCCAGCTGAGTGCTGTCTGTAGGAATAATCGAATTCACGACATTTTGTAGACGTTCTCGTTGATCCTCCATTAATTCTCGTAAACCGGACGACTCTTGGCTCTCTTCATGCGGAAGGGAAACCGTCGTCACTTCAATTTGATAACCACAGGTGGTGGCTATCCGATAGGCTATAGGGCCGACCACGGTGCGTGCAGCTCCAGGATCATACAAGGCCTTGAGGAGGTGACCGTTGACAGATGTCGTCACCCACCATCGAGTAGAACCTTCTTCGGTCGTCATGTGGACGACAGTCTGATCGGCTGCTATTGGTACCTGCACTTGGTCTGAGGTCCGATTTCGTGATTCAGGGACATGTGTGACCTCCTCCACGCGTCCCTGATTTCGTTTTCCTGACACTGAAGGCAGTTATACTTCGTGTAACCAGCCAGGCCACGCCTGAAATTTAAGTTTCGATTTATTGGATGTACTGTCATTTGATCTTGAATCTTGATTTGAATCGGACGACTGGGACTGCTTTGGGACTCCTATATTTCCACCGTAAGGTTTCTACTTCCACCTTTTCTTGGGACTAGCCCAAGTTCTTCTTTCTTGATTTAAATTCCGTGAAGAAGACGGACGTGCGCCTGGAGAATGATCCCCCCTGGTATTGTTACTCCGATTCGGGGAGGATACATTGCTCAGCTTTTGGTCTATCAGACGTAACATAATATCGAACATCTCCTTCATTATCTTCTTCATCTCATCATTCGTTGACACTGTCGGGCCGGATGCTTGCTCCTCGGCTGGCGGCACTTCAGTGACCGCCACGACGTCATCTATCTTCTTGGCCGCTGATTTCATTTGGGCTTGATACGCTATTTCTTGATAATAAGGTTCTGGTGATAGAGGTGAACAAAGACCGTAAGCAGATCATGTATTTCCTCACCGGTTCATCGGGGCCCTATGTACGCCTATGAACTTCTCTTTCCAGATGACGCTGCAAATTTCAGTCGCTACAATAACAGGATCGGACATCTTGGCTAAGTTCAGCCCACGACCGCCATTTTTTGTGAAAGAATCGGTACCACTGCAGTGTTATCCCCGTCCAAAGTAAGGAAACGAATGAAGAAGCTCATCTTCTTGAATTCCTGCGATTGCACTGCATTCTTTAATCCGAATCAGGAACTCGTCAATGCTCTGCTGTTCATTGCCAGAAAAGGTGATATTCCATTTTCGGACAGCTTCTCCCAAATCTGTGGACCGACGGGACTGATTCAGCCGCCATTGACTGATGTGACGACTGTCATTTTCATTCACTGAGACATGCGAGTGATCTCCCCCTTCCCTAGGGGTCACCCGGCTGGGTGAGCTGGAACATCGTTGTCGGCTGACATTTTCTGCCGGATTATCTTCAGCCTGTATATCCTCGGTATCTTCCGGATAATTAATATCGAAGGTGTCCTGGAATGTTAGCATCCATTCCTATCCTTATTCGGTAACCTGGTACTATTTGCACGATATTGCACTTGGATTTCCTCCAGTCGATCCAGTCTCGCATTTATATTATCCATTTACGTAGACGTATTCACCTCGGACTGTTTTTCCAATCTTTCATCTGGATTTCCAGTATTATTGTCTGCTGTTATGGCATCTTCTTCTTCACGGTGAACCTGAGCCTGCGGCCGAACCCTATTTTTACCGCGATGACTTTCGATAAACTCTCCGAACGTCTCTAATAATTCGTCGCGCCTATGTCTTTGTTCCGACACTGCTCAAAATCCGCGGCTGCATAATTACCGTTAAGTCTGTTCATTAGCCTATTCGCACCGACCAATGCTCGGCCTGACTTATTTAGGGGTACGAAGAGGGATGCGTAGCTTAAATGGCAATGTGGGTTGATTGAGGGCTCATTTGAAAGTCTCTTCGAGACGAATACAAAACACTGATCGTAGATGGCGTTATAATCATTTATCGCCGAATTATTCATCGTTTGAAATTTCTAATCTCAGAAACCAATATTCGGATCCAACATACCACACAATATTTGTAGCGATTAAAAATGCCTAAGCACCCTCCTCTTTTACACGGGCTTGGGACCGTGACAGGCAGAGTTTTGCTACATTTTTTCTTTTTTTTTTTTGTTAATTTTCTTTCGTTTTTTGTGTTTTATTTTCTATAGTATTGATCGCCGTTTAAAAGGTGTATTTCAAAATAATTTATTTCATGTGCTCAAATTGAGCACCTGCAACTTCCCGACACTGCCCCAGTCTTAAATAGAATTCGCCGAAAACTTTCAGCCTCATATCTCTTGAAATAAGTTGTACTTCCCGGATTATTCGTCCTCGTATTTCTTGCAAGTTGGCGGGTTTTGTCGTGTATACCCTGTCTTTTAGATATATATATATATATATATATATAAACACGTAATGTGGTCATTTCGCGGACCCGATTTTTTTATATATAACTCGTCTATGTATCGGTCATTTTGCGGACTTCGGGAAAAATTAAATTTGGTCTATTTGGATCTTATCAAGCTTAACTAGGCTGCGGGCGCTGGGGGGCTCTGCCCCCCCGACCCCCCGCTAAAAACTATCCTAACCCAACCCTACCAAACCTCGCCTAGACCTAGTTGTGCCTAAAGTTTGGTGCGAAATTATGTTCCCTATAGCAAAAACATAGGGTCCGCATAATGCCCATCATGTATAAAAAAAAAGTCCTCGAAATGACCAGAAAAATACTTTCTTTTCGCGGACGGTCCGCGAAATGACAAAAAGTCCGCAAAATGACCGATCTGTTTAAAAAAAAGTCCGCAAAATTACCACAAAACATATATATATATATATGCATCCCGCACCGCGATGTGTCTACTGAAATGGAAATTTAGAGCTAATATAGAGCTAGAACTGGAAGAAAAATATGAAATTTAGAATTTCATACACTCTTTTACGTCGCGGTATCTTAAGATTACCGGACTGTATAGCCGGGCAAAAACGATATGCCCATCCGGGCGTAAGTCGATATGCGCATCCGGCGTCACACCCCGCCATGACCATGGCTAGGTGTCCGCGTCGCGACCTACTCTCCTCCGCGGAGGACGAGTAAAGTGACAAATTTATAAGTAATTTGCTAATCTGTTAATCGAAATTCGTACCATGTCGTGAATACTAATTATCGGGTAAAAATGCGATAATAACTTATGTTTTGAAAATGTAGCATATCGGTGCTTACGAGGTCGTGAAGTAATTTTTCATATTTGATTCAAATAATAACAAATTAGGGAAAGGAATAATCCATTACAGATTACTTCGTAATAAAAATCAGAACATAGCATACGGAAACCAGACAAAATAATCTTTCCTCAGAATAACCTTCCTATTTTTTTTTACTAACAATTAGTTTATCAATCCGACTAATAAATCTTAATTATCATATAATCTTTTCCAGCCTACAACGAGCCTAGTTAGTGTGCGTCAGCGCATACAATCTAATTTTACACACACCGTGGCTTATGTTTTCGAAAATGAAAGATCCCAGCACGGGAAGCGATAGGTGTGAGTATTTATAGAATCTATATCGGCCAAAGAGAAGCTAATCGCTGGAATAGGTAGAAAGAATATCAGGAACCTGATCAGTAACACCGACCCCAGAAATTGATCACATACCGGTTCAGACGTTAAAGATTTGTAATATTAATCCTCATAAAATAAAGAAAATCCAACCTTATTTAGCATGTTTCGAACAAATCGTCAACTTTAAATCATATCAACAGAGATCAAATAACACAGCCACCGTTTACGATACTTATAAGTCATCGGAAGTGACACTAAAAGTTCAGCAAGCTAGTAAACAAAAGACGGTATTTCACGGAGGTAGCCAACTTAAGGTTATTCTTGTGTACATACATTTACAACACTTCAACCTAGAACATCAACATGACAGGTACAAATTAAGTTTAAAACACGATGCCACTTTGACGCTTAATGCTGCGAACTACGCTGTCAGCACTGATCCTGTAAAGCCAGCTTTTGAAAAAGTCCCTGATTTAACTCTCTTACCGATCTTTAAGAAACTATCAAACATCGATTGACTAAGAACGCTCATTACGTTTATATTGTGACGAAACCCGCCGAGAGAGCGCCCACCTCCCGAGACCAGGTCGCGCAGAATAGGAACCCCGTCCGGTGCTACAACTGTAAACAGACCGTGCTTACGCCGCCCCTGTGAGGCCCCAAGATAGCCACCGTCCCCGGAGGCGGATCCGCCACTTAAATCGGGAGGAGACGGTGCCGCGCCCCGGCCCACCAACTGTTCGCAGGAGAACGCACAACCGGGGGAGAGTCTCCTCGTTCGCCCCCCTTCCCGGTTGAGGACTTCTGCGACTTGGTTTGGGAAGAGGAGCGGATGGGTCGGCGGGGGCAATTCTTAATTGGACTCCCCGAGGTGCCGAACCCGCAGCCATGGGCCCCTCCGCCAGAGTGGGAATTTGTTTGGGCCCACCCGACTCAAAAACGCCCCCTCTCTCCCCTCCAATTTGTGAGGGCCGAGCCCCCCCCCCCTCACCACCACCGACGCGGCGCCAACAGAACCACCCGACACCCACGGCGAATGAGGTAGGTAGCCCGAGCATACCCCCGTGGAGGAGGCGATTCCGGTGTGCGAGGAACCCCGTCGTCGGGCCGGTACTTCTCGCCGCCGTCGTCGACACCGACGAACCCGAAGGGGGAACCGCACCCGGCCACTCCACGGGGTAGCGCACCGCGCCCCCCTCCCCTCCTCACCACGGGGTCAGCCAGCGTCCGCGTCCGGCCTCCCCGTTGGTGATTGACATCGCCCCCGAACGGGCGGTACTGATTAGCGTGGTGTCAGTTCCCTCCGGGAGGGAAGCCGCCGTACCGGTGTCGCCTCCCCCCTTCATGGCACCGCTGATTCCAGTAGCCGCTCTCGGGGGACGCACCCTGGCCCAGGCCGGTCCGGGACCGTTACGGGTCACCCCCGCCGAGCGCCGTTGCTGGAATTGTGGCCAGCGAGTCCACCCGGCACATCGCTGTTCTCAGCGATTACTGGGGGGAAGGAAGTCGCGCGACCAAGGGGGACGTGAACCCCATAGACCGGATGTACCCGGCCCGGTAGCGGGTAATGGAGCCTCCTCCTTCCCACCCCGGTATCATTGACGTGCCGGTGTCGTGTGCATGAACCGCTGTCCCTTGCGAGGATGTTGTGCGAAGTATTGTCACCCTCTGCTATGCACATGTCGAGACATTTCGCGACTAAGTTTACGTTGAATTATTTGTACTGAATAGGTTTTATATTGCGTTTACCTACAGGAACTATAGTCTCTCGCTTGGCGACTTAATGGCTTCGATGAGACTATTTTATTAATTATATTACCTGTATAAGGTTATGCTTTTTTCTTTGGTTGGCCCTTTGCGTTATATTGCTGTCCCGATCGTGCAAAGAAATCGCGTATGACTCACCTGATGGTGTACATACCTCCACCCAGGCCTCCGCACATTAATTCGGAAGTTCAGATTGCGTTAAAACGTATAGAGTGTCTGAAAAGTCGGTTCAGTCTGCACCAGACCGCACATTTAATGTCAATTACGCTAGCTCGTAACCTCTTTTTTCATTTTAAGTTTGGGTCGCGATAATTCGCGCAAACTATTTAAGACTCTGAAGTCGCGTTAACCGACCAATTTGTTCAGCTAAAATTAAGTGCGTTGAGGCATACCCCTTAAATAAAAATTAAATTTTGGTCTACGCCAACTTGCACATGCGTAAATTAAGTCTGAATCGCGTTAATTCGTGCAAGTTATTTAATTATATTTGAGTCGCGCTAAATCGCGCAATCGTCCGTCTCGTTTAGTCTTGCGATAAATCACGTAGACCACGAGATTATTGTGATACTGCTCGAAGTCGCGCATTTACAGAGTTATTTTTATGTGGCGCTAAACCGTGTAGTTAATTAATTTTTGTTCTTACGTCGCAATACGTCACCAATTCGTGAAAAACATTGAGTTTCGTTAAATAGTACCCTCATGTAGTGGTACCTAGCCGTCGTCCCGTTGCGTTGGCCCACATACCATATAAACCTCCATACCCCCCCCCCCCCCCCACCCACCCGTGAGCACTGATCGATCGCTTTCGGGTATATCACATCAAGTTTCAATATTTGTATCGCGTAACCGTGATGATTCCCGTCTCTTTCATCACTCTGATTCCTCTTCACTCCATCCTTCTCTCGACCTTCCGCTACGTCGTAAATGATAGGACGAGTAAAGAGATATGGAGCTAGAAGACGCGAATCCCAACCTTGCGATAGAGATTAAGACCTAGTTATTAGTTATTATGTATCAGCCATATGGCGATTTTGCTATCCCGGGGGATCAGGGAAGTACCCAGTTGAACATGTCACATTTTGATGTACTACCTATTTTGTGATTTCTAATTTTGTATTTGCGCCATCTGTTGGGGTCGGGCGTAAGCCCGCCATCCAGTTTCCACCCCTCCAGGAGGAGGGTCGTGTCGTACCGGAGCGCGCCTCCACCCGGTCACCCCCACTGGTCGTGCCGCAGTGCGCCTCCAGAGTTCCCGAGGACCGGGATTCGGCCACTACCGCCGACCTCTCTCTTCCTCGCTCTCTCTCACACCGGCGACATCAAGCCCGAGGCGAGTCGGGGACGCACGAAGCACTTTTCAGTGCTCCGTGTCGTCCCCTCACACCACGAAGGCCCCGAAGACGGTGCTCGTCCGCACCCCGACGAGTACGTCCCCACGAAGGACCCCGACGTCGCTCCCCTCTCTCGCGAGGGTCGCTCGAGCGCGCACGCACCGGCTCGACGGCGCACCGCCGCGCACAAGGAGAGGAAGGCAGTCTCGAGCAGTCTCTTGGAATAGCGCGCTCTGTAAGAGAAATCTACCTGCGACTACAGAGTTATACGAGTGTTTTAAGTGCACACCACGCGCCACCCAACCTCACGAGTGCCAGGAAAGTGTGCCAGATAGGATTGGTGCCCGAGCCATCGTCCCGAGGACGGACGCGACCCAGGACCCCAGGAAGAGAACCGTCGAGAGCACCGTGGATCGTCGCCACTATCGACCAAGGCTCTTGCTCCGAGATCATCACCTGTAAGTAGGACCCACCTTGTGAAATCCAACCCGCATCGTACCCCGAGGAAAAGTGAACCGTCCGCGAGTGTTAATTCCCGATTTTTCCAGTCATTTTTCGAAAGAAGTTCAGCCGTCGCGTGACTTGGAACCCGCGAAACATTGCGGTCGGCCATCGTGTCGCGTATTTCAACTTGTGTGTCCCGCGGATTTTCGTCGTGTGTAGTAAATCTATAATAGTTAACTAAATTTGTGAATAAATCTTATTTACCCTGCTCTTCCTACAAAATCCCATTTACAATATATCGAATCATGGAAAGGAAGGGAACTCAATGTGGATCCTCAATCTTGGTATCGTAATTCGGATAATACGGTTAGAATTAAATTGAGTGCTATCGAAATAATAGCACATCTTGTTGTCAAGAATGTTCGAAAACTACAACTGGCTCCTGCCAATCATCCATTACTTCTATGTCAGAGAAATGTTTTCTCCCTAATAAAACAACATATCATACTAAATGAAATCAATTTAGGAGAAGTGTTGGTAACACCGACCGTAATTGAGCATCTTCAAACTCATACTGAACTAAGGAAACTCACTATTGGATTCACATCATCCGGAGCTAACGATCTAAATCGATAGTACTAAATAACCAAACTTTGGAAACTTTCAGATTATTAGGAGTTCACTCAGATGGACGTAAACTACCTCTGTTTGGTAAAAATCTAAAAACCTTATCAGTGTTATCTGTAGTCAAAAACTGATTACTGGTAATATTGCAAATTCTTTACCAAAGTTTAATAATTTAATTAAATT